>OV049927.1:22943194-23490254 GCA_920104205.1 Eupeodes latifasciatus
AATAATAATAATAATAATAATAATAATAATAATAATAATAATAATAATAATAATAATAATAATAATAATAATAATAATAATAATAATAATAATAATAATAATAATAATAATAATAATAATAATAATAATAATAATAATAATAATAATAATAATAATAATAATAATAATAATAATAATAATAATAATAATAATAATAATAATAATAATAATAATAATAATAATAATAATAATAATAATAATAATAATAATAATAATAATAATAATAATAATAATAATAATAATAATAATAATAATAATAATAATAATAATAATAATAATAATAATAATAATAATAATAATAATAATAATAATAATAATAATAATAATAATAATAATAATAATAATAATAATAATAATAATAATAATAATAATAATAATAATAATAATAATAATAATAATAATAATAATAATAATAATAATAATAATAATAATAATAATAATAATAATAATAATAATAATAATAATAATAATAATAATAATAATAATAATAATAATAATAATAATAATAATAATAATAATAATAATAATAATAATAATAATAATAATAATAATAATAATAATAATAATAATAATAATAATAATAATAATAATAATAATAATAATAATAATAATAATAATAATAATAATAATAATAATAATAATAATAATAATAATAATAATAATAATAATAATAATAATAATAATAATAATAATAATAATAATAATAATAATAATAATAATAATAATAATAATAATAATAATAATAATAATAATAATAATAATAATAATAATAATAATAATAATAATAATAATAATAATAATAATAATAATAATAATAATAATAATAATAATAATAATAATAATAATAATAATAATAATAATAATAATAATAATAATAATAATAATAATAATAATAATAATAATAATAATAATAATAATAATAATAATAATAATAATAATAATAATAATAATAATAATAATAATAATAATAATAATAATAATAATAATAATAATAATAATAATAATAATAATAATAATAATAATAATAATAATAATAATAATAATAGTAATAATAATAATAATAATAATAATAATAATAATAATAATAATAATAATAATAATAATAATAATAATAATAATAATAATAATAATAATAATAATAATAATAATAATAATAATAATAATAATAATAATAATAATAATAATAATAATAATAATAATAATAATAATAATAATAATAATAATAATAATAATAACAATAATAATAATAATAATAATAATAATAATAATGATAATAATAATAATAATAATAATAATAATAATAATAATAATAATAATAATAATAATAATAATAATAATAATAATAATAATAATAATAATAATAATAATAATAATAATAATAATAATAATGATAAGAATAATAATAATAATAACAATAATAGTAATTATGATCGATGTTAAAAGTAAATTATTAAGGGAGGATTAAATAAAATGTTTGAATAAAACAAGATTTTTAGGAAATTATGAGCTTTTTTCTTTTTATTATTGAACTCTTCTAATCAAAAGGTTGGTAGTAAAAATTATGGTCTGAAATTTAGAAAATTCAGTTAATACACATTGTGATAGACTCAGTGGTTTTATAGAAAACAATGAAATTATAAAATAAAATTGTTATTTTGAACTTGTTTTCATTAATGAATAAAATTTGTATTATTTAAAACGTCTTTTTTTAAATATTCAAATCTTAAAAGAATGATTATTGATGAAATAACAACAAAATATTTATTTATGTTAATCAGCAAATATGAACCTTATTGGCTGTGACTATATTGCGTTCATTAAGTAACATTGAAAAATTATTTAAAATCTTAGAGACCTGAAGAAAAGTATATCACACTTAAAAATTCGTCTTTTTTAAAAAAAATATTCGTCGATGAGGAAGAAAAAATTCACGATGACAATTTAGGTTTTGTAATTTATATTATAAATTTGATTTGCCACTTTGTATTATAAGATTGTTGCATGCAATTACTTCCATATTAGACTATTTTTTTTTTACTTTTAGAAGCTTTAACATGCGTTGCTGATATGTTTTGGAAAATTTCTTGTTGAAGTCACATAGATAATTGTGTGTTTGTGCAGAATAGAATTTTTCATGCTTCCGCAAGTTGACATCTAATGATGCATGCTTTACCTATTTAGCATCATTTACATTGCAAATAAAATATAACAAATAAAGATTTAATGCCTAAACTGTTACATTACACAGAAGATGTTTTTTCACATATGTATATAGACCGCCTTAGAAATACATTAGTCAAAACGGGTAGCAATCTCATATTAATGAAATTAAACTAACAAAAACACAACAGATAAAATGAATGTGCAGTATTATAATATAAAGTTAATAATAAATTTATCAAAACAAAATAAATCACCATTTTAGCAGAAGACATCAAATTGCATGTGTAAACTAAAACAAACATTAGCAACTAAAAACAAACCAAACTAACATAAACATAGGAACACACATGAAAAGGCCAAGTTAAATTTGTATGAACATTCGTTGAAGCATACCTAATGAATATGAATACATTAATTTATATATAAAGTATATACATAGTAAGAAATCTACATTAGCAGACAATAAAAAATAATAGAACGAATTTTAAAATGGCAAAATTATATACATATATCGCTTTACATGTTCATTGTACCCATAGTTAAGTAGGCTATACATATATTATTCCTTAAAAGCAAATTTGATCTTATTTCAAACATAAAATGACAAAGCAAACAAATATTTATTATAACATATAGTACCTCAGTACATAAGAATAAAAACATTTAATGAGAATAAGCGAACAAGTCTGTGCAATCAGTATGTAGAGAAGTATTTTGTGTTTCTATTTCCGCCCAAAAGTGCTATATACTATAAGATACTTTCTTAGAATCCAAGAGACGAACAAATCATTATTATTGTAAGAAAGGAACATATATGCATATACATATATGTACATGTATGTATAGATACAGGGTGTCTAAATAAAAAAAATAAAAACAGAACAAAGTGGTTTGACTTTATGAATTAATTTGTTTTAGTTCTAAGCGGGCGGAGAGGAGAAAGTATTTGAAAGGGTTGTCCATGCAAATTGCAGATGTTGTCAAGGTCCAACGACTTCCAATGCTGACTTCAGATATTGCATTGACAAGAAGATTTTCGTCTGTCGATTCTGATGCAAGTTTTTGTCGTTTAAGATAATTTGATGGAAAGGACTCGATATGTATCATCTACATCTCCAACAACAAGAATTGAATTCCACAACTATTCCCTCTGTGAAGATGGTAAATATAGTTCCACCTGGAAGTGTGAAAGTTTTGTGCGAGGTTTTAAGCATTTTCGACATCCTTGATCGTAGGCACAATGCTATCCCTAGCAGTTGAAAAAAATAGTTCTCCTTTATTTTCTTTCATAACAGGGATTTATACGAAAAACAGTATTTTTTTAATTTAATTTTTACTTTATACATCGTATATTTTATAAATACATTATCTTTTTATTTTACGTTTAAGTCACGAGCATAGATTCAGACTATTAGAACACTCGTTCCTACAAATACAATTATAATTAGTCTTAATTTACAATTGAAAGTTATTATTTTTTTTGTATAACTGTGTAAAATATATAGTAAATGATTTATTACTAGTTATTAATTATTTGCCATGGGCTTTGTGTTCTAATCTTTAGTTTAATAATTCTAACTCTGATTTGATTTTTGCTAGTGTTCCAATTAGAGAAAGGAACAATACAAAATATCCTACAAAACATTAAACATTATAAATTTTCATCTAATACTAACTCCCACTCTCTTTATTTTGTAATGTATACATTCGAGTTTGTTTGGTTGAGATTTAAATAACACAAAGTAGTAGTTTAGAGAGATTTCATTAATATTATGAATCCTTGCAAATTTTTGAAGTCATTTCATTTAGCGGTTCTAATTCTTTGCTTGAAATTAAATCAAACTCTTGGACAAAATAATAAAAATGTTTATAGCAGGTGTTGACATGTGCTTCCTGATTGAAAGTAAAAGAAATGGAGATGAAATAATTAAGGTAAGAAGATAAAATCATTTGAACATACCGCTCCGATGCTTACAATTCGGTCAAAATGATGGATGTACACATGGACGAATACACGAAATAAACGTGTAAGTATTTTCCTACAGAGTGTGACAAAAGTTTTGGGAAAAGGCACATCCGTCGATACTGGAAAAACAGTTTCGTTGTTTATTTGCGATTCTATCCAGTCCATGAGAAGTTCAACGTAACGTGGCGCTGGTAGATGTGTTGGCTTCTTGTAGCTTTTATTTTTTATAAATCAAATTAAAACTAGCTTTATGAAATACTTTTTAACGAAAGGAACTTACTTTTCCCCATCTGCCCAAAGATATTCATACCGTGACCCACCAGACATAACTGGACATGTTGTTTCACTGCAGAACTCAGATACAGTGCCATAAATTAGAT
Organism: Eupeodes latifasciatus; assembly: GCA_920104205.1. Classification (NCBI taxonomy): domain Eukaryota; kingdom Metazoa; phylum Arthropoda; class Insecta; order Diptera; family Syrphidae; genus Eupeodes; species Eupeodes latifasciatus. The sequence goes on from OV049927.1 coordinate 22,947,743, forward strand.
TTATTCGATTAAAGAAGTCCACAACTAGGAAACGATGGAATTAAACAAAAAAATATGGACATGCACATAGGTATTTTTAATATGTACGAGTATGAAGGCGTGAAAAGAAAAACGAAATTTGTCAAGCTATTAAACCTACGTTAAAATCAAAATATTGCCAAAAAAAGTCAAAATCTCAGAGCCATTTTTTTAAAACATTTGCATTCCCCGAGAATACAATATGAGCAATGTAATTCTTGATGAAACATTCATTTAAAAATATAAAACATACACATTTAGTATTTGTTTATTCGAATTTGCAGAATTTGCAAGTGTTTTTCTTAATTTTTTTTAGTTATCATTGTTATCATAGACCAGACCTGATATATTTTGGCCCATTCTTCTTCTATCTTTGGAGAAAATGCATATGAAGAAGAGAAATGTCAAGCAACATAATTTTACGGTTTCCGACTGCTGAAAAAATTGTGGACTTAACTAAAAAAGGTTAAGATAATCTAATTTTGTATTTTATTAAGTTTGAAATTGGTACAGTGACAGAAAAACAAACAATCGGACCACTTTTTAGGTGTTAAGTTATTATAAGAAAACTCAAATATTTAAATTCTTATCTGTAATTTATATACATATAATTTCTTAAACCACTACAAACGTATTACAAAATAAAGTTTCCTTGAAAATAAGATATTACAAACCTGAGAAAATATTAGGACCACTTTAAAGAATGTTGAAAATTTATTATATAATAGCAGAAACTTAACGAATTCTTTGTATTGCGCTATTTTTATATTTATTGACTTACACAGGTATCGACAAAAGCTTTACATTCTAGCTTACTGAGTTTTATTTTGGTGACTAGGTGACTAATTATAATTTTATATAAATTAAGGCAGAAGATTTACAAAATCGAGGTACTAGATCAACTTAATAAGCCATCACACTGTCTCTTACTTTTATTGCCGTACGCTTTAGGGCCTTAAAGTGCATTACAAAACAACGCATTCCCATGGGAAAAATTACTTTCCGGGAAATCTAATCGCTTTCACTCCTATTAAATTACTACTATGTTAAGCATATTCTCTAAAAAGCAATTTTATTTTATTTTAACTAAGAAAGCTAGAACAAAAAGAAACTGTGTAAGTCCAAACATGTAAAAACACTTCAAATAATACAATGCGAATGCGTTTTATATAATACATTTTCGAAATTCATTAAAATGGTCTAAAAATCGTACTTTTTAAGAATATATGAACTTAATTGGAAGAACTCAGCCCGATGTCAAAGGGGCTTTTCTGAGTGTTGACAGAGTCGGCAAAAATGAGTTTAGCAGTTAATCAGGGAATAACAACGTACATATGTACATACTGTCTCGGTCAAAACGTCACCATCGAGAAATGCAGCTTTGAGGTAGCTAAGGACTTTGTTCACCTGAACTCCGCATTGAACGCAGAAAATAACACCAGTGCTGAGTTGAAATGAAGAATTACTCTTGACAACCACAGTTTCTTTGTGCTTAGAAAACAATTCAATATCTCGCGCTTACAAAGCGTCGCTATAAAGGACATTTAAATTCCCTGTCCCGCTAAACGGTGGAGAAGCATTGATATTGATAGAAGCGGATGAAGCTTTTGATTTGTTTTGAGGAAAAGTTCTTGGCGTGATCTAAGGATCCGTATGTATAGGTGGATTGGAAAAAAAGATGGAAGGACGAGCTGTACAACGACGTAGATTAAGCCATGAAAATAAAATTTTAACGTCTGTTATGGCTAGGTAAAGTAAAGCGCATAGAAAGTCTTCGAATCCAACCCCACAGGACAGCACAGTAGAAGCGCACACGAGCTAAACTTGGCCTGACCCGATTCGGGGTGCGCAATTGGAGATATATAGCTAGGGACCGAACTAGATGCAGAAGTTTGTTGGGTGAGACCCTAGTTCAAACAGGACTGGAGCGGAATACTTAAGTAAGTAAGTATATGATGACTTTATTTATTATATTTTTTTTAATAGTTAGAGGAGTTATAATAGTGTATTTGATTTTTTTGTTTAAAAAATATTAGGTTTTCATTCGAGTTCTTTGTTATGGTTGGAATCTTATTTGGTAGATCGAACTCAATACGTCACCATAAATTCGTCTTTATCACTTCCAATATCTTTGACCTTGAGGAAGCCACCTTGGACCTTACTTTTTCTTCTTTTTTCAATGATATTCCTCACAGTATTAAATCTTTTCTTTGCCTTATGTTTACTGACGGAATTTAACTGCTAAAATGTATTTAATTGGGATTGAATTCTTCTTCAAAACGATTTAGATAGTTTTGTTAGCTCGTGTTCTACACACTAGTTACATCTTAATGTGTCTAAATGTGATTATATAATCTTTTATCGTAACTTTGAATTATCAAGCTTTACTTATTCAATAAATGGTATCAATCTTCAAATAGTCTCTAAAAAAAAGGATCTTGGAGTCATCTTTGATCCTAAATTAACTTTTCTCTCCACGTCGACTTAACTGTAGAGAAAGCTTACTCCTTACTTGGTTTAATATCTCGTAATTCCAATGAATATTCTGACCCTTTTACACTCAAGGCGTTAGATTACTGCTATGTCGGATCAGTAATTGAGTATTGCTGTGTAATATGGAACCTGTTCTCTGCATTTTAATCGACTTGAAACCATTTAAAAACGATTTATTAGAATAGCATTATGTAAATTAAATTGGAATATTTGAATGCCTTCATACGGTACAAGATGTAATCTTCTTGACCTTCAACGATTAAAAACTCGAAGACGATACTTTGAGATAGTTTTCAATCGTGATATTCTTGCCTATCAAACTGATTACTCCTTTCTTCTTTCGTTGATTGAATTATATGTTCCTTCAAGAGAGTTGCGAGTACGTAATTTATTTTTTGAACCATTTCAGAGACTAAACTACGGGCTCAATGAGCCGATAACAATATGTAGTTATATTTTTCAATTAGTCTACAAGATTAGTGAATAAGTAATTAATAATTAAAAAACATACAAAGTTGTCCTATTGTTTTGTCCATCACTGTACTAATGCATTGGTGGAAAATCGTTCAGTTAAATATAAAATAAAAATTGACGCAACATAGTAAAATCTATAAATTTTCAAACTCAAAATGTATCTTAAGCCTTGGTCACCACTAGCTATCTTTTATTATATCCTAGCAAGCGGACAACAAAACTGAAACTTCTTGCTCTTTGCTTTTATTTTGCAATAAAAAATGACAAGTGTCAAACTTGTTGATTAAGGAAGAACATCACCTAGGATCAGGGACGCCACTTCTTCCGCGACAAAAAATATTTTGATGTCGCTAGATTATTTCTAGCGACTTTTGAAGCCAAGCATTTCTGAGTTGTGAAACGTAAATACTATAGTTGTAGTTAGAATTTTGGGGCAGTGGGAAGAATTGAAACTTCATTTCGGTGTGACAAAAAGTAATTGCTACACCGCAGATCAATTATACTCAATGTATAGTGATGACAGCAATCGTCTATACCTTATTTTCTTAAAAAGTACCTTAGGTACAGTTCAATCCGCAATACACATTTTTGAAGGTGAACATTGTGATCCATTTGAACTTTTAAATTCTTTAATTTTGTTACTGCGTTCACTATGTAGCGGTATTATTATTCCCGATATTATTAAGACTGATAAAGACTATTTAATTTGCGATATTGAAAACAATTTGTTGTATTTCTTTTACAATTAAGTTGATAAAAAAGATACAAAAAAGGGTTCCAAGCAATTACATTGCTTTAGAAAAAAATGCAATTGCTGTCAGTTCAAAATGCGTTAAGAGCTGTAAAAGATCGATCAATAACTGATTTGGCTAAAAGCTTAGGTTTTCTAGAAAAGATCTTAAAGCAGTGGACAACTATTAACTTTGTGCAATGGAAAGAACTGCATGATAGTGTTAAATTTTGGGGAGAAGTTTCAAAGTACAAAGATGCAGCGGGTGTCAATACTTATCAATAATTATTTGAGCTAGCTGGAACTGTGATGTCACTTCCCCATTCTAATGCTGAAGTTGAGCGCATTTTTAGTACGATAAACCTTGTGAAAAATAAAACCAGAAATAAATTGTCAACAAAAACTTTAAATTCTATTATTCTTATTCGAAATCAGCTTGAATTACTTAACAAAAACTGTCATACCTATGAACTACCAGAAATCGTTTTAAAAACAAATGTATTTAAAAATAATGCTGTTGAAGTTCTTGCAACTGACAATATTGAAGAAATCGATAGTGATCTTTTTGTATGTGATTCAGAATAAATACTAAGTATTTTATTCCAAAAGATTTAAGGATTATCTAGATACCTAAATACCTATTAACAATGAGACTGAATTATTTTTTGTTTTACCTTTATTTGTTTTTTGTTACTCTAGCCTAAGTTTGTTTGTTAAATAACTTTGAATTTTTGAAACAAAAATAAAGTTATTCTAAAATAAATGTTTGTTGAGCTTTATTTTACAATTTTTTTCTAGCGACTTTTTGTCTCCAGAATTTCAGCCAATCTAGCGACTTTTAGGGGTTGGCCTAGCGACTTTTCATTTCAGCTTGTGGCAACACCGCCTAGGATATACACTGAATTATTTATATTTTAAAATATACTTACCATGCACAGCCAGCCAATCGTTCATGTTCTCGCCTTCCGGCAAACGCACCACCTGACGCAAATTAATACCAGACTGAAGACTTGCCTGGGCCTGCTTATGCAAAGAGTATCGAATTGTACCGGTTGAAAAGCATTTTTTCGGCCTAAATGTCTAGTACAAGATAAAATTCAATGATTTCGTATATTTAAGGGTAAATAGTGTATAGTAACCTTTCCTTTTTGAAAGAATTCAAGAAATCCGTTTAGAGCCATTCTTTCTTTCTAAAATAATAGTGTGATTTTTGTTTAATAATTTGTATAGATTAAGTAAATATGGAAGCACAGAATTAGTGTTGCATAGATGGATGATGAGTTTATTTTAATGTTTTTATCTTTGGTCAAGTGAATTATTATTATGCGTGTATTTATATAAAAATGAGTTTATTTGTTATGAATTGAAGCGCCACTTAAATTTATATGGAATCAAAATAATAAAACTGTAGTACTTTCACATTATTTCGACGCATTGTAATGTTTTTTTTTTTATTCTTATTTTTATTTAGTAAATAATTGAAGAGTTTTTTATTGTTTATATTTTCTTTATGTGTGTTCGTCGTTTGCTTTAGCAAAACTTAGTTGAAGAAAGAAGAAATAAGATTAAACAACTGCAATGTCTTATGAATATTAAATTGCCCTTAGAATAGTGTTTTTGATAAGAAGCTGTCAAAATGCAGGGCATAGAGGAAATATATTATCTAGAGTCCCGACCGGTACCCGTCCTACCTGAAACACCCTCAAATTTTATTCGAGGTGAACTCTCTCAAATTCAAGGTGAACTCTCTCAAATTCGCTATCGGTGAATACATGTGAGTGGGGAAAAAAAAAACAAAATGGGGTTTGGGCTAAAACATTGTATATATATTTCTTATAGTACTATTATGAGACGAAATTTTTTATTTCATCTCCACAACTATTGAGGGCGCTGCGTGTATCAAAGTACTTGGAAGGGAATTCAGAATGAGGAGAAAATTACTAAAGAAAGAATGAGAAAAGTAAATTTGTTTAAGTTTCATTAGCATTAATATGTTCGAGGGAGATAGCCAAAAAACAAATGTCAAACCATAGAGGTAATATATTATCTAGAGTCCCGACTTAATGGGTTTGCTCTCTTTCGGCCTACAAACTAAATTGAGAGAATTTTGCCCATTAGCATAAGCATGTGTTAGTTGTCCCGTGCATTTTTTATGGGAAAATCCAAATTCTATGTAGTTGGTATGGGCTTTTGGGTTCAGTTTGCACAATTAGGGGAAAAACAATGTGAGGTGAACTCAGCCGTTCAAAAAAGAGATCCGTTGAATTCAAAAATTGAAAAATGTATGCAATATTTTAAGAAAAATGAATTTTGCAACTTCTTTTTAGTGAAAACAGTGCTAAAAATAATATTTGGCAAACAAATTCTATGATTTTTATGAAAAGTTTCGCTAAAAACAGAAACAATCATGCAGAAAGTATAGGCGCACCCTAGAACTGCAATGAGAACGTGGCCCAATTTGAATTCGGCTCAGTTTTGACAGATTAACAACGAGGTGAGAATTTTGACAACTCAACAAAATGTAAACAAAACAAAATTCATTCCCAGTAAAGCAAATGAAGGTAAAACAATTTAAATCCAAAATATTAATTTGTTATTTAAATAAAATATATAATGAATTTGCACTTAATTTACTCCTCAGATGAAGAAGAAATCATGGAGAATGTTGCAACAGAAGCAGTGGAATTCCCTGAAGGAAGTTACAACGCCAACATGTCTACTCCGGAGCGAAAAATTATCGGCCACGAAGAGGTACAAGTTCAAGGTAAGCGTGTTCGTCACATTTATTTTATAATCAAATTATATGAATATTCTTTTGTTTTTTTAGTAGAAATTACACTTCACGACAAGATTTTGTTCCTAACAATCAAATCGCTATATTCCGAAACCGGTCTAAAATGCTTTATTTGTCGAGAAGGATAAACATGTCGTAAATGTGGCTATGAAGTTGAAGGATCGCTCTATTTGTTGACACTTTTCCTAGCCATTCATAGCTAAGCCAATTGGTTCAAATAAAAGCTGAATAAATTGAAGCATTTGGTAAAAATAGCACAGGCAGGTCATGTTTCACCACCTGTGCAATGCAAAGATGAATCTCGAAGATGCCAAGAAGAAGGAGAAAGATGCTAAGAAGTCCGATTTTGAAAAAGAACTACTCAACAACTATCAAGAACAGCTACACCACCAGAAGTAAGTAAATTAAAGATCCAAAACGGATTTGAATTGATTGAAGTACTTATTTAAAGGTTGTTCCATAATATCCAATATCCAAGACATCAGAATTATCAAGAACCAACCGGTCTGATTCCGCCTCGTTTGCCCTAGGACCACCACTTCCAATCTACGAAGATTTAGATCCATATGACCGCAGTGCTAGATACACAGAACTGCCAGCACATATGACGTCTCATTAGAGGACGAGACAGGTTTGCGTCCAACATGTGAAGTGATTGTACAAAAAGTTAAACTCCCAGACCGGGGTGATGAATGATCCGTTGATGCATTCCAAGTTTCCTGGTGGTTGTGCTCTTTTGAATAGTGAGAGAAGCGGTAAAAATCGCCGTGACAGACGCAGCTGTAGCAGTAATGCATCTTATACCAGTTCAACAAGTTTAAAATTTGGTTCAAGTTCTGAATCAAGTCGATCTCCAAGTCCAGAGTACAGACGTCGTCACAATAGCAGCTCACACAAAAGTCCACCACCGATGACACGAAGAGAAAGCATTGTGTTACAAGTAGTTCCGGTTGAGGTGAGAGATTGTATTTTATAAATTTAACTCAAGTATAATTTGTCTTATCTTCAAAATCTAGTGGTTCTGGTTCAGATACATCGTCATCCTCATCTCGTCACAGTCAAGAAGAACAACTTCAATGAAACGTATGCGCACAGCTGATAATATAGCTAATAAACGTTAGGCTGTGAAAAAAGTGAGCATATTTTAAGAGTTCTCTCAACTAAAGACATATCTGAATAATGTTATTTCAGTGGATAATGTTTAAAACGATGGCCAATTTCAATACTACGGTTAGAGCATCAGCAATAACATCACCTACCATTTCTATCTATTAATTCAAAATGTTAAATGTCTCCTTTTTGTTGGCAAGGATGAGCATATGAATAAAAACAATTTGTTTAGCTTATATCCATATTAAATTTTACATTAATTAAAAGTCTTTTATAATAATATTGTATTGTATTCTTTTTTGTGATAAAGAATTATTTTAATCATTAAACATGTAGACTTTTTGGTTTGTTAATCATGTTTATATGTATGTTTTTTTTAAATACAATGAAATTAATACAAATATGTTTTTAAATTCCATTCGGCACTCAACCTTATAATTAGTGACATAATATACATTCATATAAGGCTTTTCTAGGCTCACTAAATTCATGAAGTAGCTTTTTTCAAAAAAAATGTGATGATTTTCTAAATCTACAATATCTTTCTTCAATATTTCGCTTAAATTTGTTTCGTACTTTTTATCTTGTAGTACATTGAACAAATACAAAAATAATGTTGAAAAATGGTGTTCTTTAGTTTGAGCACATGTAGCTAAAATCGAAGTTTAGATTCGTAATCAGCATCAAAAATTATCTCAAACGAACTATTTAAAACCATAAGAGTTGCAATCAAGGTTTTTTAAAACTTGAGGTAGAATTAAATGAAGACTCATGAGTCTGTTGACCACATGAAATCTTAATTAGATGTCAGCAAGTCAGCAAGCAACTTTTTTATATCATACTTTTGCTTTAAAACTTTGAACTTGCAAAACGATAGAAATGAATACAACACTCATATTTTGTATGTTTATTTGTTATTTTATTAAAAGAACAAAATAAAACTAAAACAATTAAAAGAACAAAACAAAATAAATTATACAAATTATGACAGTCAATCAAAATGTTTTTTGATATATTTCATATAATGATAGAACCCTGAAAACAATTTCACTTGATTTTCAATTTAGATTTAGATTTAATTTCACTCAATTTGGGAATCTGCATAGTTGTAATATACATTTTAAAACCTATAATCTATAATGGCATTGAATTTTAAAAACAAAAATTATACTCAATTACATACAATTTTGAAAAATTACACCTTCATTTAAAAACTAGGTACGCCACGACGAATTTTTACTAGTTATGGATGAGATTCTAAGCATATCGTCGAATCAACTGAACGGCAGAAGTCAAATCAACTTCTAAGCTTCGTTTTGATTTGTAGCTGAAAAAAACACATCAATTAGTGCTTTTAAGTTTTGTTGTTAATGTGAAACTTACTTTGAAGTAGCCTTCATGAGAATTCTGGTCAGTAAAATTGTCACAAATTGATGATTTTACCATTTCTGGAATATGGTAAGTTGATGCATTGGTTGAAAATATGTGGCTTCTTAAGTCGTTTGGGTTCAAATTCTTTTACGAGGCAAATCCCAATCGGACATTTTCACTACGTGAAGGTTGCCGGTTCGAGACCATTTGCGCATCAACTCTTGGAACATCATTAGAGCAGTACAACAACTTTCGATGATAATGCGTGTTTTTAAGTTTCTTTCTTTTCGGGCATGTTTGTAACTGTATTCAAATAGGTATATTGCACCAAGAAACCAACAGTAACATCATCGCCTGGTTTGAGTCCTTCTTCAGGTGTAAAGTTCAATTTCAACTTTCTCCAAGTGATGAATCTATAAAAAAAATTAGAGAAACAACATAGAATAGGAATTTCTAATTAGAATTTTCTGTTTTTTACTTTGATTCCTCTCGTTGAACTTGAACTCCTTCGTCGAATTCCTTTGAATCGTCACGTTGATTTAGGACAAACGAAGAATCCAACATCTCTAGAATGACGTTGGTGGGACTTTTAACACAAGGTGGTTCCTCGTCAGTTATGTCTGCCTCGATAGACTCGTGTTCAATAATGAAGTCGATGTTGCTGCAGCACGGTCGTCTTTTATTCGAAGTCGATCATTCGCCGTTCCTCTTCCTTGGTTGGCAGCTCCATAATGGTTATGGTCATATGGTGCATAGTTGGGTTAGTTAGCTTGAGGATTGATTGAGTGGACGTGCCAGGCTTCAGTGGCTTTTCACAACGCACAAGCAGAACGTCGGGCACATGATAGTTAAAGAACAATTGAATGCGATAGTTGATAGTTGATCGACCCTGAATGGTACTCCGGCTTGATGGCATTGTGTTCGCATTGTCGACAACGCAGAGCTCGCTTGACCCACAAACACTTCCGCTGCGGATAGAGGTTGTTCACACTGAATTGTTGTGGCTTACTGTTTTTGATGTTGATTTTCTGTGAAAATCGATGGATTCAACTCGCCGACATCGTCAGTAGCTGCCGATGCTGCTGATCTGAATCTGTTTGGCCTTTGGGGGATTCTTGTCGGGCTAGCCCATTTGCCTCCGAATGATTGCCACCGTTAAGCCAGTGCGATCCTTAGGAGCAAAATGAATGGATTAGTTTTAGATTTAATATTTGAATTCACTTAATTTACAGGTTGGACATTTTTTGGAGTCTTCCTGCGATTGTAGTCTTGTTTTTCTTGCTTCTCTTGCAGAACTACCGACTGGTAGTACTCTTTATACCTAGAAGATGAAGATTAAGCGAGTTGACTACGATATGAATGTTTCGATTCGTACTTCCACAATTGATCTCCGCGCGCTGTTGCGTCGTTTTTTTTGAGCCGCTTGCATTTTATTTCTTGGCACCTGATGAATAGGCCGAGTTGGCAGTTGCTGCTATTATGTCGTTCCAACACCAACACTCAGCTGCTGGGAGAAGGGCGTTAGCGGTCGACTATTGCATGGCAAAACTTCCACTTGCATCATTTACTTGGTGGTGTTGTTGCTGCTGGTTTTGTTGCATTGAATGCGTTTGACAATTGGTAGAGATGGTGACACCTCCACCGTCAACGCCTGCGGGAGCTATGCCGTTGAGATGTACATACAAACACAATGGGCAGTATCTGTCGTTAAAAACATTGATAATATTTTGTTAAGAGAAATACAATATATAAAAACTTGCCTGCAAATCAGCGCCTTGTTTGCTTTTTCTTCCAGATTTCTTCAGGGAAATTGCTTCCTGCATTATGGTATGTTATTGGCAGCATCTAAAATGAGAACACAGACTATAAAATAAATCGATTATTGTTGCACCTCCTTCACTGCAATTTGACTTACTTTTTATTCAATGAAGTGAACTTTCTTCATTATAAGGAATGTTGGTCTGAAAAATATCAAATTATATTAAATATCAAAACAATTAACAAAAACTTACTCTTCAAATCCGAAATCCATTGTTTTGTTCTGCAAAATTGATTGTCATTTTTGACAGGTCACAAAAATTCCATAAGTTTCTTTTTAGCCCAATCCTTCATTTTGTTTTTTTTTGCCCACTCACATGTATTCACCGATAGCGAATTTGAGAGAGTTCACCTCTAATTTGAGAGAGTTCACCTCGAATAAAATTTGAGGGTGTTTCAGGTAGGACGGGTACCGGTCGGGACTCTAGTCTAGATAATATATTTCCTCTATGTGTCAAACCAAGAAGGAATAATATTTGTTTACATTTTTTTTGCTTTCACGTGTGAATGTAGAGGAGATGTGCATATGCATACATATGTTTGTAGCTATGTATACTTAGACGTTGTAGGTATTTTGAATTCAAAAATTCTCGTTTAATTTTAAATTTTAAATTTTTGTGAAAAATGAGATGTAGCCATATTTGGCATATACAAATACATATGCTTGTAGCTATGTATACTTTAACGTTGTAGGTATTTTGAATTTAATAATTCTCGTTTGATTTTATATTTTCAATTTTCAATTTTTGTGAAAAATGAAATGTTGCCATATTTGGCGTATGATGCATTGAAGATTTTAAGTATAATCAATCATTTTGTTATTGTTATTATTGCGTATTATTTGTGATTTGTACGTATCAATAACAAACACAATCAAAATTGCATACATTTAAAGGTATTGAAAACTAGGTCGTTTTTTGTTTTTTTTTAACGGCTTAACAGGATGTACTGCATTGAATGTTAAATTTTCATATGAAAACATGTAAATAAATATAATATAATATAAAAATACGTTGAAAAATTAACCTTACAAGTGTCAATGCCTAAATTGGAAAGGTAGAAGCTTAATACCTACATGAGGTATCATGATGACATGGTAGTAATTTGGACAGAATGGAAGTGTTTCTTATGTGGAGATATCATTATGATAACATTAATTGCTTCTGCGAGACCCTTCGATTCATATAGTCCAGAATATTTTACCTTTTTCGGTTTTAATTTTTTGTAGGTTTTTTCTCGTAAAAGATTCAAACATAATTGTTAGAGCCGAGTATGCCGAGTTTGCACCTTGTTTCAAGAGTTTCTTACTTACAACATTAACATGACCATGCTTCCACATTAGTTTGATATCGGAGGTCATTTTAATTAGCATGTCTCGGAACTTAGCAACAAAAAAGTCTCAAAAATGGATATCTTATTAAAACACATAATATTTTTGTGTGTGACCAAAAACAGACCAAGAAAAAAGAACCGGATATTTTAAAAGCCTTGTTTACGTCCCGAAACTTGCAGAGAGTTTAAAAAAAAAAAACGATTTCAAGCAAAACGAAAGATGTCAACATCGCATATAAATCCAACAGAACACTTAATACACTTTTCACGAAACTCACAAAGAAAAAGGACAAAGATCAGAGTACGGATGTTGTTTATAAAATTGACTGCTTAGGAAATGACACTGAAAACTGTGGACTTTGTTATATTGGAACAACCAAATAACTACTCAAACAACGAATCTCTAACCATAAATCGGATATTAAAACAAAAAGTTCCCAAAAAACAGCGCTTGCCAGCCACAGCATAGAGAAAAACCACATACCAGACTTCGATAACACAAAAATTCTTCAAACGGAAAAACATATTTCAAAAAGATACACTTTAGAAACACTACACATCTTAAATAATAAAAACAACATGAACCGAAAACAAGATACACAGTGCATTTCATCAGTTTATTGCTCATTGGTCACCACATAACATAATTATTGTATTTTTGTATGCTTCTTTATAGATTATATCTGCCTCTCTTTTTTAGTTGTTGACTAAACTTCTGACAATGAAGTGCTCATAAAAATTTTAATTTATTACCAAAAAAAAAAAAAAAAAAAAAGTGTCATCTTTTTTATTTTTGTTAATTGTTTAATGTAACTCAAGTTAACGTAAAGTAAGTTTCTTCTTAAATAATGTATGTAATTACGAACTAATTATAATTGTATTTATTCTAATGTTTAATAAAGTGCCCCTGAGGAAGACTAAAAACTTAGTCGAAACGTCGGGAAAAATAATGATTTTGTTTCATTAATAAACTATTATGACCAAAACAGCCGAAAAGAGTAATCTTAAAACAAAAAATAACATACAAATTGGTCAAAACAAAACCCCTGGTAAAATATTTTTAGTTTACTACATGAACTTGATGTTTTAACCTAAGTTTGAAAAAAAGCTATTTCATGAATTTAGATAGCCTCGAAAAGCCTTATAATGTATTATAAGGTTCGATGCCGAATAGGATTTAAAAACATATTTTTATTGATTCCACTTTATTTTAAAAACAAATAATCATGATTAACAAATCAAAAAGTCTACATGTTTAATGATTTAAATAATTCCTTATCACAGAAAAAGAATACAATATTATTGTTAAGGACTTTTAACTAATGTGAATTTTAATGTGGATATAATCTAAACAAATTGTTTTTATTCATATACTCATCCCTGCCAACAAAAAGGAGACATTTAACATTTTGAGCGGATCGATTCCAAATCGATATGCATGCTTTATTGAAGCCACACCAGACATTCGGACACTATGAACAAAAGAAAACATAAGAAATTAACAGCTTGAAAATCGTAATAGTAAACTTAGTTACTTCTAAGCCCGAAATTAAGCTGCAACAAAGCATTAGAAGCAGCAATATGATTTGGACGAACACAGTTGATCGGTTTCACGTGTTGGACGCATTTCTCTCTCGTCCTCATAATGAGGACTTCTACATATGTGCTGGCAGTCCTTTTTATCTAGCACTGCGGTTATAAGGATTTAAATCATCGTAGATATGTAGTGGTGTTCTTCAGGAAGTGAAATCAGACTGGTTGTTTGTTGATGATTCTGATGTCTTGGATATTGTGAAACAACCTTTAAATGAGTAAATAAATTAATACAAATTTGTTTTGGATTTTAAATAAACTTACAGCTGGTGGTGTAGCTCCGTCTTTGAAGTAGTGGTTGTTATTTTCAGAATCATCTAAGAGCAGCCATCGGAATTTTCATCATCTTCCTTTTTCTTCTCTATATTTTCGAAGTCGATTTTATCCTGTTCCTCTGTGCTCCCTTCAAAACATTCCTCTTCTTCGTCTTCAAATTTAGGACATCCTCATCATGCTCCAAGCTTCATAAACTTTATCGTGAACTTACGACCGGTTGGTTCTTGATTATTCTGATGTTTTGGATATTGGATATTGTGGGACAACCTTTAAATGAGTAATTTAATGAATTCAAATTCGTTTTGGATCTTAAATTAACTTAAGATGGTGTAGCTGTTATTGATATAGTAGTTGTCTTTTTTAAAATCCAATTTGTTAGCATCTTCCTCCTTCTTCTTGGCATCTTCGAGATCGATTTTATCATGTTCCTCTTTACTCACTTCAAGGCGATCCTCTGCTTCGGCTTCAAAATCTCGTCATATTTCTTAGATTGTTCAATCCATTTCGCTAATATCACCCAGGTCTTCGTGGCTCATGTTAATAGCACTGTATTCGCGGTTATCATCTAGGCTTGATCCAGCACTGGACACACCAGAGTTCCTTTAACTTCGTGATTAACTTTTCTTGAACTTCGCGATTTACGCCTGGCAGGTGGAATTGATGGATTGCGAAATACCGCGCCTGGCCTCTGTGCACCACTCTTTCCGCTGCTAGATAAAGCATGTTTGCTGGCTGACTTATTGTTATATTTGGCGCTTCAAGCTTCGTCAACTTTATCGCTTGATGATGAGGGCGAAGACGATGAGGAAATGAGTTCGAATTGGATGGTGACTTGATGAACGTGAACTTACGCGTGACGAACGCGATACTGCTCGTATCATACACTACATATGCTCAACTCGACTGGGACTTGCCGATTCCAACTTTTCCGATCCGGATTTCAAATGTCAAAATACTTACCTCGCTTTTGATCTGTCAAAACTGGGAACAACTCAAATTGGGCCACGTTCGCATTGCAGTTCTATGGTGCGCCTATACTTTCTTCATGATTTGTTCTGTTTTTATTAAAAATTTTAATAAAAATCAAAGAATTTGTTTGCCAAAAGCAGACAAATATTATTTTTAGCACAGTTTACACTGAAAAGGAACCATAACATTAATTTTTCTTAAATTATTGCATTCATTTTCCAATTTTTGAATGCAACGGATCACTTTTTTGAACGGCTGAATTCACCTCATATTTTTTCCCCCGCGGTTGAGCAATATTGGCACAAATTCTATAACAACTACATTCATAATGGCTTGTTCCCATACGAAATGCACGGGACATGCTTATCCTTATGGACAAAATCCTCTCAATTTAGCTTGTAGGCCGAAAGAGAGCAAACCCATTAAGTCGGGACTCTAGATAATATATTTCCTCTATGATGCAGGGCAGGTGTTTTTCTTTTAACAGGGTGTTTACACATGATTTAATTTATGTTTTCGCTTCTGTTTTGACAGAAAATGTTGACATGACATTTAAAAGATACTTGTTTTACTTTTTGCGTTGGTTGATAAATTTATAAATTTCTCTTTAGTAAGATTAAAATACTCATATACACATATTTCATTGATTTGTCCAATGAAATTACCCGTTTACAACCCATGCAGATGAAATGAGAAATGAGACATCTTAACCTGATTTTCACTGTCTCGCTAACACAAAATATATGTTATTAGATGTTGGCATTAAATGTAAGGGCCCAATTAAAGCTATCATTGGTTTTCATCATTGAAACCAATTATTCCCTTTGATTAAAAATAAAAATTTTATACTGATCGATCGGAAATTAATTGCCCATTTATTTTTCGCTAAAAATGTATTTTTCTATTTTTCGGACGGAAATTCATTTTCCTGAACAGCTGACACTTTTATGTTCAAAAGTGAAACGAATCGTTCCACTTATTTGTGTTCCAATTTCACACAATTCCAATGACAGATTTCTAATTTTTGGTGGATTTCAATCAGGAAATTATATTCAATGCTACAATATAAGGCGCCAGTTATAGCTATCATAGGTTTTCATCATTGAAAACAAACATTGGAATTTTTTTGGCAGGTTTCACTAAAAACTTCTGTCATTGGAAAAAAATTCCTGATTGAAAGCCACCGAAATAGTTTTACTGACAGAAATCTGTCATTGGAATTGTGTGAAATTGGAACACAAATCAGCTTTGTATATATATATATTTGAATAGTACTATTATGAAGAGGAACGCTCGACATGACATCTTTTCATCGACTTCCTAAACAGTTCGTTCCACATGTTTTGCATGTCGAATGTATTGTATTACATACAAAATCAAGGGAGGTCTAGAAAGGCCTTGACGTAGAGAGGTCTTGAAAGGTCAAGGTCTAGAGAGGTCTAGAGAGGTCTTGAACTATCAAGGGAGGTCTAGAAAGGTCTTGAAATATCAAGGTCTAGAGAGGTCTTGAAAGGTCGAGGTCTTGAAAGGCCTTGAAAGGTCAAGGTCTTGAAAGGTCAAGGTCAAGAGGTCTTGAAAGGTCAAGGTCTTGAGAGTTCTTGAAAGGTCAAGGTCTAGAGAGGTCTTGAACTATCAAGGGAGGTGTAGAAAGGTCTTGAAATATCAAGGTCTAGAGAGGTCTTGGTCAAGGTCTTGAAAGGTCAAGGTCAAGAGGTCTTGAAAGGTCAAGGTCTAGAGAGGTCTTGAAGGGTCAAGGTCTTGAAAGGTCAAGGTCTAGAGAGGTCTTGAAAGGTCAAGGTATTGAGGTCTTGAAAGGTCAATGTCTAGAGGTCTTGAAAGGGCAAGCTCTAGAGGTCTTGTAAGTTCAAGGTCTAGAGAGGTCTTGAAAGGTCAAGGTCTTGAAAGGTCAAGGTCTAGAGATGTCTTGAAAGGTCAAGGTCTTGAAAGGTCAAGGTCTAGAGGACTTGAAAGGTCAAGGTCTTGAGGTTTTGAAAGGTTAAGGTCTAGAGGACTTGAAAGGTCAAGGTTAAGAGGTCTTGAAAGGTCAAGGTCTAGAGGTCTTGAAAGGTCATGGTCTAGCAAGGTCTTGAGGTCAAGGTCTAGAGCTCTTGAAAGGTCAAGGTGTTGAAAGGTCTTGAAAGGTCAAGCTCTAGAGGGCAAGGTCTTGAAAGGTCAAGAGGTCTTGAAAGGTCAAGGTCTGGAGAGGTCTTGAAAGGTCTAGAGGTCAAGGTCTTGAAAGGTCAAGGTCTAAAGAGGTCTTGAAAGGTCAAGGTCTTGAGGTCTTGAAAGGTCAAGGTCTAGAGAGGTCTTGAAAGGTCAAGGTCTTGCATGGTCAAAGTCTTGAAAGGTCAAGGTCTTGAGGTCTTGAAAAGTCACGGTCTTGAAAGGTCAAGGTTCTGAAAGGTCAAGTTCTTGAAAGGTCAAGGTCTAGAGGTCTTCAAAGGTCAAGCTCTAGAGGTCTTGAAAGGTCAAGGTCTTGAGGTCTTGAAAGGTCAAGGTCTTGAGGTCTTGAAAGGTCAAGGTCTAGAGAGGTCTTGAAAGGTCAAAAGGTCTTGAAGGGTTGGTCCTGGGTCTTGAAAGGTCAAGGTCTTGGGGTCTTGAAAGGTCAAGGTCAAGAGGTCTTGAAAGGTCAAGGTCTAGAGGTCTTGAAAGGTCAAGGTCAAGAGGTCAATGTCTTGAAAGGTCAAGGTCTACAGGTCTTGAAAGGTCAAGGTCCTGAAAGGTCAAGCACCAATGGAGATATTGACTCCAAATAAATCTTGTTATACAGATAATAATGGAGAATCATGCGGAAAGGACTCTCTAACAAATTGAGTGGGTGGTTTTTTACTTGCTTGGTTTTTTACTTACTTACTTACTTAAGGTGGCGCTACAGTCCGGGGCGGACCTGGGCCTCAACCAACATGCGTCTCCAGCCAGCTCAGTCCCTAGCTAGCTGTCTCCAGTAGTATTAAATGGGGGTATATTCCCAAGACATGGCGTGAGGTAAAAGTCGTTTTTATACCAAAAGCCGGCAAACCCAGCCATACTGAACCTAAGGACTTCAGACCTATAAGTCTCACGTTTTTTGTACTTAAAACACTAGAAAGACTTATCGACATACACATCCGCAGTAATTTAAAACCGGAGACCATATCACCCTTTCAACACGCCTACACAAAAGGTAGAAGTGTAGAAACGGCACTACACTACGTAGTTAGAACCATAGAAAAATCACTTGACGTTAAGGAATACACTCTTGCTTCATTCCTGGACATTGAAGGAGCCTTCAATAACGTCCACAGTAATGCAATCGAGAAAGCACTTAATGATCAACGTATAGAAGAAGTAGTTATCAAATGGATCATGAGCATGCTGAAAAACAGACAAATACATAGTGAGCTTGGTAACGCACATTTAGAGATGTACGCATCTAGAGGAACCCCGCAAGGTGGAATTCTCTCACCATTATTATGGATCTTAGTGATGAACGAGATCCTAATAAAACTTAGGAACTACGGTATAGTAGTGGTAGCCTACGCTGATGACTTAGCGCATTTGGCGACGGGTAAATACCTTACCACTATTAGCGAACAATTACAAAACGCATTATCAAAGGTCAGCAACTGGACCAAGAAATGCGGTCTTAATGTAAACACCCTTAAAACAGAACTGGTTCTTTTTACAAACAGGAGGAAGATCCCTCCGTTTATAATACCAAAAATAGATAATACAACATTAAAAATCTCCGACCGAGCTAGATACCTCAGAGTTATATTGGATAAAAAACTCAATTGGGGTCCAAATATCCAAGAAAGATATAAGAAGGCCACAATCGCACTCTACTCATGTAACAAGATTCTGGGTAGAAATTGGGGACCGAACCCCAAAATAGTAATGTGGATGTACACTGCCATTGTCAGACCGATTCTAACTTATGGCAGCTTGGTTTCGTGGAAAGCGTTGGAGAAATCCACGAATCAAAAAAACACTTACCAAAGTACAGAGAATGGCTTGTATCTGTACTAGTGGTGTGATGAGGACTACCCCAACTGCGGGTTTAGAAACGATCCTCAATCTCCCCCCAATAGACCTATTCGTCCAAGAATCAGCAGTAAACAGCGCCCTCAGGCTCAGTCAAACTAACATCTGGAAAACTAGCCACAGTGGCCA
Source organism: Eupeodes latifasciatus (assembly GCA_920104205.1). Lineage (NCBI taxonomy): Eukaryota > Metazoa > Arthropoda > Insecta > Diptera > Syrphidae > Eupeodes > Eupeodes latifasciatus. The sequence goes on from OV049927.1 coordinate 22,966,873, forward strand.
CGCAGCTATTCTTACGAAATACGTAGACAACAATATCTGCACAGATTATATGAGCCCTTACTCAGATTTCAACAAATCTTTTAGTACTAGGTTCCCCAATAGACTAGATTGGGTAAATAGTGAGCCCTACACCAACGACTCAACCATTACCATCTACACCGATGGCTCTAAAATGGATAATAGAGTAGGTGCAGGCTTTTACTCTGAAAGCCTCAACCTTGCCAAAGCATTCAGGCTCCCCGACTATAGCAGCGTCTTCCAAGCTGAGATCTTGGCAGTGAAAAACGCTGCTAAACATATATCCATGATGGCGATATCACACGCGGACATCACTTTTTTCATTGATAGCCAAGCAGCAATAAAAGCTATCTCTGCCACCCAAATCAAGTCAAAGCTTGTCTCTTGTTGTCGCGAAGAACTAAAGGTTCTTGACACACAGCATAACGTAAGACTCTGCTGGGTTCCTGGCCACAGTGATGTACCATGCAAAGAAAAGGCGGATGAACTTGCTAGGGAGGGCTCCACACTGGAACCCTCTCTGATAGACCATCATATAGGGATACCGTTATGTGAACTGAAACATAACGTCAGTAAAACCATCATTCACAAATCCAATGACAGATGGAATCTCCTAGAAACCTGTGTTAACACCAGGAAAATATGGCCTAGATACGATAAGAAAAGATCCGACTGGATCTTAACTCTTAACAAACCCTCCCTAAGATCCCTTATCGGCATTATTACAGGTCACAACCTACTCGGCTACCATAAGAAGAAGATGGGGCTCAGTACTGATGACCTTTGTAGAGGCTGTGGTGATGAAAACGAGCATGAAGACACTGCTCACTTTCTGTCTTGCTAGGAAGAAAACTCTAGGCAACTTCTTCTTTAATGAACTAGAGGAACTATCAGAACTGCCAGGCAAAAGCTTACTAAACTTTGTCAAGACCTCTAAATGGTTAAACGAACCACATGATTTATAGGTTATTATATCTTTTCAGGAAGTTACAACACTTCGGGGTACCACAATGGATCTACATTGATCTAAGTGTGATGGTAACAACATCAACTGTCAGCCCGTTCAACCTAACCTAACCTAGCTGTCTCCAGTTTCGCACGCCAAGTTGGGTGAGGTCCTCACCCACCTGAGTGCGCCACTTGAGTCACGGTCTTCCTCTACTGCGCCGTTCTCAGGATTGGATTCGAGGACCTTCCGGGCTGGAGCGTTGATGTCCATTCGCTCTACATGACCCAGCCATCTAAGCCGTTGGACTTTTATTCTGCTAACTAGGTCAGTGTCGCTGTACAGTCCGTACAGTTCGTCGTTATATCTTCTCCTCCATTCTCCATCTATACGTACGGGACCAAAAATCACCCGAAGAATTTTTCTCTCAAAGCATCCTAAGACGTTCTCATCTTTCTTTGACAGGGTCCAGGCCTCAGCGCCATAAATTAGAACCGGGATGATGAGTGTCTTATAGATGGTGATTTTAGATGCTCGAGAGAGGACTTTACTTCTTAATTGCCTTCTAAGTCCAAAGAAGCAGCGATTTGCAAGAGTTATTCCTCGTTTGATTTCAGCGCTGGTGTCGTTGTCTGTGTTTTTAGCGGTGCCTAGGTAGACAAAGTCCTTAACTACCTCGAAGATATAGCTGTCCATGGTGACGTTTTTTCCAAGACGTCGTTGTTCAATGTCCTTTTTTGATGACAGCATATACTTGGTCTTGCCCTCATTGACCACTAAACCCATCTTCTTCGCTTCCGTCGCAATGCTCTAAAACGCTCCACTGACATCACGCTTTGATCTTCCAATTATGTCAATATTATCTGCGTATCCGAGTAATTGGATGGACCTTTGGAAGATTGTGCCTCTAGTGTTGACGGTTGAGTTTTGCACAATTCTTTCCAGAACGATGTTGAAGAAGTCGCATGACAGTGCATCTCCTTGTCTAAAACCTTTTTTGACATCAAATGCATCGGTGAGATCTTTTCCGACCTTGATGGAGCAGCGTGCATTCTCCATCGTCATTCTGCACAAACGGATAAGTTTGACAGGGATGCCAAAACTAGACATTGCTCTGTAGAGCTCTTCCCTATGGATGCTGTCATACGCGGCTTTAATATCGATAAAGAGATGGTGGGTATCGATTTGAAGCTCCTGGGTTTTTTCCAAGATCTGCCGTAGTGTAAATATTTGGTCGATAGTGGACTTTCCTGGTCTGAAGCCACACTGATAAGGACATATCAGGTTGTTGACGAACGGCTTCAGACGTTCATATAGTACGGCAGAAAGGATCTTATATGCAATGCTAAGGAGACTGATCCCTCTGTAGTTGGCGCAATTTAAAGGGTCTCCTTTTTTATGTATCGGGCAAACTATGCTGAGATTCCACTCATCGGGCATGCTTTCTTCCGACCATATTTTGCAGATAAGTTGGTGCATGCTCCCTACCAAGTCATCGCCTGCTGCTTTAAAAAGTTCGGCAGCTATGCCGTCAGCTCCAGCAGTTTGACTTCAGTTTAGATATAGCTATCTTCACTTCGTCTAGGTCGGGTAGGCGGAATTGTTGATCTGCGTCGCCTAGGTTGAGTGGTTCTATCTCCCTTACAGCGGAATTCGGTTCGTCATCGCCGTTATATAATTTGGAGAAGTGGTCTTTCCATACTCTCAACATAGACTGCGGTTCTACTACGATGTTCTCCTGATCGTCTTTACAGGCTTCGGTTCGTGGCTGGTACCCTTGGGAGTTTGTTTTACCTTTTGGTAAAATTTACGAACCTCATTCCTGTTGTAACATCCCTCTATCTCCTCGATCGCGCGCTTCTCGTGCTCTCTTTTTTTCCATCTAAGAAGCCGGAGTTCCTCTCTCCTCTTCTGCTCGTAGAGCTCGCGAGCAGCTCTGGTCCTTCTATGCAGCGCCGTTTTGTATGCCTCTTGCTTCGCTGCGTGCGCTTGCCGGCATCCGTCGTCAAACCAGGGGTTTCGCTGTTGTGGACGTGTGAAACCTAGCACTTCAGAGGCGGCATCTCTGATGGCTGCAAGGCAATGTTGCCACTGGTTTTCAATGCTTAATGCATGCAGCATAGGACTCCTTAAGACGTTACTAGACGTTATATATACATATATTGGGGGAGAGTACAATAACTTTGGCGACAAAGTTAATTAACGGATTTGTATAGAACAGTTAAAAACAAGCATTTTTACTATGGGACGGGGGTCTATCTCCCCCCGTTTAGGCGGTAGGGGCAATTTAAAAAAATATGTACATTAAATGGAAAAAAAATAATTAAAAAATAATGGTAATACTTACAATTAAGTATTATACCTTTTTTTAAAGCCAACATTATTGAAGAAAATTTTAAAATAAAAGTCCGGGTAAACGAAAAATGAAAATGTCCAATTTATAACAAGTTTTATTTTACTAAGCAAAATTTAACCGAATGATATCGGGTCAAAGAAAATAGTTAACTGTCCTCCAATTCATAATTTGCATGGGTTTATATAATGCTCAAACTTACAGTTTAACTTTTAATATAATGTACATAGATATGTATAAAGTTAAAAAAAAAAGAGATGAACATAATTTGCAAAATTTCAATGTATAAGAAATAATTTAAAATGAAAAGTGATGCCACTTTAAAACAATTAAAGGAAATAGTATTAAATTTTTAACATCCTCTGCCCGCACCAGGTCACGGTCACAAATCTCTAGTGGGTACAAGTGTTGAACAGCTCGTCTTAATTTCTTACCATCACCAAAGCGCACTTCAGCTGCTCTCACCTTACCATCTCGTCCAGGAAAACATACATCCACGATAGCCAATTTCCAATGTATCCTCGGAGTTACTCACTTACTTAAGGTGGCGCTACAGTCCTGTGTGAACTAGGGCCTCACCCAACAAACTTTTCCATCTAGCTCGGTCCCTAGCTAGATGTCTCCAGTTTCGCGCTCCGAGTTGGGTGAGGTCACCTTCCACTTGTGCGCGCCACCTGATTCGCGGTCTTCCTCTACTGCGCTGTCCTGTGGGTGTGGATTCGAAGACTCCGGGCCGGAGCATTGGTTTCCATGCGCTCTACGTGACCTAGCCATCTTAGTCGTTGGACTTTTACCCTTCTGGCTAAGTCTACGTCGCTGTACAGCCCGTACAGCTCGTCGTTCCATCTTCTCCTCCACTCCCCTTCGATGCATACGGGACCGTAGATCACACGAAGAATCTTTCTCTTGAAACGACCCAAGGTGCTTTCATCCGCTTTTGTCAAAGTCCATGCTTCTGCACCGTATAGCAGGACGGGGATGATAAGGGTCTTATATAGCGACACTTTGGTCCTTCGAGAGAGAATTTTTCCCAAAGAAACAGCGGTTAGCAAGAGTTATTCTTCGTTTGATCTCAGCGCTGGTGTTGTTTTCTGCGTTTACAGCGGACCCTAGGTAGACGAAGTCCTTGACTACCTCAAAGTTACGTCTGTCGATGGTGACGTTTTGACCAAGACGTCGGTGTTGTAGGTCCTTTCTTGATGACAGAATGTACTTTGTTTTGCCCTCATTAACTGTTAAACCCATTTTTGCCGCCTCTGCCTCAATACTCACAAAAGCCCCATTGACATCACGCTGAGTTCTTCCGATTATGTCAATGTCATCAGCATATGCTAGTAATTGGACAGACTTTTGAAAGATAGTGCCTCTGGTGTTGACGTGTGAGCTTTGCACTATTCTTTCAAGCACGATGTTAAAAAAATCACATGACAGCGCATCACCTTGTCTAAAACCTTTTTTGACATCGAAAGGTTCAGTTAAGTTGTTTCCAACCTTTATGGAACAGCGTGAATTCTCCATGGTCATCCTGCACAAACGGACGAGTTTGGCAGGGATGCCAAAACTAGACATGGCTCTATACAGTTCGTCCCTGTAGATACTGTCATATGCGGCCTTGAAATCGATGAAAAGATGGTGGGTGTCGATTTGGTGTTCTTGGGTTTTTTCCAGGATCTGCCGTAATGTGAATATTTGATCGACTGTGGACTTTCCTGGTCTAAAACCACACTGATAAGGACCTATCAAGTTGTTGACGATGGGCTTTAGACGTTCACATATTACGGCAGAGAAGATTTTATAAGCGATGTTAAGTAGACTCATTCCTCTATAATTGGTGCAGTTTAGAGGGTCTCCTTTTTTCAGGATCGGGCAAACAATACTGAGGTTCTATTCATCGGGCATGCTTTCTTCCGACCATATCTTACAGATAAGTTGGTGCATGCTCCTAACCAACTTATCTCCAGCTGCTTTAAAGAGCTCGGCATTCAAGCCATCCGCCCCAGCGGCTTTGTTAGACTTCAGCTTAGATATGGCAATCTTTACTTCGTCTAAGTCGGGAGGACGGGATTGTTGGCTTTCGTCGTCTATGTTGAATGGATCATCCTGCCTGACAGCGGAATTCGGTTCGTCGTCGCGGTTATACAGTTTGCAGAAGTGGTCCTTCCATATCCTCAGCATTGACTGCGGTTCCACTATGATGTTTCCACTTTCGTCTTTGCAGCTTTCGGTTCTAGGTTTATGTACTTGTGAATTTCGTTTCACCTGTTCATAAAACTTTCGAACTTCATTCCTGCTTTTAAACCTCTCAACATCTTCGACCACACGCTTATCATGCTCTCTCTTTTTCCTTCTGAGAAGTCGGTGTTCCTCTCGCCTCTTCTGCTCATAGAGCTCATGAGCAGCTCTCGTCCTTTTATGCAGCGCCGCCTTGCGTGCCTGTTGTTTGGCTGCATTTGCCTGCCGACATTCCTCATCAAACCAGGGGTTCCTTGTTGGTGGTTGCTTGAAACCCAGCACTTCAGAGGCGGCTTCTCTGAGTGCGTCTTGGCAATGTTGCCACTGGTTTTCTATACATTGTGTTGGCGGCACAGAACTTCGAGAGAGGTTACTTGTAACTCGGTCGGAGAAGGATTTGGCGATCTCTTGCGATTGTAGCCGTTCGACGTTGTACCTTCTCCCAACATCTCCCTGTTTTGCCTTGGGCCTGGAAACCCGAAGTGCTACCTTGGCTACAACAAGGTAGTGGTCCGAGTCGATGTTAGCTCCTCGGAAAGTTCGGACATCGATCGCAATATAGTCAATATGGTTGACGGTAGATTGATCTGGAGATCTCCAAGTTCCTTTGTGGATGTTGAGGTGTGGAAAACGCGTACTGGCTACCATGACGTTTCGCCCCGCAGCAAAATCTATGAGCCTGAATCCGTTGTCGGAAGTGTTGTCGTGCAGGCTGTTTTTCCCGATTATTCCACCAAAGATGTCTTCCCTTCCTAGCTTGGCATTAAAATCGCCCACGACAATTTTAATATCGTAGCTGGGACACTGCTCGTATGTTTTGTCTAAGAGCTCGAAGAACATATCTTTGGTGTTGTCATCCTTCTCATCTGTGGGGGCGTGCGCGCATATCAGGCTAATGTTGCCGAATTTAGCCTTGATGCGGATGGTCATGAGGCGCTCGTTGATGCACCTATAGCTCAAGACTTGTTGCCTTAGTCTGGCTCCAATGACGAAGCCGCATCCAAATAAGAGCTGTTGGTTTTCTCGGTAGCAGTCACCATAGTAGATATCGCAGTTTTTCATCCTCTTTTTTTTTTTTTTTTTTTTATAATTAGCGAACACTAAAAGGATTTTTTTTATACCTTTAATATGCCAAAGACACAGTGTGAGCATTAGGAAAGGAGGGAAGGGTTGGATAGGAGGTGTCGGTGTACATTGATTTTGAACTCCTGAACATTGCAATGATAGGGAAAGATAGAGTTCCACATTCGCGTAGTACGGCTAAAAAATGAATCTCTGTACTTCATAGTACGGCCGAAGTTGGGCTCAAGGGTAAACTGATGGGCATTCCTAGAAGCGCAAGTATTACGGTTAAATTGTTTAAGGGGAGGAATGCAACTGGCTATTTCACTAGAGCATAGTCCGTTAAAATAACGGTAAAAAAGGGTTAGACAACCTTGCGTCGATGTTCGAGTGACGTAAACGAGTTGATGATGTTAATGTCACCAACCATTTTAAAAGCTCTACTTTGAATACTGTCCAAGAGGCTTAAATAAGTTACTGGAGCACCAGCCCAGAGATGAGAGTTATATTCAAGTTTCGGACGTATATAAGTTTTGTAGATTGTAGCCAGATCAGACAGAGAGAAAAATTTCTTGCAACGTCTCAAAAAACCTAGACATCTTGCGGTATTTTTGGCAACATCGCGTATGTGATCGCTCCACAAAAGGTGGTTGCTGATGCACATTCCGAGGATGTCGAGATTTTCCGTTTCGTTGATGCAAGTGCCACTCATAGATAGTGGCAAAGAGGGTTTATCTCGCTTTAACGATGCAAGACAGCATTGCGTTTTCGAAGCATTAAATTCCACACGATTTTTTATTCCCCATTGTAAAATGCTATGTAGGTCGAAATTTAATGTCGTTGAAAATTTTTGTCGTTGCAGTTCCACATCCGAAGAGGAGGGTTGTGAGTCTGGAAACGAATATGAAAAGCTAAGAGTGCTATCGTCAGCGAAACAATGTATTGGATTAGAAGTAACAGACGGAAGATCAATTATAAAAATGAGGAAGAGGGTCGGAGACAAAACGGAGCCCTGGGGAACACCAGCATTTATTTTATGGGTTTCAGACTTGAATCCGTCCAAAACAACTTGTATTGAACGGTTCGAAAGAAAATTTCTAATCCAACGAAGAAGAGATTCGTCGATACCGAAAGCATGCATTTTCGATAAGAGAGCAAGATGCCAGACTTTATCAAATGCCTTTGAAATATCAAGTGCAATAATCTTACTTTCTCCAAAACGATGTAAAGATTTGTTCCACTGTTTGGTGAGATGAACCATGAGATCACCAGTGGACCTATTGCTACGAAAGCCGTATTGCCGGTCATTAAGAAGCTTCCGTTCCTCAAGATATTTCTTAAGCTGATAATTAATCAGCGTTTCCATGACCTTGGAAAGAAGGGACGTAAGTGCAATCGGTCGGTAATTAGAGGGTGAGGAAGATTCGCCTTTTTTGGGAATAGGCTGGACAAATGCGGTTTTCCATCCACTCGGAACGAGACCTGAGGAGTAGGACAGATGAAAAAGCTTACGCAGTGGTTTTGCCAGCGTTGAAGAACACCTCTTCAGAACAATAGCGGGGATACCATCCGGACCAGCGGATTTATGTATGTTAAGATCTTTTAGGACTCTCGCCACAGTACGAGTGCGAAAAAAGATTGGTCCCATCCCATCGTATTTCCTGGATGGCGGTGATGTCTGCTTTATAGCAGTCTAGGACCTCCGCTAATTCTTCGGCTGCACGTGGTCTGTTAAGGGACCTAACATTCCACGTGCATATCCAATTCGTTGTCCTTAATTCGTTTGCGTTGGTTGTCAGCAGTAAATCCGTCCGTATCCGAGGCTTGTTGGTGCTTCGCAACTATAAGATTTTTAAGTGGTCAGGAAGTCACCCTGACGGCACAACCCCCAACCTGGAGGGCCAGATCCTTAGTATAACTCCAAGGACGGGGAGCCGGATAAACCGCTCCTTATAGGCCTGGGCTCCGAATAAGTCGTAGAAGCCCTATAAGGTGTTCACTAAGTAGTTCAGCCTTAGTGGAACTGTAGATGCCACCGTTGATTCCATCTCGGGAATTCCTCCGCTGCCGTCTGGATAAGAAGAGGTGCCTTAGTGGACGCACCTCCCCCCTCTCTCGTTTGCTGCCCCCAACAACTTTCCACTGGGGTTGGAACCCAATCTCCAGTTGAGGTACTAGGCACCCGATGTTCACCACGGGGAGGTGAGAGTAGGAGTTGATAGACAGAGGTTGGTTTTGAGAAAAACCTGTGGACGCTTGTGTCCTCTTGAATGCACATGTCCACCATTTGAACATCCTCGGAGTTGCTGCATCATAAACCAAAACTATGTCTTCTGGTCGAATTTCTTTTATAGAGGTTTTATTTGAATGATGAGCTGAACGTAGCAGGCCCAAATATTCGGTCTTCTATCTTTTCCAAAGAAGTGAGGTGTACTTAAGTCTCGCAATCCATGTTGTCCTTAGCTTCGAAGAAGAGATGCGATCTTTACTTCCAGTCTCGACAGGAACATAACTCGAAATACCAGTAAGGAAGTTGTCGGGTGTTAGCGGTGATAAGTCGAGTGAATCATTACTGATATAGGTAAGTGGTCTCATGTTTATTATACGCTCAGCTTCCGTCAAAAGAGTATGTAGCTCATCAATGTCAACCTTCGCCTTCCATATAGTTACTTTGAGGATGTCTTTTACGCTTTTCACCATTCGCTCCCAAAAGCCGCCTCACCATGGCGCCCTTTCAACACTAAAACGCCAGATGATCCCTCGATTGCTGAGAAATCCATGAAAAACTTCGCTGTTAAAGATTTTCCAATAGTTTTTACTTCGACGGCTGCTTTTTTAAACGTTTTAGCGTTGTCAGAGTAGATTACGTTCGGGCAACCCCTCCTTGCTATAAATCTCCTTATAGCCAATAAGCAGCTCTCAGTAGTGAGGTTAAACACCAATTCTAAATGCAAGGCTCGAACAACTGCACAAGTGAAAATCATGATATATACCTTTCTGCTGCTTTCTCCATTGTTGATGGGCGTATACAGTGGGCCAGCGAAAGCCACTCCAACTGTTTCAAAAGGCCGGGCTGCCACTAATCGTTCCAAGGGCAACGGTGCAAATGGTTGTGAACCAGATTTCCCTCTCATCCGCTTGCAAATTGGGTACTTAGCAATGACCTTTTTTATGAGTTGACGACCAGCTGGCAAGTCGCCAAAACTGTGTTTACACCTCCATGCAAATTGAGTTCGTGGAAATATTTAGCGATTAATTTGGTTAAAGCACCCCCTCTTGGTAGAATAATGGGATTCACTGCGGCAAGCGGTTTATCGAGTCCTTGAAGCCTGCTCTCTAAACGTAGAAAGCCGTCATTGTCCAGGAACACATTGAGATTCTGCAGGGTCGAAGAACGAGGGATTGGTTTTCCGACCTGCAAATACAAAATTTCATTTTTAAAATAATTGTTTTGAATGAATTTTAACCAATAATCTTCAGCTTTCTTTAGTTCAATTGCTCCAAGAAACCTTGTCGCAACCCTATTTTTATTTTTGTAAATAATAATATCAATCGTTCGAAAAATGAAACAGGTTACTCTTAAAAGCTTTTTTCAATGACTTATTCTTTCGAAAGGAAAAATAGGTCCCAAAACGTCGGTGGATTTTGCTATTACATCTTCTTCGGACTTCGTCAGCAGTGTTGTAGACTCTTCAATATCAATCACCTAATTTGATGATGGCCACCCAGCTTTATCACCTTTTAACCAATATGGACCTTCTTGCCATAACAGCCACGCAGCAAATTGTTGAGTAGATACCCCCCTCGTTACAAGATCCGCAGGATTTTGTAATCCAGAACAATGTCGCCAATCTGATTTGACTGTAAGATCTTGAATCTCCTTCACACGGTTAAAGACAAAAGGTTTCCATCATCGAACGTCTCCATGTATCCAGTGTAAAGTTATCTGCGAATCGGTCCACAAGTAATAATTTTTGCACGGAAGGTGACATTTCTGAAAATAGGCACATAATCTAGCAGCTACAAGCGCGGCAGCTAGTTCCAGTTTTGGAAAACTGATGTCATCCATCTTATTCTCTTTTAAAGGTGCCACTCGTACTTTAGAACAGACAAATCTCACCTGAACTTCACCTTCACCTCATGCGACTGCTCCAAAAGCCTTGGGACTAGCGTCGGCGAAAATATGCATTTCGTTGTTTTTAGAGCTGCCATCCAAGCCCAGCCATCTTGGAAACGAGAGCTCTCCCAACAGATCCAGATCCTTCATACAAGTGCTTCATTCCTTGTGAAATTCATCTCCAATAGGTTGATCCCAGGTAAGCTTTTGCCTCCACAAAGACTGAAAAAGAATCTTAAGGCGAATTACAACTGGGTTCATAAAACCTAAAGGGCCATATATTCGAGCAATAATCTTCAAAACGTTAAGTTTAGTAGCTAAAGTCATATTCTGCAGATCTTCTGGATCGATATTAAGAGAAAGGTCATCGCTCAGAATATTCCACCAACCCCCAAAACGGTTTGTATGCTGTCCACATGCTGTATACCCAGAGAACCTCGAACACCTCCATCATTGCTTACCCACTTTCTTAGATTCATCCATGCTCGATCCATAATTTGTGTAGATTCCTGATAGAACAGTTCCGCTTCGGTTTGATTGTTGACACTCGTAACCAAATCATCCATATAAAACGATCGTTTTAGCAGAGAACATGTATTAGGAAACGCCTCTGATGTTGATTGAAGATGTAAATCTGTGGTTGCTGACAATAGAAAAGGGCTTGACGTGACACCAAATGCCACACGCGTCATACGAAATTCTTGGAAGGTGGCAGATCCCTTGAAGGAAACACTTCATCAGCGAACCATAAAAATCGATGACTATCACGATCTTTGTCAGCTAAAGCGATTTGCAAAAACGTTTTCTCGATGTCAGCTACGACTCCAATTTTTCCAAGACGAAAGTGCAGCAATATTTTTAATATATCTGGGAGCAGATTGGACCCCGTCCACAAACAATCATTTAAGGAAAGTTTACCTGGAGCATGCGCAGACGCATCGAAAACTATACGAATCTTGGTGGTGGACTTCTCGGGACGATAAACCACACAATGGGGCATGTAATATAAATTTGAGCCATCGGTCTGATGAGGTACTCGTTCAGCACAGCCAGATGAAATTAACTCTCGCATAACAGCATCATAATCCAAAAGTTTTTGTTGTTCCCTCGAAAGTCGTCTTGTCAGAGAGTATAATCTGGATATCGCATTCTCTCTATTGGTCTCTAGCTGGTAATTAATCTGCTTCCAGGGTAAGACCGCCTCATACCTCGTCGGAGTCTTACGAATGCATTTCGTTTGGAGCTCTGTAGTAAACGTTTTCATTTCAGATTTATCATCTCGTATTCCAAGCAACTCCATATTCCACATATTTTCGAAAAGAGAGAAACTGCAAAGGGAAGAAACGTTAATTAATGAACTACTATACGCTTCAGAGGTATAAGGGCCCTGAAGCGTCCAGCCGAATATGGTGTCAACAGCTGTTAATCCTTTTGCAATACGTTTATACTTTCCTGTGACTACTTCCCAAAAATAGTCTGCTCCGATTAAGATGCTCAAACCCTCCGTTTGTTCATGACCCTCAAAATTGGAATCAGCTAAATAGAACCCTTGTATTTGCGGACTACAACAATTCTCAGGAGCAGGCAATGTGTCAAGACAAATTTCCGGAACTACAACAGCTACAATTTCTATTTCGTTTGCATTAAACTGGCCTTTTATTGTGAACTTAGTTGTTTTTAATTTCTGAAAACTGGGAGCTTCTGTGTTACCAAAAGGGATGACGCTCATGTTAACGAATCCAATGATGGGTAATTTTAATTTATTGGCGACGTCTTCTCTGATGTAAGTTTTTTGGCTCCCACCATCAATAATAAGTCGCACAAATAAATTGCGATTAGTTGTCTGTGAGGAAAGGAAATCACGTGCCGTCTGCAAAAAAACATTAGTAGAGAATTTATTATAATAATTATTTGAAGAGCACAAAGTAGTTGATGACGTTAAGATAGGCTTATCACTCGCACTCTCTCTATTATTTGACTTTGACCATGCTTCTCCTCCACACAAAACGGTAGAGTGCATACGTTTGCAATTTTTACATACTATACCCTTCACTCTACAAAATTTCGATGTGTGTCCCCTTTGCGTACGTCTAAAACACCTACCGTCTTTCTTAAGCATCTGTTTCTTTTCATCGATAGATTGTGTACAATCACAATCTCTTGTAGAATGTTCAGCAGACTTACAGAAAAAACATTTAGAAACGGAGGTGCTCGTGGGTGTGAGAAGGCCAGCTGCTGTGGTTGGTTGACTGTAGTGGGTTGTTGATTTGCCGGATTTCGCAACGGCCGCTCTTTTGATAGACTCAACTTCTTGTTTCAAAAATCGTAAAATATTTTTAACTTGCTTGTCTCCGTCGAATGAAAGAGTGGAACTATCTTCGTCAGCTGAATCAGCCGTCTCTTTTCCTTTGTCAGCTAATTCTTTATGAATACGGTGATAATCGATACGTAACTCGTTAGGCATGCATTTAAGAAGAATGGTTTTTAGCATTATGTAATAATGTGACGATGGTACACCTAACGCGGTAAGGGATTGGCTGCAAGCCATTACTGTGTTATACAGCTGCCTTAATGCTTGAGCATCAGTTCTACGATGCACAGTTGGTAAACCCATAAGGGTCTGCATGAGCTTATCGATAAGCTTCTCGGTATCCTCGTATTCCTCTTGCAAGAGAGAAATGGCTCCATCATAGCATGCATCGGAAGGGGTAGGTTAGGTTAGGTTAGGTTAAAGTGGCTGTTGGTTGGGACATCCAATACACTTAGACCAAAGTATGGTCCATTGTGATACCACATGGATCAGTTAATCAGCTTAACTCGTTGAACCAATTGGAGCTTCGAATGAAGCGTAGGAGACAAGTAATGTCTGAATTTTTTAGATCGCTGGTATCGTTAAAGTAGTAGTCTCCAAGGTGGATTCTACGTCTGTGTGATAAGGCAGGGCATGTGCACAGAAGATGAGAGATTGTCTCCTCTTCTTCTTCGTCCAAGCAACTCCTACAAAAATCATTTGCAGGGGCTCCAAGTCGAATAGCATGCCTTCCTATTAAGCAGTGCCCAGTCAGGACACCTATAACGTAGCTAATGTGCAATGTACTCAGAGAGATTAATTGTTTTGAGCGCCTGGCGCTAAGAATAGGCCAAATTAGTTTTGTTGCGACACAGGTGGTGGTGTTATTCCACCTGAGGTTTGTTTTCTCTATGGTATCTTGCTTTAGCATAAGTTTACATGTAGCTAGAGGGATACCTATGTTAGCATTATGAGCCAGCAGAGGTAAAGTTGTTCCGCTTTTTGCAAGTTCGTCAGCTTTGCAATTTCCTGGAATGTCTCTATGGCCCGGCACCCAGAGAAGGTGAATGTTGAACTGTGTAGCCATCTCCGTAAGAGATGATCGACAATTTAGGGCTGTTAATGAGTTTGTGGAGACAGAGTCTAGGGACTTTAACGCGGCTTGGCTATCCGAGAAGATGCGTATATCATTAGTTGATATAACGTTTTCTCTAAGCCAGGATAGGACTTCTTTTATAGCCAGGATTTCAGCTTGGAACACGCTACAATGATCGGGTAGACGAAAGGAGAGACTTAAGTTTAGTCTATCTGAGTATACGCCTCCACCAACCCCATTCTCCGTTTTTGATCCGTCTGTATAGAAGTTTATAGGACCATCGTTCAAAAATGATGTATTCTCCCAAGAAGACCTGGGAGGTATAGTCACTTTGAAGCTATAGTTATTAAACTGAGGATGGGGTATGGTGTAGTCAATATTACTGTTTATAGTTCTGAACGAGTTCAAAATAGTGGTGTGGCCAATTCCATTATTGACCCACAGAGAGGAGGCTTGAAGCCGTATGGCAGTGTTAGCGGCTGTTTGCTTGCTGAAAATGTCCAGCGGTATTAGATGGAACAGAACATCTAGTGAGGCGGAGGGGGTGGAGCGAAGTGCTCCTCCCATACACAGGCAGGCTGTTCGTTGGACTTTGCTGAGTTTATCGCGATTTGTCGCTGTATCTAGCGCCGTCCACCATACCGCTACTCCATAAGTAAGGATCGGTCTTATGACCGAGATGTATAGCCAGTGTGTAATGCGGGGCTGTAGGCCCCATTTATTACCAATGGCCTTTTTACAGGAGAACAGGGCTACTGTGGCCTTGTTTATTCTCTCTTGAATATTAGGTTTCCAACTTAATTTCTTATCTAAAATGAGACCCAAGTATTTTGCTTGTTCAGAGAATTTAAGTGGTACACCGTTTATGAGGGGAGGGTCAATGTGTGGGACTTTGTATTTCCTTGTGAAGAGGACAAGGTCGGTTTTTTGTGGGTTAACGCCTAGTCCACACCGATTAGCCCATCTGGTGAGCTTATTTAAAGCGTTTTGTAAGAGGTCTTTTAGTATATTGGGGTGTTTAACCGTTACCGCAATAGCAACATCGTCCGCATAGGCAAACACTCTGTATCCCTCTCTTTCTAGAGTAATTAGTAATTCATTTATTACTAAGTTCCAGAGGAGAGGGGATAGGACACCACCTTGTGGCGTACCTCTACTGACACCCCTTTGTGTAGTAAAATCGCCCAGTTTTGAATTGATAATCCTGCTTATCAGCATTTGATTAATCAATTCGCTGATCGACTTATCTACCTTCAGAGATGTCAATACACGTGCAATTGCAGATGTGTCAACATTGTTAAATGCACCTTCTATATCTAAGAAGGCAACTAAGGTGTACTCTTTATGATGGAGGGAATATTCGATTGTACGTACTATACTGTGTAGAGCCGTTTCAACTGATTTCCCTTTGTTGTAGGCGTGTTGAGCCTTTGAAAGGAGGGACTTATCAATACTTGCCCTTAAGTGGATATCGATCAAACGTTCAAAAGTTTTGAGAAGGAATGATGATAAGCTGATAGGTCTTAGGTCTTTAGGGTTAACGTGGCTGGATTTTCCGGCTTTTGGAATAAAAACAACTTTAACTTGTCTCCAAGACATCGGGATGTATGCCAATTTAAGGCATCCCTTGAAGATGTTTTCTAGGATGGGACCAGCAGATTTATATGGCTTAAAGCTGTTAATAGCCCATTTGAGTTTTTCCCTAGTGACTAGACCTTGTGGGGGATGTAATATATTGTCACCATTATTAGGTGCAATGTTATTAATAATATTAGAGCTACCAGGAAAGTGAACGTCTAGTAGCAAGTTGAGCGATTCTTCGCTTGAATTGGTCCAGAGGCCAGAGGCGTTTTTCAAGCAGCTTGGCATGATTGGATTTTTGGAGAGGATTTTGCGCAGCCTGGATGCTTCGGAGCAATCTTCCACGTTGCTACAGAAGTTTCTCCAAGACGATCGTTTGGTTTTCCTCAGTTCTTTTTTATAAATCTTCAGTGATTCTTTACATGAATCCCAGTCTGACATGTCTCTAGAAGCTTTCGCTCTGTTAAAGAGTTTTCTGAATTCTTTTCGAAGTGGATCCAGCCCTGAGTTCCACCAGTGTGGCTTCTTTTTACCTCTTACTTAGATTATTGACTTTGTCGTCAAGATCTTCAATGTTGGAGGGAGTATTAAAAAGTCCAGGTTTTACTAAACTATTTAACGTTCTCTTGTATTTTGGCCAATTTGTTCTTTTCAGATTTCGAAAGATCGGTTGGCAAGGTGATTCATTTATAAAGTCAAACTGGATGTATCTATGATCAGAAAAGGAGTGATCTTTAGATACCTTCCAGTTCAAAATATTATTATTAATGAAGTCGGAGACAAGAGTTATATCTAAAACTTCTTGTCGATTTTTAGTAATAAAGGTTGGCTCATTACCAACGTTACTTACGAGTAGGTTAGTGTTTAGAATATAGTCGAAAAGAGACTCACCTCTGTCGTTTATATCCGTGCTACCCCATACTGTATGGTGGGCGTTAGCGTCACTACCGATGATGAGGCCGATGTTGAGCCTTTGTGCTTCAGTTATCAATCTCTCCAGAGTGTCACCCGGGAGAGGGCCAAGATGGTCGTGGCCAAGATACGCCGACGCCAGCCAGAACGTTCCTCTGGCTGTTTCCAGACTTGCGGTGGTGATATCTCGATCGCTGAAATTAGGGAGTAAATATACATTTAGGCTGCGTTGTACTAATATGCAAGATCTGGGTTCATCCTCACCTGATGCATACAGCACGCAGTATCTGGGAGTCCTGATTCCTCGAACAATGGATTTAACAATCCAGGGTTCTTGAATCAGGACAATATCGTCATAGCTGCTGGATAGGCGAAGAAGAAGGGAGGCCGAAGCCTTTATGGAGTGTTGGAGGTTAATCTGGAGTAACCGCAGCATTTTTGCTACTGCACTCCCGATCAGCCTCCAACACAGTAATGTCGGAGTCATCCATATCAGAGGACGATTCTAAAAGAATGTCCTCATCTCCGCTGTCGTAGACCTCGGCCTCCATTGCGGAAAAACCTTGGTCGGTGTTAGGAGCTTCCTCTGTTACTGGGGATACCTGAGATGCATCGTCCTCCAATGAAGGAAGTGTGACCGATGCACCAGGTTCCTCAGCAGCAGTTTCCGCTTGTGTGGGTGGGGGAGGGGGAAGGGTTTGTGCCTCGACCCCATCTTTTTTATAGACCCTCAGCGTAATTTCATCGAACCCAAACCTAATCACACCTTTTGATTGCGCCAGAGGAGAAAGGGACTCTGCATTGATGATTACAATAGCACCCTTGTAGGGTCCCTTTGGATCCTCCAATTTCGCAACCTTCCAGTTGTGAGTAGGAAGGGTTGGATTGGAAAGCCGGATTACCTTCAGAACGTGGTCAGCTTCCTTGAATATGGCCGGAACCGTGATGCGAGCTCTTGGTCTGCAAGGAATGTCCTCCTTTGCTACAACCTCGAGCTTAGCACCAGGCCAGACCTCTCCAAGTCGGCTGACCGCCAGCGTCAGTAGGTCGCACGACCTCTGATCATCACAGACCATCAACTTGATGTGTCCCTGATGCCAACCGCCATCTTTTGTGATAGGCGGTGGTCCCGGATTGTCAGACATTATCTCGACAAAACTGAAGGCCAGCTGTCCTTTGGCCAATGTCCAGTTCTCGGCAGAGATCGTGCCATCCACATCACTTCTGTCGATAATCGCGACTATCTTTTTGTCCTTTAGAACGTCACTGAAGGACATTTTTTCCTTGCGAGGGTCAAGAGGAGTGCTGGTGTTTAGCACTTTGGGGCGTTTAGGTAGTGAAGGGGTAAAACCTACAATGGTTTTTGCCGCGTTGCCCGTGAGCACCGATTGCAGAAAATTAAACTTTTCAACACCAGATAGGGATTCATTTTCATGAACAGCTGACCTAAAATTTTCCCAGAAAGGTATCCACTCCTGGTAATCTCCAGAAAATCGCTTAAGTTGCAATTTAGGTAGCTTGGTGAAATGACTCTTCGTTAATGATGGGCGTTGAGAATTTTCGCAGCTTGGAGTAGGGTCGATACGTAGTTTGATTTTAGCAAGACGAACTTGAAGCCGAGCCAACATTCCCGCCGCAGCATCTTCATATTCTGCTATCTTTTCAGGATTTTTATCCTCGAGTTCTTTTGCCTGAATGTCTTTATTAACTAAATTCAAATTAGCATTGGCCGTTGTAAGACGTTGCAAATAAGAAGATAGGTCTTCTTCCATAGTATCTAATTCCGACAAATCTTCTATGCCGCGCGAATCTTTCTTTAAATACTCTGTCCCTTCGTTGACGATTTTCGTAATTTGACTGCGAAAACCAGCACGTGTTGGCAGCTCCATTTTATTTTATCGATCGAGAAAAAAAGAGTATTAAGGAGTATAAAGGAACCGACACAATTTATTTCTTTCAATAAAACTTGTTAAATCTATTTTCCGACACGATTCCCGGGTTTCGGCACCATGAAGAAAATTTTAAAATAAAAGTCCGGGTAAACGAAAAACGAAAATGTCCAATTTATAACAAGTTTTATTTTACTAAGCAAAATTTAACCGAATGATATCGGGTCAAAGAAAATCGTTAACTGTCCTCCAATTCATAATTTGCATGGGTTTATAAAATGCTCAAACTTACAGTTTAACTTTTAATATAATGTACATAGATATGTATAAAGTTTAAAAAAAGAGATGAACATAATTTGCAAAATTTCAATATATACATAAGAAATAATTCAAAATGAAAAGTGATGCCACTTTAAAACAATTAAAGGAAATAGTATTCAATTTTTAACAATTTTTGTCTATTAGCTTGTTTTTAAATCAAGTCAAAACTATGCATAGTTTTTGTAAAAAATTGTTTTAAACTAAAAATGTATGCAAAAAAAAATAAAAAAAGGTTTAAAGTGTAGTTTTTCAAAACTTTAAAATTATCTACTGTTTTTTTTTTGAGTTCATTGCTCTTATTTGTTTTTGACCAGAAACTGAAAACTAGATGACTTTATGTCTTCTAGTTCTTGAGAAAATTGAAAATTACGAAAAAAAATATTTTAATTAAGTTACTTTTTAATTGCTTAAGTATTAACGTAGTCTTATTTTGATAGTAATAATCGAATATGGATTAAGATACACCTAGGGTAAATTAATTTTTCTTAAATCCAGCTTATTTAAATGCAAAAGAAACTTTGCATGGACCCCATCTTGCACCCACTGAACCTTGCCCCCTCCCCACCTTGCACGCACGCCAACTTGCACCCACCCCAAATCCTATAGTGTTCCAAAACAGGGGGTTGCAGGGGGGCAGCATGCCCCCCCTTACAGATCCCACTGTTGCATACACCCAAACTCGCACACACCTTACTGTTGCATACACCCAAACTCGCACCTACCATTGTTACTATCAAAATAAGACCACTCAAGCAAAAAAAAAAGATTTAAATTAAAAAAATAGTAGTTGTGGTTATTTTCAATTTTCTCAAAAACTAAAAGACATAAAATCATCTAGTTTTCAGTTTTTGATCAAAAACAAATAAGAGCAATGAATTCTGAAATAAAAACAATGGTATTATCTATCTTGAAGTATTGAAAAATTACACTTTAAACCTTTTTTTTTTAACTTTTTTTACTCAAATTTTGAGTTTAAAATTAAATTTTTCAAAAACTACGCATAGCTTTGACTTGAATTAAAAACTGGCTAATAAAACAGAATGTTGGCTTTAAAAATGTAATTGTAAGTATCACCGTTATTTTTTAATTATTTTTTTCCATTTTAAATAATATATTTTTTTAAATTGCCCCTAACGCCTAAACGGGGGGAGATAGATCCCCCCTCCCATAGTAAAAAAATGCTTGTATTAAGCCCCTCTACCAAAAACCGTTATTATATCTTGGCGCCAAAGTTATCGTACTCGTGCCATATATTGTAACGTGATATCATACCAGTTTAATTTTTTGGGAAAAATCCGTTTTTTTTTGTAAATAAAAAAAAAACTGAAAAAAAAAATGTTTGTCCCCTCGAATATTTTACGAACAAAAAATGATTTTATATCCAAAATAATTGTATGCAACGAAAAATACAATTTTTAACATCTGGTAAAAATATGAGAAAAATCGAATTGGCAGCGTTTGTACAAAAAATAAAAAACCTAAAAAAACAATACTAAAACTTGGTAAAAATTTACTTTCAACTCAAATATCTTTTCAAAAATTAGAAACATTGGCTTCCAAATAATTTTATCTCACAAAAAATATTATTTTCGACATTCAGCTAATTTTTATAAGAATCCAACAGTCAGTTCTTTTATAAAAAATTAAAACCTACACAAAAAAAAGGACGCAAATAGTTCTAAAATTGGTAAAAATTGTTTTTTGACTGAAATCTCGTTTATATAAAATAGATTTTGAAATCAAAGTATTCAATCATATGCAAGATATTTTTTTAATGTTTAAATTTTTTAGAATAATTCATCGGAATGGGAAGTTATCAGTGTGGGTCGCATCCCAGCATCTTTTTTTTTAATATACATACATATATATTGAAAATATATTCATGTTCAAATAACATTTATTTATTTAAAAACTCTTTTTAGTTGATGAGATGTTTGCACCATACAAATAAATCAATAATAATTGAGTTGAAAATTAAAATTGACAAAGATTTAGTTAGATATAAACAAATTAAGTTAATTTTAATTTGAAATTTGAAGTGCATTTCTTTAATGTTAAGGTTTGTTGATCTTAATTCCTAAATTAAATTCCCTAAAACTAGAATGCCTTTTTTTGCAACGTGATTACTTAATTAATCAATTACACCTGACAAACATACAAACCCATTTAAAAAAGCCGTGTAAACGATAATATTTCATTTCAATTTACATTTTCATGCATAAAAGTGTCATTTTAGTTCCAGCGAACATTGAAATGCACTTGAAAATCAATAGTTTAAAATAATGAAAAAATTGAATTAAATAAAAATTTTATTTCAATTTTGGAGAAAATCTTAATTTTGAATTTAACTACCATTTTTTCATTAAATCAAGTTAAGTCTAGAAAGAGATAATAATTTTAATTTTTTTTACTTAAAAAGGATTTTTTGTATTATGCCCTTTTTCCTAAGAATGCAAAAAGCTATTACACTATCTGTAATGAGATGCTTTTTCTATTAAGAAAGATTTTTATCTTTTTTTTCTTGTTCTATGCCTGCGGGCTGGCATGCTAGTCTATGCACGGCCGTTAGCTCGCCGATAACGGTGTAGGATCTTGCCCACAAGCATAAAACAAGAAAAAAAGATAAAAATCTTTCTTAATAGAAAAAGCATCTCATTACAAATTGACGCCCAACGTATTTAAAGGGTGTTCCAACGTTACAAATGGCGCCCACAACGTTAGTCTTTGTTTTTGTTTACCTTTATTCCCAATATTAGCATTCAAAATTGTTTTTGTTATTGTCTCCAGAAACTCGTATGTCGTGATCGGGAAAGTTCATTTTTGCAACATACCACTTTCACTTGCGACGAGCCAACAAGAGGATGATAACAACAACAATTAACCTTCTGTTTTTGATTGTTTCTTTTCTATCTTCTCATTTTTTAATTTTCAATCAATCGTCTTGTTTTCTTTAAAAGTTTTGTGACCTGTAGTTGGTGATGTAATGTCGGACAGTAGCACAAAAAAAACTTTCACCACCGAATCAGTTACCTGAAGCATCCCCGAAATGACATATGAAATCACATCCAATTAAAAAAAAAAACAACATTTTCAAAAGCATTTTTTTTATTTATTAAAGTAAATAAGATTAGATACTTAAATCTAATAACATTTTTTTTGAGTACTTTTTCATTCTTTTAGTCTAAATTATATTTATGGGCTCACCATATAGATATAGCTGATCTTTATTTATTGTTGTCTTGCTTTTTTGAAATCGAGCATTCGAAAACATTCGAAAAACTTTATGTTTTTTAGAAAATAATTTTTTTTCTCTACTATTCGATTCATTATTATAATTGTTTGTACAATAAAGTTTAAGACATAACAGATGAACAATAATTTTCGATTATTGCCTTGTTTTTCTTTACTTAAACTTTCTTTATTTTTTTTGTTATTTTTTGTTTTGTTTTTGACATTGTATTCGAAAACATAAAAATCTTTATTATTTTTATTGTACTATTCGTACTAGAATCTCAGCTTGTTAGACTTGACCATTCCTTTTAATTTCATTGAATGTTTTTGAACAACAACAACAACTTAAAGGTGCTACCACTCATTGTTTTTGGCTGGAGATATAGCTATTTCGTGCTTTGCCACTTTTGCACTCATCAGTCTCCTTTTTTTTTTGTGGTGCTTCCAAATAATTTTATCTCACAAAAAATATTATTTTCGACATTCAGCTAATTTTTATAAGAATCCAACAGTCAGTTCTTTTATAAAAAATTAAAATCTACAAAAAAAAAGGACGCAAATAGTTCTAAAATTGGTAAAAATTGTTTTTTGACTGAAATCTCGTTTATATAAAATAGATTTTGAAATCAAAGTATTCAATCATATGCAAGATATTTTTTTTAATGTTTAAATTTTTTAGAATAATTAATCGGAATGGGAAGTTATCAGTGTGGGTCGCATCCCAGCATCTTTTTTTTTAATATACATATATATTGAAAATATGTTCATGTTCAAATAACATTTATTTATTTAAAAACTCTTTTTAGTTGATGAGATGTTTGCACCATACAAATAAATCAATAATAATTGAGTTGAAAATTAAAATTGAAAATATGTATGTGTTGACAGGCTTACAGATCAGTGGTTTCCGAATGCAAATAAAACAAACTTTATTTCATCCTTTTCCCGACGTTTCGTTGGCTTATTCCAACTTCTTCAGGGGCATCTATTATTTTATTGCAATTAAAAACAAATTATAGACAAAAATTAATAAAATAAATAAATAAATAAAAATTAATAAAAATTACAACATTGAAAACTCACAAAATAGAATTTGTAATTTAGCACACAAAAAAACTTATAATTATGTCACAGACTCTTCATCGCCACACTGTAATTTTTCTTTATGTTGTCTTTGTCCTCTTTCGTGTTCATCGCTGTCGTCAATTTTTGCTGTATTCGTAGACTTTCTAGTGTGTATCTTGTGTTCTCTTTACTCTCTTTGACCAAAATTTTAATGTTGTCAAAATCAGCTGAGTGATTTGTTTCGTTTATGTGTTGGGCTAGTCCAGTTGTTGTTTTCTTTTTTCTTATGTCTGCTTTGTGCTCAGCTATTCTCACACTTCAAGCTCTTTTTGTTGTTCCAATATAGACACATTTGCATTTTGTTGTTGCATTTCCCTTACAACCAATTTCATAAACTACATTGTGCTGCTGTTCTTTGTCTATAGGTGTTTTTGTGTTTGTGAAGAGTTTTTTTAAAATGCAGTTTGATTTGTATGCAAATGATATGTCTTTATTATTGATGATCTCCTGTAATTGTTGTTGTTGAGTTAGCTTAGGTATGAAGGGGATTCTGAAGAAAATTTTAGGGTTGCCATCTGTTTTTTCTATTGTTGTTTTTTTATTATTTTTGTCATTACTGTTGCAATATTTTTGTTTCGTTTTATTGTTGATCAGGTTATTGATTATGTGTGTTGGGTAATTGTTCATTTTTAGAATGCTTCTTATTTTTGAAATGTTTTCGTTGTGGAATTTTGTGTCACTTATATCCAAGATCTTGTTGGTGAAATTCCGAGCAGTATTGATTTTTTGGCTTATGGGTTGTGTCGAGTGATAATTTATCATTCTACCTGAGGATGTCTGTTTTGAGTACCAATTGAATGTTATTTGGTTGTCTGTTCTGTAAATTTTTGAGTCCAGGTAGGCTATGGATTGATTTTGTTCTTTTTCTATTGTGAATTGTAGTTTGTTGTGATAGTTATTTAATGTTCGGAGTATCATTTGTTCTTCTTTTTTATTGATCACTGCAAGTATATCATCCACATATTTGACAATGAATTTTATTTCTATGTTTACTTTTTTTAAAGCTTCTAATGAATTGTCCAATAGGTTGTCAAGTACAATGTCCGCTATGGTAGGTGACAGTGGGTTGCCCATGGGCATTCCGAATGTTTGGATATAGATTTTGTTATCAAATTTAAAATAATTGTTGTCTTTTAAGCAGAATTCTAATATTTCATGAAATTGTTTTTTCGGAATTTTGGTTGTTTCTTTAATTATGTCCCATTTTGCCATGATCTGTTTTATTGCTAAGTATGTTGGGATATTGGTGAAAAGTGAGATTACATCAAAAGAAACTAATATTTCATCGTCTGTTATGTTAATGTTTGATAATTTTTGTTTTAGTTCGTTTGAATTTTTGATGTTATAATTTTTGGAGATAATCGTTTTGAGATTTTCGCCAATATATTTCGATAGTTGGTAACACGGTACATTAGTTGAAGAGGAGATCGGTCTTAGTGGGAGGTTGGGTTTGTGTATCTTGGGTAGTCCATATAGACGAGGTGGCAACGCTGCAGAGCAGTAAAGTTTGGATTTGATCTTGGTATCTATGTAGTTGAGCTTGAATAAATTATTGACTATGTTGTTGTTAGTATTTTGTAATTTGGATGTTGGGTCTATTCTTGATGTCTTATATGTTGTTCTATCATCTAATAATTCATTCATTTTGTTTTTGTAATCAGTTTGATACATAACCACTGTTTTGTTTCCTTTGTCTGCGTTAGTAATGATGATTTCGTTTTTGTATTTTCTTATAATTTTGTTTGTTGTGTCAAATACTTTTAAAATGAATTTTTCTTTCGTTGTATGTCTGATTTTTCTTTTGTATGTTGTTATTTTATTTGCGATTTTTTGTCTGGCATCATCTTTATCATTCTCGTCCTCGATTTTTTGTATACATTGTTCTACGTCTGCTATTATGTGTATTGGAGAGAAATTTTTGTAGGTTATTGGGATAGCAAACTTGCTTCCAAGTGAAAGTAGCCATTTCGATTCGTCTGGAAACTCGATGTCGGTGTAGTTGATAAACCAATTTTCGTTAAAGGTTATTCCTATTGTTTGAATTAGAGTTTCTTTTAGTTTTATTAATTTTGTTACATGAATAGCTTTTGTTTGGTCTGCGATGTGTTTGTATGTGTGGTTTTGTTTGTTTACAAATGTTTTGTATTCGTTGTCATTTAGTGTGGCTTTCATTAGTATATCTGCGTGAAATATGTTGTTGGTTGTTTCTTTGATGTTAATGTGTGTTTGTTTGATTTCAAGTTTTAATATTTTCAGTAGATATTCCGTGTTTATTTTGTCCATTATACTTCTTGTTGACTGTGATGTGAAGATGGATTGTGTTTTGGCTATTGTATTAGAGATGTGTTTTGGCAAGATTCCATAATCTTTACAGGATAGTAAAAATTGTAGTCTTTCTCTTTGTTTTGCGAGGGTTTTTCTTTGTCTGCATTTTTTTCTTTGTTTGAATTTGAGTATAAGAGTCATTTCAATGTTGTATTTGAATTTTATGTGTTGGAAGAAATTCTTCATGTTGTTGGTTTGGTGTTGAGTGGGTTTGACGGCAGGCCCTCCGTTGATAATTCTTATTTATTTTATTAATTTTTGTCTATAATTTGTTTTTAATTGCAATAAAATAATAGATGCCCCTGAAGAAGTTGGAAAAAGCCAACGAAACGTCGGGAAAAGGATGAAATAAGGTTTGTTTTATTTGCATTTGGAAACCACTGATCTGTAAGCCTGTCAACACATACATATTTTCAATAAAAAACCCAAACAGATCACCAAATAAGCTCAAGAAAATTAAAATTGACAAAGATTTAGTTAGATATAAACAAATTAAGTTAATTTAAATTTGAAATTTGAAGTGCATTTCTTTAATGTTAAGGTTTGTTGATCTTAATTCCTAAATTAAATTCCCTAAAACTAGAATGCCTTTTTTTGCAACGTGATTACTTAATTAATCAATTACACCTGACAAACATACAAACCCATTTAAAAAAGCCGTGTAAACGATAATATTTCATTTCAATTTACATTTTCATACATAAAAGTGTCATTTTAGTTCCAGCGAACATTGAAATGCACTTGAAAATCAATAGTTTAAAATAATGAAAAAATTGAATTAAATAAAAATTTTATTTCAATTTTGGAGAAAATCTTAATTTTGAATTTAACTACCATTTTTTCATTAAATCAAGTTAAGTCTAGAAAGAGATAATAATTTTAATTTTTTTTACTTAAAAAGGATTTTTTGTATTATGCCCTTTTTCCTAAGAATGCAAAAAGCTATTACACTATCTGTAATGAGATGCTTTTTCTATTAAGAAAGATTTTTATCTTTTTTTTCTTGTTCTATGCCTGCGGGCTGGCATGCTAGTCTATGCACGGCCGTTAGCTCGCCGGAAACGGTGTAGGATCTTGCCCACGAGCATAAAACAAGAAAAAAAGATACAAATCTTTCTTAATAGAAAAAGCATCTCATTACAAATTGACGCCCAACGTATTTAAAGGGTGTTCCAACGTTACAAATGGCGCCCACAACGTTAGTCTTTGTTTTTGTTTACCTTTATTCCCAATATTAGCATTCAAAATTGTTTTTGTTATTGTCTCCAGAAACTCGTATGTCGTGATCGGGAAAGTTCATTTTTGCAACATACCACTTTCACTTGCGACGAGCCAACAAGAGGATGATAACAACAACAATTAACCTTCTGTTTTTGGTTGTTTCTTTTCTATCTTCTCATTTTTTAATTTTCAATCAATCGTCTTGTTTTCTTTAAAAGTTTTGTGACCTGTAGTTGGTGATGTAATGTCGGACAGTAGCACAAAAAAAACTTTCACCACCGAATCAGTTACCTGAAGCATCCCCGAAATGACATATGAAATCACATCCAATTAAAAAAAAAACAACATTTTCAAAAGCATTTTTTTTATTCATTAAAGTAAATAAGATTAGGTACTTAAATCTAATAACATTTTTTTTAATACTTTTTCATTCTTTTAGTCTAAATTATATTTATGGGCTCACCATATAGATATAGCTGATCTTTATTTATTGTTGTCTTGCTTTTTTGAAATCGAGCATTCGAAAACATTCGAAAAACTTTATTTTTTTTAGAAAATAATTTTTTTTCTCTACTATTCGATTCATTATTATTATTATTTGTACAATAAAGTTTAAGACATAACAGATGAACAATAATTTTCGATTATTGCCTTGTTTTTCTTTACTTAAACTTTCTTTATTTTTTTTGTTATTTTTTGTTTTGTTTTTGACATTGTATTCGAAAACATAAAAATCTTTATTATTTTTATTGTACTATTCGTACTAGAATCTCAGCTTGTTAGACTTGACCATTCCTTTTAATTTCATTGAATGTTTTTGAACAACAACAACAACTTAAAGGTGCTACCACTCATTGTTTTTGGCTGGAGATATAGCTATTTCGTGCTTTGCCACTTTTGCACTCATCAGTCTCCTTTTTTTTTTGTGGTGCTTCCAAATAATTTTATCTCACAAAAAATATTATTTTCGACATTCAGCTAATTTTTATAAGAATCCAACAGTCAGTTCTTTTATAAAAAATTAAAATCTACAAAAAAAAAGGACGCAAATAGTTCTAAAATTGGTAAAAATTGTTTTTTGACTGAAATCTCGTTTATATAAAATAGATTTTGAAATCAAAGTCTTCAATCATATGCAAGATATTTTTTTTAATGTTTAAATTTTTTAGAATAATTAATCGGAATGGGAAGTTATCAGTGTGGGTCGCATCCCAGCATCTTTTTTTTTAATATACATATATATTGAAAATATGTTCATGTTCAAATAACATTTATTTATTTAAAAACTCTTTTTAGTTGATGAGATGTTTGCACCATACAAATAAATCAATAATAATTGAGTTGAAAATTAAAATTGAAAATATGTATGTGTTGACAGGCTTACAGATCAGTGGTTTCCGAATGCAAATAAAACAAACTTTATTTCATCCTTTTCCCGACGTTTCGTTGGCTTATTCCAACTTCTTCAGGGGCATCTATTATTTTATTGCAATTAAAAACAAATTATAGACAAAAATTAATAAAATAAATAAATAAATAAAAATTAATAAAAATTACAACATTGAAAACTCACAAAATAGAATTTGTAATTTAGCACACAAAAAAACTTATAATTATGTCACAGACTCTTCATCGCCACACTGTAATTTTTCTTTATGTTGTCTTTGTCCTCTTTCGTGTTCATCGCTGTCGTCAATTTTTGCTGTATTCGTAGACTTTCTAGTGTGTATCTTGTGTTCTCTTTACTCTCTTTGTCCAAAATTTTAATGTTGTCAAAATCAGCTGAGTGATTTGTTTCGTTTATGTGTTGGGCTAGTCCAGTTGTTGTTTTCTTTTTTCTTCTGTCTGCTTTGTGCTCAGCTATTCTCACACTTCAAGCTCTTTTTGTTGTTCCAATATAGACACATTTGCATTTTGTTGTTGCATTTCCCTTACAACCAATTTCATAAACTACATTGTGCTGCTGTTCTTTGTCTATAGGTGTTTTTGTGTTTGTGAAGAGTTTTTTTAAAATGCAGTTTGATTTGTATGCAAATGATATGTCTTTATTATTGATGATCTCCTGTAATTGTTGTTGTTGAGTTAGCTTAGGTATGAAGGGGATTCTGAAGAAAATTTTAGGGTTGCCATCTGTTTTTTCTATTGTTGTTTTTTTATTATTTTTGTCATTACTGTTGCAATATTTTTGTTTCGTTTTATTGTTGATCAGGTTATTGATTATGTGTGTTGGGTAATTGTTCATTTTTAGAATGCTTCTTATTTTTGAAATGTTTTCGTTGTGGAATTTTGTGTCACTTATATCCAAGATCTTGTTGGTGAAATTCCGAGCAGTATTGATTTTTTGGCTTATGGGTTGTGTCGAGTGATAATTTATCATTCTACCTGAGGATGTCTGTTTTGAGTACCAATTGAATGTTATTTGGTTGTCTGTTCTGTAAATTTTTGAGTCCAGGTAGGCTATGGATTGATTTTGTTCTTTTTCTATTGTGAATTGTAGTTTGTTGTGATAGTTATTTAATGTTCGGAGTATCATTTGTTCTTCTTTTTTATTGATCACTGCAAGTATATCATCCACATATTTGACAATGAATTTTATTTCTATGTTTACTTTTTTTAAAGCTTCTAATGAATTGTCCAATAGGTTGTCAAGTACAATGTCCGCTATGGTAGGTGACAGTGGGTTGCCTATGGGCATTCCGAATGTTTGGATATAGATTTTGTTATCAAATTTAAAATAATTGTTGTCTTTTAAGCAGAATTCTAATATTTCATGAAATTGTTTTTTCGGAATTTTGGTTGTTTCTTTAATTATGTCCCATTTTGCCATGATCTGTTTTATTGCTAAGTATGTTGGGATATTGGTGAAAAGTGAGATTACATCAAAAGAAACTAATATTTCATCGTCTGTTATGTTAATGTTTGATAATTTTTGTTTTAGTTCGTTTGAATTTTTGATGTTATATTTTTTGGAGATAATCGTTTTGAGATTTTCGCCAATATATTTCAATAGTTGGTAACACGGTACATTAGTTGAAGAGGAGATCGGTCTTAGTGGGAGGTTGGGTTTGTGTATCTTGGGTAGTCCATATAGACGAGGTGGCAACGCTGCAGAGCAGTAAAGTTTGGATTTGATCTTGGTATCTATGTAGTTGAGCTTGAATAAATTATTGACTATGTTGTTGTTAGTATTTTGTAATTTGGATGTTGGGTCTATTCTTGATGTCTTATATGTTGTTCTATCGTCTAATAATTCATTCATTTTGTTTTTGTAATCAGTTTGATACATAACCACTGTTTTGTTTCCTTTGTCTGCGTTAGTAATGATGATTTCGTTTTTGTATTTTCTTATAATTTTGTTTGTTGTGTCAAATACTTTTAAAATGAATTTTTCTTTCGTTGTATGTCTGATTTTTCTTTTGTATGTTGTTATTTTATTTGCGATTTTTTGTCTGGCATCATCTTTATCATTCTCGTCCTCGATTTTTTGTATACATTGTTCTACGTCTGCTATTATGTGTATTGGAGAGAAATTTTTGTAGGTTATTGGGATAGCAAACTTGCTTCCAAGTGAAAGTAGCCATTTCGATTCGTCTGGAAACTCGATGTCGGTGTAGTTGATAAACCAATTTTCGTTAAAGGTTATTCCTATTGTTTGAATTAGAGTTTCTTTTAGTTTTATTAATTTTGTTACATGAATAGCTTTTGTTTGGTCTGCGATGTGTTTGTATGTGTGGTTTTGTTTGTTTACAAATGTTTTGTATTCGTTGTCATTTAGTGTGGCTTTCATTAGTATATCTGCGTGAAATATGTTGTTGGTTGTTTCTTTGATGTTAATGTGTGTTTGTTTGATTTCAAGTTTTAATATTTTCAGTATGTATTCCGTGTTTATTTTGTCCATTATACTTCTTGTTGACTGTGATGTGAAGATGGATTGTGTTTTGGCTATTGTATTAGAGATGTGTTTTGGAAAGATTCCATAATCTTTACAGGATAGTAAAAATTGTAGTCTTTCTCTTTGTTTTGCGAGGGTTTTTCTTTGTCTGCAATAGAATTTGAGTATAAGAGTCATTTCAATGTTGTATTTGAATTTTATGTGTTGGAAGAAATTCTTCATGTTGTTGGTTTGGTGTTGAGTGGGTTTGACGGCAGGCCCTCCGTTGATAATTCTTATTTATTTTATTAATTTTTGTCTATAATTTGTTTTTAATTGCAATAAAATAATAGATGCCCCTGAAGAAGTTGGAAAAAGCCAACGAAACGTCGGGAAAAGGATGAAATAAGGTTTGTTTTATTTGCATTTGGAAACCACTGATCTGTAAGCCTGTCAACACATACATATTTTCAATAAAAAACCCAAACAGATCACCAAATAAGCTCAAGAAAATTAAAATTGACAAAGATTTAGTTAGATATAAACAAATTAAGTTAATTTTAATTTGAAATTTGAAGTGCATTTCTTTAATGTTAAGGTTTGTTGATCTTAATTCCTAAATTAAATTCCCTAAAACTAGAATGCCTTTTTTTGCAACGTGATTACTTAATTAATCAATTACACCTGACAAACATACAAACCCATTTAAAAAAGCCGTGTAAACGATAATATTTCATTTCAATTTACATTTTCATACATAAAAGTGTCATTTTAGTTCCAGCGAACATTGAAATGCACTTGAAAATCAATAGTTTAAAATAATGAAAAAATTGAATTAAATAAAAATTTTATTTCAATTTTGGAGAAAATCTTAATTTTGAATTTAACTACCATTTTTTCATTAAATCAAGTTAAGTCTAGAAAGAGATAATAATTTTATTTTTTTTTACTTAAAAAGGATTTTTTGTATTATGCCCTTTTTCCTAAGAATGCAAAAAGCTATTACACTATCTGTCATGAGATGCTTTTTCTATTAAGAAAGATTTTTATCTTTTTTTTCTTGTTCTATGCCTGCGGGCTGGCATGCTAGTCTATGCACGGCCGTTAGCTCGCCGGAAACGGTGTAGGATCTTGCCCACAAGCATAAAACAAGAAAAAAAGATAAAAATCTTTCTTAATAGAAAAAGCATCTCCTTACAAATTGACGCCCAACGTATTTAAAGGGTGTTCCAACGTTACAAATGGCGCCCACAACGTTAGTCTTTGTTTTTGTTTACCTTTATTCCCAATATTAGCATTCAAAATTGTTTTTGTTATTGTCTCCAGAAACTCGAATGTCGTGATCGGGAAAGTTCATTTTTGCAACATACCACTTTCACTTGCGACGAGCCAACAAGAGGATGATAACAACAACAATTAACCTTCTGTTTTTGATTGTTTCTTTTCTATCTTCTCATTTTTTAATTTTCAATCAATCGTCTTGTTTTCTTTAAAAGTTTTGTGACCTGTAGTTGGTGATGTAATGTCGGACAGTAGCACAAAAAAAAACTTTCACCACCGAATCAGTTACCTGAAGCATCCCCGAAATGACATATGAAATCACATCCAATTAAAAAAAAAAAACAACATTTTCAAAAGCATTTTTTTTATTTATTAAAGTAAATAAGATTAGGTACTTAAATCTAATAACATTTTTTTTGAGTACTTTTTCATTCTTTTAGTCTAAATTATATTTATGGGCTCACCATATAGATATAGCTGATCTTTATTTATTGTTGTCTTGCTTTTTTGAAATCGAGCATTCGAAAACATTCGAAAAACTTTATTTTTTTTAGAAAATAATTTTTTTTCTCTACTATTCGATTCATTATTATTATTGTTTGTACAATAAAGTTTAAGACATAACAGATGAACAATAATTTTCGATTATTGCCTTGTTTTTCTTTACTTAAACTTTCTTTATTTTTTTTGTTATTTTTTGTTTTGTTTTTGACATTGTATTCGAAAACATAAAAATCTTTATTATTTTTATTGTACTATTCGTACTAGAATCTCAGCTTGTTAGACTTGACCATTCCTTTTAATTTCATTGAATGTTTTTGAACAACAACAACAACTTAAAGGTGCTACCACTCATTGTTTTTGGCTGGAGATATAGCTATTTCGTGCTTTGCCACTTTTGCACTCATCAGTCTCCTTTTTTTTTTGTGGTGCTTCCAAATAATTTTATCTCACAAAAAATATTATTTTCGACATTCAGCTAATTTTTATAAGAATCCAACAGTCAGTTCTTTTATAAAAAATTAAAATCTACAAAAAAAAGGACGCAAATAGTTCTAAAATTGGTAAAAATTGTTTTTTGACTGAAATCTCGTTTATATAAAATAGATTTTGAAATCAAAGTCTTCAATCATATGCAAGATATTTTTTTTAATGTTTAAATTTTTTAGAATAATTAATCGGAATGGGAAGTTATCAGTGTGGGTCGCATCCCAGCATCTTTTTTTTTAATATACATATATATTGAAAATATGTTCATGTTCAAATAACATTTATTTATTTAAAAACTCTTTTTAGTTGATGAGATGTTTGCACCATACAAATAAATCAATAATAATTGAGTTGAAAATTAAAATTGAAAATATGTATGTGTTGACAGGCTTACAGATCAGTGGTTTCCGAATGCAAATAAAACAAACTTTATTTCATCCTTTTCCCGACGTTTCGTTGGCTTATTCCAACTTCTTCAGGGGCATCTATTATTTTATTGCAATTAAAAACAAATTATAGACAAAAATTAATAAAATAAATAAATAAATAAAAATTAATAAAAATTACAACATTGAAAACTCACAAAATAGAATTTGTAATTTAGCACACAAAAAAACTTATAATTATGTCACAGACTCTTCATCGCCACACTGTAATTTTTCTTTATGTTGTCTTTGTCCTCTTTCGTGTTCATCGCTGTCGTCAATTTTTGCTGTATTCGTAGACTTTCTAGTGTGTATCTTGTGTTCTCTTTACTCTCTTTGTCCAAAATTTTAATGTTGTCAAAATCAGCTGAGTGATTTGTTTCGTTTATGTGTTGGGCTAGTCCAGTTGTTGTTTTCTTTTTTCTTCTGTCTGCTTTGTGCTCAGCTATTCTCACACTTCAAGCTCTTCCAATATAGACACATTTGCATTTTGTTGTTGCATTTCCCTTACAACCAATTTCATAAACTACATTGTGCTGCTGTTCTTTGTCTATAGGTGTTTTTGTGTTTGTGAAGAGTTTTTTTAAAATGCAGTTTGATTTGTATGCAAATGATATGTCTTTATTATTGATGATCTCCTGTAATTGTTGTTGTTGAGTTAGCTTAGGTATGAAGGGGATTCTGAAGAAAATTTTAGGGTTGCCATCTGTTTTTTCTATTGTTGTTTTTTTATTATTTTTGTCATTACTGTTGCAATATTTTTGTTTCGTTTTATTGTTGATCAGGTTATTGATTATGTGTGTTGGGTAATTGTTCATTTTTAGAATGCTTCTTATTTTTGAAATGTTTTCGTTGTGGAATTTTGTGTCACTTATATCCAAGATCTTGTTGGTGAAATTCCGAGCAGTATTGATTTTTTGGCTTATGGGTTGTGTCGAGTGATAATTTATCATTCTACCTGAGGATGTCTGTTTTGAGTACCAATTGAATGTTATTTGGTTGTCTGTTCTGTAAATTTTTGAGTCCAGGTAGGCTATGGATTGATTTTGTTCTTTTTCTATTGTGAATTGTAGTTTGTTGTGATAGTTATTTAATGTTCGGAGTATCATTTGTTCGTCTTTTTTATTGATCACTGCAAGTATATCATCCACATATTTGACAATGAATTTTATTTCTATGTTTACTTTTTTTAAAGCTTCTAATGAATTGTCCAATAGGTTGTCAAGTACAATGTCCGCTATGGTAGGTGACAGTGGGTTGCCCATGGGCATTCCGAATGTTTGGATATAGATTTTGTTATCAAATTTAAAATAATTGTTGTCTTTTAAGCAGAATTCTAATATTTCATGAAATTGTTTTTTCGGAATTTTGGTTGTTTCTTTAATTATGTCCAATTTTGCCATGATCTGTTTTATTGCTAAGTATGTTGGGATATTGGTGAAAAGTGAGATTACATCAAAAGAAACTAATATTTCATCGTCTGTTATGTTAATGTTTGATAATTTTTGTTTTAGTTCGTTTGAATTTTTGATGTTATATTTTTTGGAGATAATCGTTTTGAGATTTTCGCCAATATATTTCGATAGTTGGTAACACGGTACATTAGTTGAAGAGGAGATCGGTCTTAGTGGGAGGTTGGGTTTGTGTATCTTGGGTAGTCCATATAGACGAGGTGGCAACGCTGCAGAGCAGTAAAGTTTGGATTTGATCTTGGTATCTATGTAGTTGAGCTTGAATAAATTATTGACTATGTTGTTGTTAGTATTTTGTAATTTGGATGTTGGGTCTATTCTTGATGTCTTATATGTTGTTCTATCATCTAATATTTCATTCATTTTGTTTTTGTAATCAGTTTGATACATAACCACTGTTTTGTTTCCTTTGTCTGCGTTAGTAATGATGATTTCGTTTTTGTATTTTCTTATAATTTTGTTTGTTGTGTCAAATACTTTTAAAATGAATTTTTCTTTCGTTGTATGTCTGATTTTTCTTTTGTATGTTGTTATTTTATTTGCGATTTTTTGTCTGGCATCATCTTTATCATTCTCGTCCTCGATTTTTTGTATACATTGTTCTACGTCTGCTATTATGTGTATTGGAGAGAAATTTGTGTAGGTTATTGGGATAGCAAACTTGCTTCCAAGTGAAAGTAGCCATTTCGATTCGTCTGGAAACTCGATGTCGGTGTAGTTGATAAACCAATTTTCGTTAAAGGTTATTCCTATTGTTTGAATTAGAGTTTCTTTTAGTTTTATTAATTTTGTTACATGAATAGCTTTTGTTTGGTCTGCGATGTGTTTGTATGTGTGGTTTTGTTTGTTTACAAATGTTTTGTATTCGTTGTCATTTAGTGTGGCTTTCATTAGTATATCTGCGTGAAATATGTTGTTGGTTGTTTCTTTGATGTTAATGTGTGTTTGTTTGATTTCAAGTTTTAATATTTTCAGTAGATATTCCGTGTTTATTTTGTCCATTATACTTCTTGTTGACTGTGATGTGAAGATGGATTGTGTTTTGGCTATTGTATTAGAGATGTGTTTTGGAAAGATTCCATAATCTTTACAGGATAGTAAAAATTGTAGTCTTTCTCTTTGTTTTGCGAGGGTTTTTCTTTGTCTGCAATAGAATTTGAGTATAAGAGTCATTTCAATGTTGTATTTGAATTTTATGTGTTGGAAGAAATTCTTCATGTTGTTGGTTTGGTGTTGAGTGGGTTTGACGGCAGGCCCTCCGTTGATAATTCTTATTTATTTTATTAATTTTTGTCTATAATTTGTTTTTAATTGCAATAAAATAATAGATGCCCCTGAAGAAGTTGGAAAAAGCCAACGAAACGTCGGGAAAAGGATGAAATAAGGTTTGTTTTATTTGCATTTGGAACCCACTGATCTGTAAGCCTGTCAACACATACATATTTTCAATAAAAAACCCAAACAGATCACCAAATAAGCTCAAGAAAATTAAAATTGACAAAGATTTAGTTAGATATAAACAAATTAAGTTAATTTTAATTTGAAATTTGAAGTGCATTTCTTTAATGTTAAGGTTTGTTGATCTTAATTCCTAAATTAAATTCCCTAAAACTAGAATGCCTTTTTTGCAACGTGATTACTTAATTAATCAATTACACCTGACAAACATACAAACCCATTTAAAAAAGCCGTGTAAACGATAATATTTCATTTCAATTTACATTTTCATACATAAAAGTGTCATTTTAGTTCCAGCGAACATTGAAATGCACTTGAAATCAATAGTTTAAAAAAAGAGGCTGGGATGCGACCCACACTGATAACTTCCCATCCCGTCTATCGATTTGTCTTGCTTAAAAGTTTGTCTAAATGTATCAATTCTTACCAAATTTGCGTTCTATTTTTAGTAGATTTTATTTTTTTTATGAAAAAACGGACTGTTGGATTTTTATAAAAAAATTATTGAATATAAAAAACAATATTTTCTGTGAAATACAATAAGTTTGAAGCCAATATTTTTAATTTTTGAAAAGCTATTTGAGTCGAAAATCAATTTTTACCAACTTTTATTAATTTTTTTGTTTAGGTTTTTATTTTTTGTAAAAAAACTGTCAATTCGATTTTTCTCAAAATTTGTCCTAATGTTGAAAACAATATTTCTTATAAGTTAAAATTAGTAAGAAGCCATAATCTCAAATTTTTGAAAAGATATTTAAGTCGAAAATCAATTTTTACCAACTTTTGTTAAATTTTTTTTTCGGTTTTATTTTTTTGTAAAAAAACTGTCAATTCTATTTTTTTCAAAATATTACTGAATGTTGAAAACAATATTTTTTGAAAGATAAAAGTAGTTTAAAGCCAATATCTCAAAGTCTTGAAAAGATATTTGAGTCAAAACTCAATTTTTACCAACTTTTTTTTTATTTTTTTTAGGTTATTATTTTTTGTAAAAAAACTGTCAATTCGATTTTTCTCAAAATTGTTCCTACTGTTGAAAACAATATTTCTTATAAGTTAAAATTAGATAGAAGCCATAATCTCAAATTTTTGAAAAGATATTTAAGTCGAAAATCAATTTTTACCAACTTTTGTTAATTTTTTTTTCGGTTTTTAATTTTTTGTAAAAAAACTGTCAATTCTATTTTTTTCAAAATTTTACTGAATGTTGACAACAATATTTTTTGAAAGATAAAAGTAGTTTAAAGCCAATATCTCAAAGTTTTGAAAAGATATTTAAGTCAAAACTCAATTTTTACCAACTTTTTTTTAAGTTTTTTTTAGGTTATTATTTTTTGTAAAAAAACTGTCAATTCGATTTTTCTCAAAATTTTATCAGATATCAAAAACATTATTCTTCGTTGCACAAAATTGTTTTGGAGACGAAATCATATTTTAGTCGTAAAATTTTCGAAGTGACAAATTTTTTTTTTCAGTTTTTTTGATTTATAAAAAAAACCGTTAATTGAATTTTTTTCCAAAAATATAATTGTTTTGTATCACGTTACAATATATAATACAAAATTTAATTCAAGTCTCTAGCGTCATTGGTTCATGAGATATTTAGGGTTAACCAAAATTTTCACCTTTTTTTTAAACTGCTATGGTTAAAAAACCACCCACGCAATTTTCTTGAGAGCCCTTTCTGCATCTTTCTGCCTTATTATCTATATAACAAAATTTATTTGAAGTCGATATCTCTTCTGGTTCTTGAGCTATGGACGACGAAAAAAACGTCGCGAACGTACGGACGTACGGACGTACGTACACACGCACGCACAGACATCTTTCTAAAAATCTTTTATTTCGACTCTAGGGGCCTTGAAACGTCGAGAAATGTCAAAATTTTCAATTTGTCAAATCGGACCCATTACAATAACTTCCTATGGGAAGTTAAT
The DNA here is from genome assembly GCA_920104205.1 of Eupeodes latifasciatus. NCBI lineage: Eukaryota > Metazoa > Arthropoda > Insecta > Diptera > Syrphidae > Eupeodes > Eupeodes latifasciatus. Next base: position 23,005,026 of record OV049927.1, read on the forward strand.
AATGAAAAAATTGAATTAAATAAAAATTTTATTTCAATTTTGGAGAAAATCTTAATTTTGAATTTAACTACCATTTTTTCATTAAATCAAGTTAAGTCTAGAAAGAGATAATAATTTTAATTTTTTTTACTTAAAAAGGATTTTTTGTATTATGCCCTTTTTCCTAAGAATGCAAAAAGCTATTACACTATCTGTAATGAGATGCTTTTTCTATTAAGAAAGATTTTTATCTTTTTTTTCTTGTTCTATGCCTGCGGGCTGGCATGCTAGTCTATGCACGGCCGTTAGCTCGCCGGAAACGGTGTAGGATCTTGCCCACAAGCATAAAACAAGAAAAAAAGATAAAAATCTTTCTTAATAGAAAAAGCATCTCATTAAAAATTGACGCCCAACGTATTTAAAGGGTGTTCCAACGTTACAAATGGCGCCCACAACGTTAGTCTTTGTTTTTGTTTACCTTTATTCCCAATATTAGCATTCAAAATTGTTTTTGTTATTGTCTCCAGAAACTCGTATGTCGTGATCGGGAAAGTTCATTTTTGCAACATACCACTTTCACTTGCGACGAGCCAACAAGAGGATGATAACAACAACAATTAACCTTCTGTTTGTGATTGTTTCTTTTCTATCTTCTCATTTTTTAATTTTCAATCAATCGTCTTGTTTTCTTTAAAAGTTTTGTGACCTGTAGTTGGTGATGTAATGTCGGACAGTAGCACAAAAAAAACTTTCACCACCGAATCAGTTACCTGAAGCATCCCCGAAATGACATATGAAATCACATCCAATTAAAAAAAAAAAACATTTTCAAAAGCATTTTTTTTATTTATTAAAGTAAATAAGATTAGGTACTTAAATCTAATAACATTTTTTTTGAGTACTTTTTCATTCTTTTAGTCTAAATTATATTTATGGGCTCACCATATAGATATAGCTGATCTTTATTTATTGTTGTCTTGCTTTTTTGAAATCGAGCATTCGAAAACATTCGAAAAACTTTATTTTTTGCTACCATTCATTGTTTTTGGCTGGAGATATAGCTATTTCGTGCTTTGCCACTTTTGCACTCATCAGTCTCCTTTTTTTTTTTTGTGGTGCTGAGCTTTAATCCAATTTTATTTGAAAAACTTTTTATGCACAACATAGGATTCGAACCCACGCATATCAGATTTGCTCAGTCTTAGAAGTCGTGTGCACTACGCACTCCACTACTTTAGACCACTGACGTCACAGGTCGAGATGTGCTAATTGTTTATCAAATCTTTTTAAAAATCTGTTTGTTTTTTGAAAACAAATATCTTTTTATTTTGCTTTTTGATTGTTTGTTATTATATAGTATTGATATATGTAATAACAGATTATAAAATTATCTCAGATTGTTACTTAGTTTTTTTTCTATTTTAAATAATTTTTTTTTTGTTTGAACAATTTTCTTTTAATTTAGTTATTTCTTCGTTTGGTTTGATTATTTATTTAATTATTACAATTCTTTTGTTTTATATTTTTCTTTGGTTGTCATTAATTAATTTATTATTTCTTTTAAAACTTTATAATTCTTGGTTATTTACAACATCTTCGTTACATTTTCATATTTTTGTTTCATTACATCTGTCGAAATCAATTTTTTTATTTTTCAAATTTATAATATTTACGTTATAAATTCTTAAATTTGTTCGTAATTTAGTACAGTCTAGTACAATTTACTGAAATTCATTATAAAATCATCACACAAAAACAATTGATTTTAAAATAAACATACATATGTATATACATATGTACATAAACATACATTTCGAATTTTAACAACTATAAAACAAAATGTCTTCTAAAACTGGTAAAATCAAAAAGAAAGGTACTAGAGAATCGGTTAGGTTAAACCCAAGCGGTCAAGAACTGTTACTTACTGGACTAAGTCCGAGAGTTCCGCTCAACACATCATTTCCAAGTGTTAGCAATAACAACAATAGCGCAAGCCGAAGTGAGTTAGGTCGTCTTCAATCTACCGAAGTACTCTTCTTTACAACCGCTCAATCCACCAGTCAAAATCCAGGTTTGGTTGACATGGATGGTGCTTTACATTCACGCCCGCTCATTGCTTGAACACCACAAGCAAGCGTTAGTCAAGTGGAAAATTCAGTTCAAAATATGGAACCATTGCTAGAACAATCACAACCACGAGATATAGATGATAATCTCTTAAATGATACGTCCGGTATTGAACCGCTAAATACCTCATCGGAGTCAAATTCAGTAAGAGCTCCTACCTATAGTAGTTTAAGCGGCTTAGGTGCATATTTCGTAGAGTCGGATCATAGTATCCAAACGATTCGAAATACTCATATTCCCGAAAAGGGAACACAAATTCAAATACTGAGACTGGAGAATTTAGCTCCGTGCCTAGTGATTTAAAAGCGTACATTAATTATACTCTAGTGAATGCTTGCGAGTCTTATTCACGAACAATAAGTTCGAGCATTTCCGAAAGTGTCCAGAAAACTGTTAAATCTGATTTTTTAGAATTTCTTAGTGATATCAATAAGGCAACTATTCCTTTAAGAAGAGAAGAACCCCCTATTAAGACTTTCCTTCTAAAACTCAACAAACAATATAAAATACAAAATACCTTCAACAAAATTCACAACCCCATCAAAAAATGCAAATTCGAATAGCCAACAACAAGTTTATCAAAATAATCCCTTCCAACAACAAATATTCCAGAATCTCAATAATCCCCATCAACTAAATTACATTAATACGCAACAACCAAACTACAATAACGCTCAATTCCAGAAAAATCACCTTCAACACCAACAAACATATCAAAATCAACAATTCCAACAACAGCAATCCAGCAATAGTTTCCCACCTCAACAATTTAATAATCCTGCATTAAAACCACCTCCACCTCCACCTACTATTTCTCCGATACAACAGCAACAATTTCCTCAAAATCCCACTTACCCTCAACAACAGAGTCAGATACCGACTCAAAATGTTCAGCTCACCAACATTCCGGCGGTTTCGTAAACATCCTTCGCATTCAAGCCTATTCAAGGTTTAATACCCAATCCCGAAGTGCAACCTCAAGTTCAATTCCCATCATATAATCCTGAAGTCGGAAATATGATCAGTTCTCAACAAAGTCCTATGGCAATGAACAATAACTATTATAATAGAAGCTATAAAGATGTTATAAAAATTGATAGATGGAATTTGAAGTTTGATGGTACACCAGAGAACTTGTCTGTTGAAGACTTTATCTTCCGGCTTGAGACATTGCGAAAACAATGTAATTGTCCTTGGTCTGAAATTCTTAAACAACTTCATCTCACACTTACAGGTGATGCCGCAACTTGGTATTATCAATTTCATAAAAACAATTCCCAACCAGATTGGCCATCAATGCGTGAAGCATTATTGCTTCAATATAGAAGTTGTAAGTCAGATTACCAAATATTAAGAGAATTGTTGGATAGAAAACAAGGTTTATCTGAATCTTGTGATAAGTATTTTGCTGCTATTATAAAAATAAAATCACAATTAAAAATATCGTTACCAGATAGTGAATTGATCAAGATGGTAAAAGATAATCTCAATGATAGGATTGGTCCTTTGGTTAACCCAATGTCAATTTTCTCTCTCGATCAACTTAGGTTTGTGTGTAAGGAAGCAGAAAATACTTTCCCTATACACAGTTCTCATTCGAATAGACAATTTAGGCCAGCTCCTAGAGTACATGCCAACGAAATATTATATGATGACAATGTTCAGATACACTATGAAGATAATATCGCAGCTATGCAATATATTAACAACAATCGGCCTAGACCACCTAATAAAGTTCTTACATGTTGGAACTGTAAGGTAGCGGGACATTTATATTGGGAATGCCCATCTCCGAAGCAAAATATCTTCTGCTTTAAGTGTGCAGAAGAAAATTTTATAGTTGCGAATTGTCCTAAGTGTAAACAGAAAAACGGGCAGAAGAACGTGATTCCAACGGGGGAATAGCGTTCGAAACAACAACCCGAATTATCGAATCCCCAAATTTAGTAGAAAACGAATCAAAGAAAGATAGTAATGAAAAGAGAGTTACTATTTTGGAGAGAACTGCAAAAGAGGCAGATGAAGACTTTAGTAATAAGAAGGATAATAATAAGTTTAGCTATGTAAAACCCTTACATATTAGGATTAGAGAATATAACGAAGCTAAAGAAAGAATTTTCAGAGGCGAAGTTAAAAATAAAATACTTAAAACTAGACTTAGATATAAATTAAGGAAACAAATAAAAAGGAATTTATTATCTACTATAATAGATGTCTCTAGTGATCCCAGGCCTTATGCTAAAGTAAAAATAGCTAATAAGGAAATTTTAGGTCTAGTTGATAGTGGAGCAAGCGTTAGTATACTTGGAAAAGGATGCAAACATTTAGTTAACGAACTTAAGGTTCAAATTATACCATTTATGTCTAATGTTAAAACAGCCGATGGCAAGGCGCAATCAATAATTGGAAAAATAAACTTAGAAGTAGAATATAAAAACTTAAAACGAATCATAACCTTTTTCTGGATCAAGAACTTTATCTTGGCGTCGATTTCTGGAAGGTATTCAATCTTGCACCTGGAATTATAAGCGAAATTAAAGTAACAGATGCAAAGGTTACTTCAGATACTCACCAATTGTCTCCGGAGCAAGAATCCAGATTGGACGCAGTCAGACAGAAGTTCCGGTGTTATACCAGGTACGGTCTCGGAAAAACGACCCTTATCGAGCACGTCATCGAGACCGGAGAGGCGGTTCCAGTGAAGCAGCGTCACTACCCTGTCTCCCCAGCGATACAAACCCTGATTTATGCCGAGATAGACAGGATGTTGAGCCTTGGAGTTATTGAGGAGAGCGAAAGCCAATGGAGTTCGCCAGTGGTCCTTGTACAGAAACCCGGCAAAAATCGTCTGTGCCTGGACTCACGAAAGCTGAATGCCCTCACGAAAAAAAATGCGTATCCTCTCCACAATCTCGAAGGCATCTTCAGTCGTCTTCGTGATACTATTTTTATAAGTAGTATCGATCTCAAAGACGCATTTTGGCAAATACCGCTGGAAGAGCGGAGTAGAGAAAAAACTGCTTTCACAATACCGGGTCGGCCCTTGTACCATTTTACGGCCATGTCTTTTGGTCTGTGCAATACAGCCCAGAGGTTATGTCAGTTAATGGACAAGGTCATTCCCTCAAGGTTACGGGATCGTGTCTTCGTCTACCTTGATGATCTGCTCGTCATCGCTCCAGATTTCGCAAAATTAAAAACATGCTTGGCTCAACCAAAGACAAAGAATGTCAGCTTGTTAGACTTGACCATTCCTTTTAATTTCATTGAATGTTTTTGAACAACAACAACAACTTAAAGGTGCTACCATTCATTGTTTTTGGCTGCAGATATAGCTATTTCGTGCTTTGCCACTTTTGCACTCATCAGTCTCCTTTTTTTTTTTTTGTGGTGCTGAGCTTTAATCCAATTTTATTTGAAAAACTTTTTATGCACAACATAGGATTCGAACCCACGCATATCAGATTTGCTCAGTCTTAGAAGTCGTGTGCACTACGCACTCCACTACTTTAGACCACTGACGTCACAGGTCGAGATGTGCTAATTGTTTATCAAATCTTTTTAAAAATCTTTGTTTTTTTTTTTTGAAAACAAATATCTTTTTATTTTGCTTTTTGATTGTTTGTTATTATATAGTATTGATATATGTAATAACAGATTATAAAATTATCTCAGATTGTTACTTAGTTTTTTTTCTATTTTAAATATTTTTTTTTTTGTTTGAACAATTTTCTTTTAATTTAGTTATTTCTTCGTTTGGTTTGATTATTTATTTAATTATTACAATTCTTTTGTTTTATATTTTTCTTTGGTTGTCATTAATTAATTTATTATTTCTTTTAAAACTTTATAATTCTTGGTTATTTACAACATCTTCGTTACATTTTCATATTTTTGTTTCATTACATCTGTCGAAATCAATTTTTTTATTTTTCAAATTTATAATATTTACGTTATAAATTCTTAAATTTGTTCGTAATTTAGTACAGTCTAGTACAATTTACTGAAATTCATTATAAAATCATCACACAAAAACAATTGATTTTAAAATAAACATACATATGTATATACATATGTACATAAACATACATTTCGAATTTTAACAACTATAAAACAAAATGTCTTCTAAAACTGGTAAAATCAAAAAGAAAGGTACTAGAGAATCGGTTAGGTTAAACCCAAGCGGTCAAGAACTGTTACTTACTGGACTAAGTCCGAGAGTTCCGCTCAACACATCATTTCCAAGTGTTAGCAATAACAACAATAGCGCAAGCCGAAGTGAGTTAGGTCGTCTTCAATCTACCGAAGTACCCTTCTTTACAACCGCTCAATCCACCAGTCAAAATCCAGGTTTGGTTGACATGGATGGTGCTTTACATTCACGCCCGCTCATTGCTTGAACACCACAAGCAAGCGTTAGTCAAGTGGAAAATTCAGTTCAAAATATGGAACCATTGCTAGAACAATCACAACCACGAGATATAGATGATAATCTCTTAAATGATACGTCCGGTATTGAACCGCTAAATACCTCATCGGAGTCAAATTCAGTAAGAGCTCCTACCTATAGTAGTTTAAGCGGCTTAGGTGCATATTTCGTAGAGTCGGATCATAGTATCCAAACGATTCGAAATACTCATATTCCCGAAAAGGGAACACAAATTCAAATACTGAGACTGGAGAATTTAGCTCCGTGCCTAGTGATTTAAAAGCGTACATTAATTATACTCTAGTGAATGCTTGCGAGTCTTATTCACGAACAATAAGTTCGAGCATTTCCGAAAGTGTCCAGAAAACTGTTAAATCTGATTTTTTAGAATTTCTTACTGATATCAATAAGGCAACTATTCCTTTAAGAAGAGAAGAACCCCCTATTAAGACCTTCCTTCTAAAACTCAACAAACAATATAAAATACAAAATACCTTCAACAAAATTCACAACCCCATCAAAAAATGCAAATTCGAATAGCCAACAACAAGTTTATCAAAATAATCCCTTCCAACAACAAATATTCCAGAATCTCAATAATCCCCATCAACTAAATTACATTAATACGCAACAACCAAACTACAATAACGCTCAATTCCAGAAAAATCACCTTCAAAACCAACAAACATATCAAAATCAACAATTCCAACAACAGCAATCCAGCAATAGTTTCCCACCTCAACAATTTAATAATCTGCATTAAAACCACCTCCACCTCCACCTACTATTTCTCCGATACAACAGCAACAATTTCCTCAAAATCCCACTTACCCTCAACAACAGAGTCAGATACCGACTCAAAATGTTCAGCTCACCAACATTCCGGCGGTTTCGTAAACATCCTTCGCATTCAAGCCTATTCAAGGTTTAATACCCAATCCCGAAGTGCAACCTCAAGTTCAATTCCCATCATATAATCCTGAAGTCGGAAATATGATCAGTTCTCAACAAAGTCCTATGGCAATGAACAATAACTATTATAATAGAAGCTATAAAGATGTTATAAAAATTGATAGATGGAATTTGAAGTTTGATGGTACACCAGAGAACTTGTCTGTTGAAGACTTTATCTTCCGGCTTGAGACATTGCGAAAACAATGTAATTGTCCTTGGTCTGAAATTCTTAAACAACTTCATCTCACACTTACAGGTGATGCCGCAACTTGGTATTATCAATTTCATAAAAACAATTCCCAACCAGATTGGCCATCAATGCGTGAAGCATTATTGCTTCAATATAGAAGTTGTAAGTCAGATTACCAAATATTAAGAGAATTGTTGGATAGAAAACAAGGTTTATCTGAATCTTGTGATAAGTATTTTGCTGCTATTATAAAAATAAAATCACAATTAAAAATATCGTTACCAGATAGTGAATTGATCAAGATGGTAAAAGATAATCTCAATGATAGGATTGGTCCTTTGGTTAACCCAATGTCAATTTTCTCTCTCGATCAACTTAGGTTTGTGTGTAAGGAAGCAGAAAATACTTTCCCTATACACAGTTCTCATTCGAAAAGACAATTTAGGCCAGCTCCTAGAGTACATGCCAACGAAATATTATATGATGACAATGTTCAGATACACTATGAAGATAATATCGCAGCTATGCAATATATTAACAACAATCGGCCTAGACCACCTAATAAAGTTCTTACATGTTGGAACTGTAAGGTAGCGGGACATTTATATTGGGAATGCCCATCTCCGAAGCAAAATATCTTCTGCTTTAAGTGTGCAGAAGAAAATTTTATAGTTGCGAATTGTCCTAAGTGTAAACAGAAAAACGGGCAGAAGAACGTGATTCCAACGGGGGAATAGCGTTCGAAACAACAACCCGAATTATCGAATCCCCAAATTTAGTAGAAAACGAATCAAAGAAAGATAGTAATGAAAAGAGAGTTACTATTTTGGAGAGAACTGCAAAAGAGGCAGATGAAGACTTTAGTAATAAGAAGGATAATAATAAGTTTAGCTATGTAAAACCCTTACATATTAGGATTAGAGAATATAACGAAGCTAAAGAAAGAATTTTCAGAGGCGAAGTTAAAAATAAAATACTTAAAACTAGACTTAGATATAAATTAAGGAAAAAAATAAAAAGGAATTTATTATCTACTATAATAGATGTCTCTAGTGATCCCAGGCCTTATGCTAAAGTAAAAATAGCTAATAAGGAAATTTTAGGTCTAGTTGATAGTGGAGCAAGCGTTAGTATACTTGGAAAAGGATGCAAACATTTAGTTAACGAACTTAAGGTTCAAATTATACCATTTATGTCTAATGTTAAAACAGCCGATGGCAAGGCGCAATCAATAATTGGAAAAATAAACTTAGAAGTAGAATATAAAAACTTAAAACGAATCATAACCTTTTTCTGGATCAAGAACTTTATCTTGGCGTCGATTTCTGGAAGGTATTCAATCTTGCACCTGGAATTATAAGCGAAATTAAAATAACAGATGCAAAGGTTACTTCAGATACTCACCAATTGTCTCCGGAGCAAGAATCCAGATTGGACGCAGTCAGACAGAAGTTCCGGTGTTATACCAGGTACGGTCTCGGAAAAACGACCCTTATCGAGCACGTCATCGAGACCGGAGAGGCGGTTCCAGTGAAGCAGCGTCACTACCCTGTCTCCCCAGCGATACAAACCCTGATTTATGCCGAGATAGACAGGATGTTGAGCCTTGGAGTTATTGAGGAGAGCGAAAGCCAATGGAGTTCGCCAGTGGTCCTTGTACAGAAACCCGGCAAAAATCGTCTGTGCCTGGACTCACGAAAGCTGAATGCCCTCACGAAAAAAAATGCGTATCCTCTCCACAATCTCGAAGGCATCTTCAGTCGTCTTCGTGATACTATTTTTATAAGTAGTATCGATCTCAAAGACGCATTTTGGCAAATACCGCTGGAAGAGCGGAGTAGAGAAAAAACTGGTTTCACAATACCGGGTCGGCCCTTGTACCATTTTACGGCCATGTCTTTTGGTCTGTGCAATACAGCCCAGAGGTTATGTCAGTTAATGGACAAGGTCATTCCCTCAAGGTTACGGGATCGTGTCTTCGTCTACCTTGATGATCTGCTCGTCATCGCTCCAGATTTCGCAAAATTAAAAACATGCTTGGCTCAACCAAAGACAAATCCACTGTTGTAAACAAATCGGGAATATATCAAATTAAATGTGGACTGTAACGCTGTTTACATCGGCCAGACAAGGCGAAGTATTGGTGTCCGATTCAACGAACACTCGAATCACATCAAGTACAACAGACCCGAAAAATCCTCCGTCGCTGCACACGCCCTCGCCAACAACCATTTCAATGTGAGATTGGAAGATGTAAAGCTGATAAAAAATGTCACCAACAACCGCCGACTTGATGCATATGAAAGTCTTTATATCAACATCAACAACAATGTCATGGACAGTGATAATGGCAATATTATGTCACCTTTGTTTAACTTAATCCAAATGTTCTCTTTTACTCTAATTGTTATATGTAAAGCTTCTTCAATTTTCTTCTTCTTCTTTACTTTTGTACTTTCCTTTTTCTTTCTTTTCTTTGTCAAATTAGTGTATTGCTGATGATGAACCACAATTGGTTTGAAATGCATTCAAATAAAATGTAAAAATATTATTAAAGAAAAATTGTTTTTGTTTTGTTTTATTTTTTCTAATGTTTGTGGTCATTAAGGAGTTGTATATTCTGGCAGAACAAATTAACGCGACTACAATAAAAGTTCAATTTCTTTAAGAACATTGTTGGTTTATTCCATTAAATTACAAGTGTTCTTAAAGACTCTAATTAAAACGTTTCGAAGTCAAAATTTTGCTTCAAGGAATTGAAGTATCTGGGCTTCATCGTTGGTGGTGGGAACATCAGGACAGACCCCGCTAAAGTTGAGGCGATCGAGAATTTTCCGATCCCAAAAACGGCAAAACAGGTTCGCAGACTGCTTAGTTTAGCAGGATGGTATCGTAGGTTTATCCGTGAATTTTCGACCCTGACGGCTCCAATCACGGATATACTGAAAAAAAAGTAATACAAAATTTAAAATGACAGATGAAGCTCTGGAGGCATTTGGAGAGTTGAAGAAAGCTTTGGCAGCTGCACCGGCTTTAACACACCCTACTTTCGAAAAAAGATTTTATATCCAATGCGATGCGTCAAATACAGGTGTAGGAGCGGTTCTCTACCAGTTAAACGATGCGGATGAAGAAACACCTCTTTCATTCTTTTCTCAAAAATTGAATAAGTGTCAAAAAAATTATAGCGTGACTGAGAAAGAATGCCTGGCAGCGGTACTAGCTATTCAAAAATTTAGGCCATACGTCGAAGGAATGATATTTACAGTCATCACTGACCATTCCAGCCTTAAATGGCTTATGAGCTTAAAAGACTTAAGCGGAAGACTTGCGCGATGGAGTTTACAGCTCCAAGGTTTTTCGTTTGATATTGAACATCGTAAAGGTAGTTTAAATGTCGTCCCTAATGTGTTGTCTAGAATGTATATGGATGTCGAGAGTATAGACTTTGAAAATATAGCACCACTGATAGATCTTCAATCACCAGAATTCAAATCTGAAGAATATGCTTCTTTAATTTACAGAGGTGTTGTACGAAGGTGTTTTTGATTAGCTCTGCTTTCATTTCATTTTTACCAGTGTTTCTCATTGAGCATAAAATGGGAGTTGGTCACATATATGACGTTGCATGTATCTCGGCTTGAATCTAGCAGAAAAATAATAAAGCTTATTTTTATTAACCATTAAAACGATAAAACAATTTATTTATTTGTGGTGTGGAGTAACGAAGCTAAACTAATTTTTTGTGGTGAAAATTAGCTTTATCCGTCTCTGTTCCGTTGTCAAAAGAGAACACAAAATATTACTGTGAGTATTTACCATTACCATATAATACTAAGGCAAACAAAACCAGAAAAGAGCGAAGCTGTTCTCCTACTTTCATACGGATTATTAAAGCCTTCTTGCCCCACTTCCCTGCAGTAAACAAAAACGCTGTTTTTAAGTTTTTTTTGTTTAAGCAAAAGCTCTCTCAATTTTGGTGAATTTAAATCTAGTTCACAATATAGTTAGAACACAAACCAATTGATCATCTTAGTTGAGACACAAACCAACCCTATGAAAAAACAGGGACTCGCAGCACTGTCCATGAACCGTGAATCAAAAAATAAGAGGTTGTAAAGGATTGTAATGTGTGCCCTACCTCACCTACGAATCTATGTGGGATATTGAAAGGCTTCCCCATGCCGAAAAAGGTGATGGCTAAAGAGCCGATCTGCTTTCAAAGTTTAGAGTAAAAAAACAAGGCTGAAGAGCCGAAATAGGTCTTTTCACTTCCAAACTGAAAGTGGTCTTTATTTAATCAAACTTAGGCTATTTATACAAAAATAATTTACTTACACACTAAGAACTTAAAGCTATACATATAATTACTAAAACATATATACATTATATTTGCATTCTAATTTGATGGGAAACAAATGACAGAATTGGGCAGCATACTTGCTATGTCATCAAAATCATAACCAATATGCATGCCCCTTTCATAATGCACAAATGTATCCAAATTCATTCAGGCATATTTACTACACAGCATGCAGTGCGTTGAACCTTCATGAATAGGTAGATACACTTGACCATCGTAAAAGTAATCTGAGTCTCAAGTGGCATTGAAAATTTTATTTGATAATTTTCTGGGGTGAATGAAATGCGAGTGCATATTATAAGAAATGGGTTGGCTATAGGAACGTGGAATATAAATCTATGGCAATGACCTGCAGTAAAATATAGTGTAGTGTATGCGCACTACATCCTCACTCTCTTAGAGAAAAAAAAAAAAAATGTTTGATTTCAAAATTTTTTTTTTTTTTGTTTATTTTTTTTAATCTATTATTATGTACCTCTTTGGTTTCATTATTAATCTTAATTTTACTATTTACACCATTTAATTCTATTACTTCGTATGGTCCTTTATATGGATTTTCTAATTTTTTCTTATTTCCTACTTTTAAATATACCTTATCTCCTACTTTTAATTGTAATGGGTTGGCAATCTTATCTACTAATTCCTTTCTTTCTATTTTACTTTTATCTAATAATCTTTTAGCTATTACTCTCATTTGACCTAATCTAAATTTCAATTCTAAACTGTAATCATCAATGTTATATATAGGGCTTGTTATGTTATGAGCTAAGCTTTCTGGTAGTTTAGGTAGTTTTCCATAAACCAATTCAAAGGGTGATATACCTATGCTAGAGTGTGGTGTTGTATTGTAACTAAAGACAAAATAGGGAATCCACTCATGCCAATTGTTTTCTTTTGCAAAGGCAATTAGATATTCATTTAATACTCTGTGGTTTCGCTCTATAGATCCTAATGTTTCGTGATGATAGGGTGTTGATGTTATGTGATTTATCCCAAATAATGTGTAAACGTTTTTCATTACTTCGTTGATAAATTCTGTCCCCATGTCTGTTCTTAATGTTCTGAAACTACCGTGTCTAAGAAGGAAATTATCTACCAATGCTTTTGCTACAGTATTTGCATCTTTGCTTTTAATAGGAATAGCTTCGACGTATTTTGTTAATTCACATTGTAGAGTGAGTATATATCTAAAGTCGTTTGAAGGTCTTAGTGGACCTACCGTGTCTGCTGTTACTACTTCAAAACTTGTTGTTGGTGTCTCTGTTAATACCAATCTTTCTTTTGTATTCCTAATTTGTTTGCTCTGTGCACATATTATGCATTCATTAACGTATTTCTTCACCATTTTGTTTAAATTTTTCCAACAATATCTTTGTTTTATTTTATTTATCGTTCTTTTTATGCCTGAGTGCCCCCCGGCATGTGGTGTATTATGAAAATTCTCTATTATCTTTTCTTTCTCTTTATCATCAATAACTCTTATTGGGGGAATATATATCAATATTTTTAATCGTGCTTTCCTTTCAATTTTTTGTTGTAATTTATTATACAATTTTTTAAATTCATATATACTTATGTGCTTGAATATTTCGTCATTATTAGCAATTGCTAATTGGTTAATATCTTCTTTATTCATTCTGAATACCAGTTTCTCCAAGATCAGACCTAAATCGAGATTCGGATTATCACTGTATTCTATCACCACATCTGTAGTGTTTACATGAATTTTTGTACAGGCTTCTCCTGAATTAAACCTAAGTTTATATGAGGATTTTCGCTGATGTACTTCATGTTTTTGTCGCACTTTTTTAGATTTTAATTTTTTATTATTTTTAACTTCTGTTATAGAAGCACATTCCCAAATGTATATAGGTGTATCATTCGTTTTTAACTTTATATTTTTAACATTTTGGTTTTTTATATTTTCATTTGCTATTTTAGCTGATTTTGATCTAGTCATAATATTCACATTTGAAGTTGGGATCATTTCTTTTAATATTTCAGAATCAAGCTTGATACGTGATAACGCATCAGCATTTGTGTTCATTGATCCCTGTTTATAAATAATATTAAAGGTGTAATCTGCTAGATCTAATCTTATTCTTGTTAATTTTGATGATGGATTTTTGTGTGTAAAGAGACTTACTAACGGTCTGTGATCTGTTACCACAGTGAATTTTCTTCCATATACGTATGGTCTGAAGTAGTTTATTGCCCAATGTATGCCAAGCAGTTCCTTCTCGATTATTGGTTTATTCAGCTCATGCTTGGTTAAACTTCTACTGGCATATGAAATCGGGAGATCTTTACCTATCTCACCTTGTGATAGTACTGCTCCTAAGGCAACATTCGAAGCATCAGTTGTTATTATGAAGGTCTCTTCATGATTTGGGTACTTAAGGATAGGTGGATTTATAAGTTTGTTTTTCAAATTGATAAAGGCATTTTCACATTCTTCGCTCCAAATGAATTCTACTCCCTTTTTGGATAGCATGTTTAGTGGTCTGGCTACTGTTGCAAAGTCTTTTATGAATCTCCTATAATAGTTGCAGAACGCTACAAATCTTTTGACTTCCTCTGCATTTGTTGGTGTTGGATATGCAGTAATAGCTTCATACTTTTGTGGATCTGGTTTTATTCCCTCATTTGTTATTAAGTGTCCAAGATATGTTACCTGCGTTTGCAGCCAATTGCATTTTTTGGGGTTCAGTTTGAGATTGTATTTTCTGAGCCTTTGAAGAATCTTTATAAGGTTACTGTTGTGATGGTTCAGGCTACAGCCGAATATAATTATATCGTCAACATATAAGAAAGCCTCTGTGCTAAGACCTGCTAAGGCTACAGATAGCATACGTTGGAAGCTATTCGTTGATATTTTTAGTCCAAACGGTAACCTATTGAAGTGAAAATGTCCACGGGGTGTTGAAAATGCTGTTTTTGGTCTAGATTCTTCATCCAATTCTATTTGATGGAAGGAGCTAGATAAATCTAAGGTGGAAAAGTATTTAGCTCTGCCTAGTGTATCTAGTACATCATCCAGTCTTGTCAAGGGAAATTTATCGTCTATTATTTTTTTATTCAATTGACGGAAATCCACAACTAAACGCCATTTCTTTTCTCCCTGGGAGTCTTTCTTCGGTACCACGAGCAAAGGTGAGTTAAATGGGCTAACTGAAGGTTCAATTATGTTATCTTCAAGAAGTTTATCTACTTGTTGGTTGATTTCTTCTATCTGTCCATTGGGGAGTCTATAATTTTTAATGTAAACAGGATTGTTGTCTGTCATAGAAATTCTTTGTTTGTAGAAATTATTTACTGTCAATATATCTCCATCTAGATGGAAACAATTCCTTACATATGTCCAAAATGGAATGTTTTGCTTTAGTATCTGATATGTCGATATTCAGTTCTTTTATTAGTCTTTCATATTGATTTACTTTTTTGTTCTTTTCAAAATTCTTTTTTAGATCAATAACATGAAAATCAGTAAGTGGGACTACATCTGGCTTGAATGGTTTTAAGGTAACGTCATGCTCTAAAGTGTTTAAAAATGCTATTTGAGTGATGCCTTTTGCGGGGATAATTGAATTCGCAATAAAAATTCCATTTTGTATTTCTTGATTGAGTACGATGCTGTCTTCCGGTACTTCAAGATTTATTGGATGCAGGGATTGTGTTCTTGCGGGTAAAATAATATTTTGTGATTTAGGAAGCTGTGTGAATATTGGAAAAATGAATTCATCGTTTCTGAATAAAATAGATAGGGTAAAGTTTTCATAATCTATTTTACAATTGTTTTTTATCAAAAAGTCTCTTCCTAGAATACCATTCGTATTGATTGGGAAAGTGTCATCCACTACTTGGAACTTTTGCTCAATCTGTACGCCCTCAATTCTTAATTTCCCTTGTATTGAACCTATAGAATATACTTCCGAATCTGTGACTCCTTTAATCGTTATTTTATCTGTTATATTTATGTTATTTTCCGAATTTAAGCTACTTCTCTTCAGGATTGAGATATCAGCACCTGTATCAATTAAAAACTTTTGATCTTTTACTGTTATGTCAGATTGAGCTATTATATAATTTGTAAAATGTAGGTTAAGATTCAAGATTGCCTTTATTGGTTGTTTTCTAAACTGAGATCTGAGTCTCTCTGGGCTTCGGAGACTCCTTGTGTGTTTTCCGAACCTTCAATATAGTTTATTGTTCTTGGGTTTCGTGCATTGTTGTTTGCATTATTATATCTATTATTATTGAATCTGTTATTACTATTATTGCTATATCTATTGTTATTATAATATCTCATATTGTTGATATTATTACTACTATTGTAACTGCTATTGTTATTTCTATTGCTATTATATTTTGTGTTGAACCTAGTATTGTTGTTTTGATTATCTGATCTACCAAATCTGTTGCTATTGTTCCTATAATTGTTACCCCTGGAGTTATTTACTCTGAAATGATTAACTTGTGCAAACTCATTAGACGAGTCTAACTCTGCTGCTAATTGAATTGCTTCATTGAGTGTTTTCGGTCTAGCCGAGAAGATCGTTGACTTTGTTGGTTGTTGCAGCCCATTTTTGAATGCATTTAAACCTAATTGGTCATTCATTTTGCAGATCATTTCCCTATTTTCATCTCCTAGCTCTAACAAGTGCAGTGAAGTGAGCTCTGATACCAGAGTTTCTATTTTTGTTGCAAAGGTAGTAGTTGTGCTTAAATTTTGTTGTATAGTGGAGAGTTGTGAAATTATTTGAAGAGAATTTCTTTTACTTTTAAAAAGTTGAATGAAGATTTCTTTCAGTTCTTTGATTGTTTCGGGTTCTTTAACAGTATTTAATTTATTCCTAACTTTGTCGGTTAGTTTTGTTCCTAAAACAAATTTTATGAGCTTTTTTTTTTCATTTTCATCACTAAGAGAGCTGTCAACATAGTCTACTAAATTTAAAAAAATTGTCAGTTTTTCTGCTTCCCCTCCATACTCTGGGATAATTTTTATACTCGATAAAATGTCGAATTTTGCCATTTTTAATTCTAGTTTATTTATTTCTTCTTCGATTAATTTTTGATCAATTTCAATATATTCTTCGCCTATGTTTTCTGTATCTAATAGTTTCCTTTTATCATCTAATATTTGTTTCAATCTGACCAACAAATTATCTATAATTGTTTTCAATGCCTGGTGATTTGTTTCCTTAGGTGAATCTTCATATTTTCTATTAAATTCTTCTTCTAATTTTAATATTTCATCTCTTTTTTCGTTTAAATATTTTTGAGAATATTTTCTTGTTGGAGTTTTTTATTAAAGTTTGCTACTATTTCTTTTAATATTTTTATAGTGTTCAACATATTTTTAATCAATAAAATTCTTATTTGTTCAAATTTTTTTTTTTTTTTTTTTTTTATATTGTTATATTTTTCATTTCATTGTTTACAATTTTTTGTACGTTAGTTCTAAAATAAAATTTAAAAATTTTGAAAGAAAGGTAGATTATGAATATAATTAAAATAATAATTAAAATATCTATAAATAACAGGTTTGAACTAACTAGATTGAGGCATTAACAATCACCTCTTCTTTTGATGATTTTCCTCCCATTTGTGTAAAAAAATTTTTTTTTTTGTTTTTTAGTTTTTATTATTTTTTCTGTTTGCTTGTCGCTGCAAATTTCTTGCTTTTTCGATGAAATGCTCCCTTTGTTCTTTGTTGGCTAATCCAGCTTACGATTTGCTAGCTCTGTGCTGACCAAAAGGTTAGTAGTGCTATCGATACGCTGGCGACTCACGATGCGTCTGTAGTAACTAAAGTCATTCTGTATAGCTGGGGTCTTCATCTTGTATTCATCGAATTTAAGAACGAATTTAAGAATTTCAGCCAACTGCTTAAATAGAGCCTGGCAAGATCGCCATGTAAAGGATTGTAATGTGTGCCCTACCTCACCTACGAATCTATGTGGGATATTGAAAGGCTTCCCCAAGCCGAAAAAGGTGATGGCTAAAGAGCCGATCTGCTTTCAAAGTTTAGAGTAAAAAAACAAGGCTGAAGAGCCGAAATAGGTCTTTTCACTTCCAAACTGAAAGTGGTCTTTATTTAATCAAACTTAGGCTATTTATACAAAAATAATTTACTTACACACTAAGAACTTAAAGCTATACATATAATTACTAAAACATATATACATTATATTTGCATTCTAATTTGATGGGAAACAAATGACAGAATTGGGCAGCATACTTGCTATGTCATCAAAATCATAACCAATATGCATGCCCCTTTCATAATGCACAAATGTATCCAAATTCATTCAGGCATATTTACTACACAGCATGCAGTGCGTTGAACCTTCATGAATAGGTAGATACACTTGACCATCGTTAAAGTAATCTGAGTCTCAAGTGGCATTGAAAATTTTATTTGATAATTTTCTGGGGTGAATGAAATGCGAGTGCATATTATAAGAAATGGGTTGGCTATAGGAACGTGGAATATAAATCTATGGCAATGACCTGCAGTAAAATATAGTGTAGTGTATGCGCACTACAAGGTGTTTAATAGAAACTTGATGGTCGAGTGGTCGGAGGTTAAATTATATTGGCTACTTGTTGGATAAAAAATAAGTTTTGGACAAAGGTTGGATCCTGGACTGTGGAATTAAATAGAAATTACCGTCCATTTCAAGGTATTTTGTCTTATTTTCACTATTAAAATTTCACGAATTTATCAAAAATTGAAAAAGACTGGAAAACCAGCGTTATATGGAGAAAAATAATCTCAATTTTCTTTTATATAAATTATAAACAAACAATTTTAACCAGCAACATTGCAATAAAAACACGAACTGTCATAAGTCAAAGCTTGTGCAACAGCTGTCAATAAAGAACCCCTAACGACACTTAACCCGTGGCCATCTAGTGGCGAATAGAAGTAACAATATTATACCAGGGCTGTATTCCGAAATAATGGCTATCACACTGGAAACTTTAAAACTTTTATTAGAAGAACAAATAAACGACATTTTTAAAAACATTAACGAAGCTTCGAACAGAGTCATAAAAAACACAGACGAAAAGGTGGGAATCCTCTCTGAGAAAGTTGAAAAGCTCGAAAAAAATCGTTAAGACGCAAGGAGCAATAATTGAGCAACAAGAAGCTACCTGTGCTAGACATGAAAAGCAAATAACTCAACTAGAATTGACTATGAGAAAAAATAATTTAATAATTTTCAAGTTAGAAGAGACCAAATAAATAAATCGAATGACCAGTTCAAAGTTGAAGAAACGGACATTGCAAGCTGCTTTCGCTTAGGCAAAAAAGCGAAAGAAAAAAAAGACCAATCAGGCTAGTTTTCAAAAACTTTGAGAAAAAACAACAAGTTTTATTGGGAAAAAAGTTGGGGGCAAATTTTACTATGACGGAAGATCTTCCAAAATCAATGGTTGAAGCTCGGAAAGCTCTTATCCCAAAACTGCTAGAATTTAAGAGAGAAGGAAAAAGGGCTTACTTTAAATTTAACGAACTCGTTGTAGATGGAAAAGTTCGGACAGGAAACGAACAAGAAAATCCAAGGAAAAGAATACGATCGAATGAAAGCTCACCACCAAAACAACCAAAGAACAAAGAAATAAACAGTAATAAGACAAAATCTTTTACAATAGGATCAACCGAAATGAACCCCAAGACACAACCGACAAATCCAATAAGAAAATTTCTTACTACAAAAACCGCTAACGAATTTTTAGAAAAATACAATGACCCACAAACCTCGAAACAACAAAACAAAGCATATAATAACAAATAGCAATTACTACTTAACAATAACCAGACGAAATATGAAGACCATGCATCAACATTAAATATCGGACATAACCAAAACCCACATTCAACTATAATACAACAAAAATCCTTCCCAACCCGGTTGATCACCGTGGGAAGAGTAGATCAACAGTCAACACCCCTCATATAAGAATAATGAAACAGAAAACTGTACCCACAAGAACCAACATGGAACTCTAAAGATCTGTACTTTCAATTTCAGGACACTTTCCTCAGATGAGAAACAGGAAGAATTGAGACAAGCGCTGGAGAAAATTAAATGGGACATTATAGGACTATCAGAAACAAGATTACTAGGACAAAAAATAATAAATAATGAACATGATATCTTTTGCTACGTAGGAGAAACAAAAGGCCTCTACGATGTTGGATTCCTTATTAAAAAAGAACTTAAAGCAAAAATAACTGACATCAAGCTACATAATGAAAGAATGTGCAGCATACAATTGAATATAAAAAACACGAAAATGACAATAATTCAAGTATATGCACCAACAGAAAAAGCTGATGACGTAGAGATGCTAAGGTTCTACAACAACTTAGAGGAAATATATACAAATAACAAATCAGAAGTAATGTATGTGATTGGAGACTATAACGCTAAGCTTGGAAAGAGACAAAACGAAGAAGAAAAAAAAACAATAGGACCCTACGGATATGAAGAAAGAAACGAAAGAGGAGAAAGGGTAATACGATGGATCGAAGAGATGAATTTGAAATTTGGTAACTCGTTTTTCAAGAAAAAGGACAACAGAAAATGAACGTGGATATCACCGAATGGTAAAATAAAAAATAAAACAGACCTGATTCTGACAAACAAAATTGAGACAGTCAAAAACATATCCGTGCTCAACCACAAAAAGTTGGACAGTGACCACAGATTAGTAAGAACAGAAATCATTATAAGACACTGAAAAGAAACCGACAAGTCCATTTCATCCCAAAAATGATTCCCGGCCAAAAAATAGTAGATTATAACCAAACATTGACAGCAAAGATAAATCAATTATCAACCTCAAATCGTGACATACAAAACACATATGACGAATTAGAAAAAATCATAAAAAACTCTGCAAAACTATCAATTATGGACACCAAAACATCAAAAGATAAATTATCCAACAATACAAAAATCTTAATCTCAAGAAGAGATATTCTACGAACCAAGCAACAATTACTTAACCAAGAAAAAACTGAACTAAAAGAATTAAGAAAAACTATCAAACTATAAATAAGGAAAGATATCAACAAGTTCAACGAAACAATAGCTAGAGATACGATTAGACAAACAAAATCAATAAGGAAAACAAAATCATTACTTAACAGTCAACAGGAAAGGATTATTAGCTTAAAAAGCCAAAATGCAAACAACATAACAAATAAAAAAAGTTAAACGAAAATGCTACTAAGTTCTTCGAAAAACTATTCTCCTCGACCAAGCATATAACTGAAGAAGAAAATATTGAAAACATAGATATCAATCTCTTAACAATGCAAACTCCCATGTTTAGCAAAGAAAATATTGAAAGGACCATAGACGATTTGAAAAATGACAAATGCACTGGAAATGATGGAATCTCTGCAGAAATGATAATATACTTGAAAGAATCGCTTTCCGAAATCTTAACATTTATGTTTAACGAAATCATAAGAACTCAGCAAATCCCTAAGCAATGGAGAGAAACAACCATTACACTTATACATAAAAAAGGAAAAACAGACGATTTGAACAACTATATAAGTAACATTTCGACAATTTATAAGCTGTTTTCAAAAACAATCTACAGGAACATCAAACAAGATTTTTAACAATAAACAACCTAGGGAACAAGCTGGATTCAGAGAAGGTTTCTCAACAACAGACCACCTACAGACGATGAATCAACTAATAGAAAAGTGCAATGAATTTCAACAACCAATATACTTTTTATTCATAGACTTCAGTAAAGCATTTGTAAGCGTTGAACACGAAACAATATGGACATCTCTAGAAAATCAAAATATGGACCCAAACGTTATAAGGACTATCAAAAACATATACAAAAATAATGTAGCACAAATAAAAACAGAGAGTACAGGACGTAAATTTAAAATAACAAGAGGCGTCAGACAAGGAGACCCGCTTTCACCACCACTTTTTAGTGCAGTCTTAGTATTTTTCAAAAGATGAACTGGAAGACAAAATATGATATAAAGATATGTGGACAACTTCTAAACAACCTAAGATTTGCGGACGATATAGTACTAATATCTACAAAAGCTAAACATATACAAGAAATGACAACAGAACTTACTAGCTTGTGCAAGAACTATGGACTAGAAATCAACAAGTCAAAAACAAAAGTGATGACAAACCACATCAGAGAAGATATAATTCTGGACCATGAAAAAATAGAATACATAGAGGACTACATATACTTGGGACAAATACAATCTTTTAAGGACCAAGAGAAAAAAGAAACCAACAGACGCATCACAAACAGCTGGAAACAATTCTGGAGCCTCAAACAGATTTTAGAAGTGGACCAAAGTGTAGAAACACGAAAATATCTCTTCGACTCCGCTTTTTTGCCGGTGCTTACTTATGGACTACAAACCCTGAGTTTGACTACGAAATCTCTTGACCAGCTAAGGATCTGTCAATCCAAAATGGAAAGAAAAATCCTCAGAATAAGACCCAGCGAAAGGATAAGAAATGAAGACATCCGAAACAGTACTCGAATAATTGACGTGATAGATAGAACCAAAAGACAAAAATGGAGTTGGGCAGGACATATTTCAAGACTACAGGACCAAAGATGGACAAAGTTGGCAACAAAATGGAGACCGGAAAGCAAGAGACGAACAGGCCGACCGAACAAGAGATGGAGCGACGATCTTTGGCAAATAAACGAAAATTGGTACAGTGAGGCGAAAAATCGAGACCTATGGGCCGCTTTGAGGGAGGCTTACGCCAAAAACTAATAATAAAAATTGAAAAATAAATAACCAAACTTTTAAATATCAATTATCTTACTTTTCCATTATCTAATTAATAATTCTATATTTGTAATTTGTAAAAACTCTAATTAAAAAATTTTAAAATTGTATCTATAGATGTATTTAAATGTACTTTAAATGATAAGGCAATAAAAGCTTATAATAATAATAATAATAATAATTCAGGAAAACCGAGAGCGTTTACCTGATTTAAAAATTCAAGACAACTTTGTATATAAGCGAGCGTTTCCATCAAATCAAGTTGCTAATGCAGTCGAACATAATTGGCGATTATGGGTACCTTCAGGCATTAGTAGTAATGACAGTCCACACACGCGAATATACATATTTCCAAATGTGATATCTGTACTCAGTGTAAGCCGTCTAATCAAATCTAACGTCCACCTATGTCTAGCGAGTTTAGCGTCGATCGTCCGTTTCAAAAGTTATATATAGACTTTTTAGGTCCGTATCCACGTTCTAAGTCTGGTAACTGTTTTGTTTTTGTCGTCCTCGACCATTTGTCTAAATTTGTTTTCTTAAAGTCCATGAAAAATGCCAATTCTTCAAACGTTATTAAGTTTTTACAGGAAAATGTTTTCCACATGTTTGGTGTTCCTCAAATTATACACTCTGACAATGGCAAACAGTTTTTGTCAAAGGATTTCCAAAATCTTATGATGTCCTATGGAATTCGACACTTAAAAACTGCGAATTACTCACCACAGTCGAATGCGCCAGAGAGAGTGAATCGCACACTCCTAGCTGCTATTCGGTCCTATCTTAAAGATGACCAGCGCGAATGGGATCTTCATTTAAACGAAATATTTTGTGCTCTTAGGAGTGCCGTACACTCTTCAACTGGTGTGACACCATATTTTGCACTCTTCGGCGTAAATATGATGACCCATGGTAGTTGTTACGAGTTAGCTCAAAAACTGAACTCAGTCGAAGATGGTGAAGTCATAACTCTCTCAAGACAGGTCAAATTACAGAGTTTGCGAAATAAAATCAAAGAAAGTATCGCTAAAGCAGGAGAGAAATGTGCGCAAAAATATAACACACGAACTCGCAATGTACGATTTGTACCAGAACAGGAGGTATTTCGAAGGAATTTTGTCCTTAACGATAGCTCAAAATATTTGAGTGCTAAACTGTGTCCTAAATTTGTTAAGTGTAGAGTCGTTAAACCCGTTGGAAAAAAAATTATATGAGTTAGAGAACTTATCGGTATTTTCCACGCTAAAGACATCAAACAGTGAAACGAATAATAACCTTGTACTCGTTTGCTCAACTCTCAACCTGTAGCTACTTTCATGTTTTATAAGTATAAATGATGATTACATAAACTATATTTCTTATTTCAACCTATGTTATTTCTATTATCCATTATATACTATTAGTTAATTGTTTAATTGTTAACATTTTATTTTGTATGTTAATTTATTCATCAAAACAGTGAAGTCCTTCAGACCCTGTGATATTTATGTTAATTTATTATTAGGTTAAGATTGCACTATTAGGTTTAGTTTATTATAGTATTTATTTATTATGTTTAAATTTATTAATTTATTCAGTTTTAAGTCATTTACTAAGTTATTTATTTTATATGTCCTCTTAAATCATTTATTTATCTGTTAATTTATTCATATGTTAATTTATTTATATGTTAGTTTATTTATTTGTTAATTTATTTATTTATATGTTAATTTATTTAGTTGTTAATTTATTTATTTATATCTTTATTTATTTAATTGTTAATTTACTTATTTGTATGTTAATTTATTTCTTTATATGTTAATTTATTTATTTGTTAATTTACTTGCTCGTTAGAATATTTATTTATTTATATGTTAATTTATTCATTTATTCTAATTGTTTGTATACTTATTTGCCTATTAATTTATTTATTTAATAATTTATTTATTTGATGATTTAGTTATTAAACAGTTTATTCTAGTGATTCATTTATTTATTTGTTCAGCTTTGAAATTAACCATCATTTGTGTACATGTATTGTAGGTACGTTTTTGATACCATTCGTTCCACTGTATGATGTCACAAATGATAAACGAAACAAAAATAAACAAATTTATAATTGCCCGGCTTTTGTGGGTTTCTTCACCACGTCTGAACCAACATCTCTAAAGAAACACAGAATCACCATTTTCAAGCTTCATTTCTCATTAAAATAAATGGGGAAATTTAAAATACTTTGATGAAAAATACAGTCTTGTGTGTTCGGTTGTTCACTGTCCATGTCCTCGGGTAAACTTGTCATGTCCAGTGTTTTGTTGTGAACACCTGAAAGATTAAATAAAACAGCTTTATAAAGAAAATAATTTCATACCTATGTATAAAACTTTACCTTACTGTAGAAATCCTCGCGATCTGCTGCCAATGCCTCCGAACATTCTCGGATTGGATTGTTTCCTAAATACGCAAACAAGAAAAAGAATATACGAATTAAATTCAAATTAAAAGATTTTCCAAAATACTTATCTGAATAATCCAGAAATAAAAATGCATACACTGCAAACTCCGCGCAGCTAGTTTTCTTGTTTGTTTGTTTACTTTAATTTTGTTGAGACTTGACAGTTGATGCCTATTATAGCTTATTTCTTTCCTCTCGTTACGCATGAGCGGTGATCTTACTCTGTCCAAATCCATGATGGCCACTTAGAATGGAAAGCGCTCAGAAATTCGGCAAATCCAACCATTGGAAGATATGTATATCATCAAATAACAGATGTCGCTGATGTTTGTCTAAATGCTCTGCTTGCCAAAGTTGCTAGCAATTTTCATCTTTTGAAGAGAAATCGTTAGAGAATTATTGATTCTAACAATCCTAAAATAGTATTATGATGAAGAATTATATAGAAGTAATCATTCTATAAAATTGTAAATAAATTTATCGATAACTTCCTTCCTTTCAACCGGTTATTTTCGGAGAACTGAGCGCGTTCAATGTCTGGTGTTTGAGCGGTAGGAATAAGAATTATGTATGTACTTCGGTGATTGGAAGATTTCATAGGATGATTTAACCGCTTTCGGAACTGGGAAGAAATGAAAAAAAAATTAAAAAGTTGCCGATTCATAGTGCGCCAACCAGTCGAACCGACAAAGTTAATACTTAGTACTTCCGTTTCTTTTCTTTTTTTTAATTCAATTTAAATTAAAAAAAAATTTTTGCTTTGCTCAATATAAAGGGCAGTTATCTTAAGCCAAGATATTTTAAAAATTGAGGTAACTGTTTTGAAAAATAGTAGACGAAATATCTTAACTAAATTAATTTAATTTTTCTGTAAAAAAGTGTAATTCAATATAGTGGGGGGCGCACGAATGTAGTACCAGTTGGCGAAATCAACCATATCCAAAAATATAAGGATTAAGAGATATGTAGATAAAACCAAACACAAAACAAAAGAGGGACAAGATTACTTAAGGAAAAAAAAGAAAATTATTCGGTGAGTCCTACAATACAAGATAGAATAAGTGTGTAAAATATATTGTGCCTATATATATACATATATCTATATCCTTAGTGTAAAGTGTTTGATTTAACACCGACTTTTGTTTGTCTATAGGAACTTATTCTTCAGGCGATCACCAAGTCGGTTTGCAACGACCTGCTTCTGTCAAGAGATAGTGGTGATCGCCGATTCGATTTATTTTTCTTCAATCAATGAATCTCGGATATTCTCGACAGAGAAAACCTGAGTAAAGATAAGATATTTTAATGTCCAATTTATAAAAATAATTCCAAATTACGTCTAACTTAAAAGCTTAAAACTGTTTGTCTGCTTCGATTGGCGTCCTCTTTCTTAATGATGGCGGTTCGTTTCCTTTTACCAAGCCATCTGCTCTTTTTCTATCACTTGAAGTTGGTTATAATTCAGGACGGTGAGTTTGAGGTGGCGTTGGCAGTAGCTTCTTTGTTAAGCTCATGTTACATTTACGTTAAAACCAATAAAATAAATTACGTTACAACTCGGCCAATCTGACCTTAATTGACCTCAATCCCGCACCGGTGTTACCCATCTCCGCAATCGCACTGCTTTAACGATGCCATCGTATGGCAGCTGCGTCAGCTGGCAGTTGTCGACGTCCCTGATGAAGTATCTATCATTTGGCAAAACTTTGTGCACGACATAAGGTCCTCGGTATTTTAGTATGAACTTTTTGTTGATCCCTACTGTGGTGTCAATATGCCTCACATGATCAATGTTATGTTTCAGTAGATAGCTTGAAAATTTTAGGGAGGTGAAGCAAGTACCACGATCTGTTATGATGCGCCTAGGTCGACTATAATAGCTAAAGTATTTTTCCATTGAGGTGCAAACCTCTTTGGTGCTAGTCGAATTGACGGGATATAACCGTACGAACTTTGTGAAGGCATGAATGATAACTAAGATATGTTTTCGCTTTGACGTTAGGGCTGGCAAAGGGCCGAAATGATCCATATGCAATGTGTCGAATGGAATAGGGTTCTTTGGGATACTATACATATTGTGTGATCATTTGTTCTAGCTGGCGCTGAGAACATAATACACTTCACGCAGTTCACGCACACCTCGATCCTATCTTTCATACCTGGGAACCAATACTTTTTTCTTATCTGATTATAACACTTCTCAATACCTAGGTGACCAATCTTTTCGTGGATCATCCTTATCACATTGTTTTCCATTTCTTCCGGTACGTAAAGTAGTAAATTATCTGTGTCCGGCTTACGAAAGACAAGACCGTCCCTCATTTCATACTTTAGTAGTATCTCAGTCTCAAGTTGTCTTCTAAGTTTCTTGATTTTCGGATCCCTATTCTGAGCTACCTGAATATAAAAGTCCACTTCATCTCCATTAATCGCGGCGACAGTGGTGTCTACTGAGTGCGTCTACATGGCCCATAGATGTGTCACTTCTATGCAGGATAGAATAATTATAATTTTCAAGTTCTAACGTCCATCTTGCTATTCTTGAGTTAACATGCTTTTTATTCAAGGTGAGCGTCAATGAATTACAGTCTGTAATAATCTTGAAGGGTATACCTTCTAAGTACACCCGAAACCGTTTAAGCGAGTATATAATCGCTAGCGTTTCAAGCTCAAAGCTGTGAAATTTGGACTCTAACGGGGTCGTTGTCTTCGAGAAATAGGCCACTGGGTGGAACTTCCCATCATCCTGGCGTTGCATGAGTGCAGAACCAAATCCGTGGCTACTTGCATCGCAATGTAACTCAGTTTCCCTTTACGGATTAAAAATGGCTAGGACTGGGGCGGATACCAGTCTACTCCGTAATTTCTCAAATGCTTGTAAACACTCACTATTAAAATCATACCTAACTTCTTTGCATAGGAGGTCCAATAATGGCTTGGCTATTTTTGAAAATGATGGAACAAAACGTCGAAAATATGAAAACAAACCTATACAAGACTGAAGCTCCTTCTGGTTCTTAGGTATCGGATAGTGTTCTATGGATTGAATGTGTGCATTCGTAGGGCGAATACCAGAAGCATTAACTATATATCCTAAGTAATCGATTTCGTCATACCCAAATTTACACTTACTCATTCTAAGCTCAAGTCCCTTTTCATAGAGTCTTTGCAAAACCTCACATAATATTTCTAAGTGTGACTCAAATCAGCCGTTACTACAGCAATATCGTCAAGGTAAATAATTATCTTCCCTGCCTCTATCAGATCCTGAAATATCTGGTGAACAAATCGTTGGAAATCAGCTGGGGCATTCTTCAACCCACATGGCATTTGCAGATACTCGTACTGTCCGTCTGGAGTTACGAAAGACGTATATTGTACAGAGTCATCTTCGACACCAACCTGGTTGAAGCCATCCTTCAAACCATCGCTTTCCCTCCATATACTCGAGGCAGTTTTCTATCAGTGGGAGGGGAAAATTATCGCAAATGGTCTTTTTATTTAACGCGCGATAATATATGCACGTCATACCCAAATCACCACTCTTCTTTTTTGTCAAGACAACCGCTGAAGCGTATGGTGACTTGCTGTGACGGATTATTTTGCGTTCCAACAGGTCGTTTATCTTTTTTCTCACCTCTGTTCGTTCATACACTGATAGTCGGACAATAAAATGGAGTATCATCGGTAAGACGAATCTTCATCTTATAATTATGAGGGCTGCGTTCTACATTTATGGGATGTAAATATACCCTATCAATAACTGCTTTTAATTCGTTAAACTGGCTTTTTCCTAACCGCGGGCAAATATCTATCTCTAATTCTGACATACCTGAATCTATAGCACACATTTGTGAGAAACAAAGATCGTAATTTTCAACACAATGTACCTGCGGGGCGACATCACTAAAATGCACTGAGACACGTTGACACTCTGTATCTTTATCGACATCAAACAGTGGACTCTCTACACTACCAGCCGACACAACTCCACTACTGACTGAAGACCCACACTCAACATCCGATGGGGTCATCGATGCGCCACAACAACTAACTATTTTATTCGAATCAACAAAATCAGGTGCACGAACACACGAACGTTTGGGATGTGAGTCTTTATTTTTACACAAATTAACATTTTTGTTTTTAATGTTAGATTTAATTTGCCTCAAGTGGATGTCAAATTCTCGAAACAAATCACGTCCCAGGATCAACGGTAAAGGCATCGAGTCATCTGGAAGAACATAGAGGGATATTTTGTGAATCCTGTTTCCAAATATGGTGTAAGTTTGGATAATACCGTACGACTGGATTCTTCCACTCCCAACCCCTGAGTAACTCGTTGATTCTAGCTCGCTCGACAACCTGACACCATTGGGCACTAATGAACGTCGGATAATACTAACCGCACTACCAGTGTCAAATAAAGAAAAAACATTCGTAAATTCAGTACACCCAGTTTGATCATTACAAAAGGCTACACTTACCGTTTGCATGACATTTATAGTTCCTGCCACCTCGTCCTCATCGTCTGAATTTGTTAATAGGCGTGTGACTGCGGCGACGATCTTCTGATGTTTCCGTTGTACTTTCGGGCAGCTAGAATGCTTGTGCCCGATTTCGCTACAGATGAAGCACGCATCAATTGGTCTAAGTGGTCTAGGACAGCTGCTCTTGTAATGTCCAAATCGGCTACAGTTGTAACATCTGACTTCGGAGAGGTTTTGTTGCCTCGCAACAGTGGTTGACTTCGGTTTGCTGACACTGCTGGTTGTTGTGACAGCATTCGTCTTCAGTTGACGGGACGTTGATCGCTTTTGCTCGTAGCGGTCAAGTCTTGATAGTAATTCGCTAAACGTTTTACTGTCGTTTAGTAGAGTAATGTTGGGACTTTCGTCGTTGAACCCATCGATGATAAAAGTTAACAGCTCGGCCTCAGGAACATCGATTTTTGCTGCTATTGATTTCATGGAAATGACGAATTCTAAGCACGATTCGTTTGGGCGTATCTTTCGTTGCTCTAGTTCCCGATAGATGTCGCGATGGGTAACTTGTCGCCCAAAAGTTTCGATGAGGGACATCTTGAGCTGCTAGTAATCAACGACGCCCTGGGTTTTAAGAAAATCTTTGGCTGTTTCCTTTATTAGACGGCGGCGCACACCCAAACACATATCGTCCGGAGTGAATGAAGGTGTTGAAGTGTATAGTTCATACTCCCTGAACCATTTCCTTATATCACAATGGTTCTTTCCAGTAAATGTGTTGAGTGTGTTCTCCAGATGGTCGAAGTTCACAGCCTGGCACTGATTACCTTCACCTGCCCCCTGTTGTACAGTGCGTATCTGTTGCTGCAGCAATGCCACTTCGTACTGCAGTTTAAGCACCTTTAATTGGGCTTCGAGCTGGACCGCTTCGGATACCTCATCACTTCTGTTGGTTACCTTGGCTTCGTCGGCGACTGCGGGCGTTGGTTCGGTGTTCAAACCAATCATCTTGTCGTACAAGGTCTTCAACTCTCCTGATGAGGCTCCTGGGGGAAACTCCACTTCGGCTGCATTGAGTGCAGTTATCATTTCCTGGTCACTGATTTGAGTAGACATGGTGAAATTCTGTTTTTTTTTCGGTTGAACCCCACATCTGAGATGTAATGTCCAATTTATTTGATATTTAATGTCCAATTTATAAAAATAATTCCAAATTACGTCTAACTTAAAAGCTTAAAACTGCTTGTCTGCTTCGATTGGCGTCCTCTTTCTTAATGATGGCGGTTCGTTTCCTTTTACCAAGCCATTTGCTCTTTTTCTATCACTTGAAGTTGGTTATAATTCAGGACGGTGAGTTCGAGGTGGCGTTGGCAGTAGCTTCTTTGTTAAGCTCATGTTACATTTACGTTAAAACCAATCAAATAAATTACATTACAATATAAAATATTCATCCTTCTACCTAAATCAATTAGGTTCAGTGTTTTTTGTTGTTGTTTCTTTCGTATATAATTGTTAATCTAATTTGTAAAACTCCTGGTTTTGAGGAATTGATTAAAATTTAAATAATTACGTCCAACGAGTTTGAGGTAAAATAAAGTTTATTTCTCTTTTATAATATATTCTTAAAATAGGATCTCGGGATCGGATTCCTTCTCGCCAAAAGTGAGCTCATTTTAGGTAGGGTAGCCAGTCCACCCTTTGAGTGTTCCTAGGTCGGTAAAGGGAGAGAAAAAGAAAACATAACAAAAAAGAAAAAGGACAGCAAAATTTATAATTACATAGAAATAAAGAAACTATACATATATAAATATATATGTATATTATATATATATATACATATAAAGAGAATGTTTTTGTTGTGCATGTTGTTGATTCTTATATCAACTAGTTATAATTCCTCGCCACTAGGCGTTATTAATTGTTCACTATATTTATGTTTAAAATTAATAATTCAAAACAAAAAACTATGAATGAACCTAATTTTGAAACCATACTTTAATAAAGTTTATTTGTAAACATTGTAAAATGAATAAGACTTTCTGTATTATTGGTCAAGCGAACCGCTTGATGGCTTGCTAGTCATTTATTTTCAGGGGATGCTGATGGTGACGTGAAGATTCGGTAAGCGAGCGGTAAATGAGTTGAGTCTTTTGTAAAGGGGGAGTCAAACTACGGCCGACGACTTCCAAGGTAGGGGGGGATAAGCCAAGCCGAAAAACACCGCGGCACCCTCTAGTGGTAATGTCCGTCCGATTTATTACTTTTCTTTTTTTGAAGAAATCTTATTTTGGCATGATATATGTTTAAATGTGATGAGTTGAGATTTATGCTTGTGGGCAAGATCCTACACCGTTTCCGGTGAGCTAACGGCCGTGCATAGACTAGCATGCCAGCCCGCAGGCATAGAACAAGAAAAAAAGATAAAAATCTTTCTTAATAGAAAAAGCATTGTTGTGAACACCTGAAAGTTTAAATAAAACAGCTTTATAAAGGAAATAATTTCATACTTATGTATGTACATATGTATAAAACTGTACCTTACTGTAGAAATCCTGGCGATCTGCTGCCAATGCCTCCGAACATTCTCGGATTGGATTGTTTCCTAAATACGCAAACAAGAAAAAGAATATACGAATTAAATTCAAATTAAAAGATTTTCCAAAATACTTATCTGAATAATCCAGAAATAAAAATGCATACACTGCAAATTCCGCGCAGCTAGTTTTCTTGTTTGTTTGTTTACTTTAATTTTGTTGAGACTTGACAGTTGATGCCTATTATAGCTTATCTCTTTTCTCTCGTTACGCATGAGCGGTGGTCTTACTCTGTCCAAATCCATGATGGCCACTTAGAATGGAAAGCGCTCAGAAATTCGGCAAATCCAACCATTGGAAGATATGTATATCATCAAATAACAGATGTCGCTGATGTTTGTCTAAATGCTCTGCTTGCCAAAGTTGCTAGCAATTTTCATCTTTTGAAGAGAAATCGTTAAAGAATTATTGATTCTAACAATCCTAAAATAGTATTATGATGAAGAATTATATAGAAGTAATCATTCTATAAAATTGTAAATAAATTTATCGATAACTTCCTTCCTTTCAACCGGTTATTTTCGGAGAACTGAGCCCGTTCAATGTCTGGTGTTTGAGCGGTAGGAATAAGAATTATGTACTTCGGTGATTGGAAGATTTCATAGGATGATTTAACTGCTTTCGCAAATAAACAGAACTGGGGAGAAATGAAAAAAGGGGTTAGCCAAAAAAATTAAAAAGTTGCCGATTCATAGTGCGCCAACCAGTCGAACCGACAAAGTTAATACTTAGTACTTCCGTTTCTTTTCTTTTTTTTTGTAATTCAATTTAAATTAAAAAAAATTGTTTTCTTTGCTCAATATAAAGGGCAGTTATCTTAAGCCAAGATATTTTAAAAATTGAGGTAACTGTTTTGAAAAATAGTAGACGGAATATCTTAACTAAATTAATTTAATTTTTCTGTAAAAAAGTGTAATTCAATATAGTGGGGGGCGCACGAATGTAGTACCAGTTGGCGAAATCAACCATATCCAAAAATATAAGGATTAAGAGATATGTAGATAAAACCAAACACAAAATAACAGAGGGACAAGATTACTTAAGGAAAAAAAAAGAAAAAAAAAAACAAGAAAACTATTCGGTGAGTCCTACAATACAAGACAGAATAAGTGTGTAAAATATATTGTGCCTGTTGACGTCAGTTTTATTAAATTAAAATAAATTATTTTCAAATTCAAATAATGCACACAAAATGTAAAGCATACTTTTAGGCATTTTGTTCTCTACGTAACGCTAATTAAGTTATCATATGTTTTTAATGAAGTTGAGTAATCTGTAAACTCTTTTTGTTATTCACCTCTCCGCAAACTAAGTTTGTGTATTCACCACCGTGATAGTCGCTTTGACTAAGCTAAGTTCTTATTTTAATTTCTTTTGTAAGTTAGTTCTTAATTTATATTTGAAGAATAAATACATTTATTAAATAATAGTTCAAAAGGTAAAAAACTGGTTATTGTGTTTTTTATTTCTATTGGTACTGCAAAGATTTTATATTACAGCTTATCATTATTTGACCCTGGGATTTCCAATCGAGCCGAATGCTGATTTATGGACAGCATTTAATTTTGTGAACCCAACTCATATCCCTTTGAGTTATTTTTTTGGACAAAATTGAATTGATGCGAATCTTGATCATTGGATGAAATCTTTTGGACTTTTGCGAGAAAGACTTTTTATGGAAATTGCGCACTCCTATTGGAAATCATATAACCCTTTACCCAAGGTAGGTGCTGTGCATTAAAATTTGGTGATGATTTTATACATTTATTTGGTATAATTATAATTATATAAAATAATTATTTTTGACCGTGATTAATATAATTTTATTAGTTTATCAATTTTATTGGTTTATTAATTTTATTGGCTTATGCAAATTAAATTAAAGACATTTTATTTAAAAACTTATTTAATGAAAATTTGAATAAAGTGATATAAAATATTTTAATGTGGGTATATTTGATACGATTTTTGATCGAAAGGTTTGAGTACAGTTTCCCTACGGTTTATTTTAGTCTCGTGATAAAGTACAGTTCCCCTACGGTTTCTTATTAATCTCTTGATATAGTACAGTTTTCTTACGGTGTTTTTTTAAATCCTTTTAAGGATTATCTAATCTTTATATGAATTGATTTTCTGGGATTTTCTTGGTGGACAACAATTTATTTTTTGAGATAATTTTCGGTTCTTCCATTTTAAAAGAATTTTTTTTGGTTTTTTAAAGTAAAATTTGTTCAGAAATTTGATTATTTCTATTTTTTTTTTGGAAGTTTATTGCAATTTGTGCACCTTTTTTCTTTGTTTGAGAACAAGTTAATTTTCTTTTTCATCGTTTTTTTTGAAAATGGCTGCATCTAAAGATTTTTTTCTGAGCGTTAAGCAAATAAACGAAACAATTGAAAGTTTTTGGAATGTATCAAACAAAGATACAATGACTTGTGGTATGTTCAAGGTTTGGAAAAAGGAATTCGAAGATTTATGGGATAACTTTCGCACAGTGTATGCAAAATGTTTAAGTAATGAGGATAAAACCATAGACGATGCAAAATTATCGACAATAAAGGAAAAATACAATTCAGTATCACTTAATTATTTCAGTACAGTAGGTAGTATAATAGATAAAATTGAGATAGGTACAAGTAGTAAAAACAAGGAAACCGAAATTCAAGAAGATTTAAAACATTCTCAAATATCTGAGTCCACTAAAACAGATTTTGGAATTAAAGTTCCACCTTGCTACGTTGAATGTTTTGAGGGTGATTACAAATCCTGGCCTACCTTTCGTGACATGTTCACAAGTATTTATGCAAACCACCCCCGTTTAAGTGATGTAGAAAAACTATATCATCTACGCTTAAAAACCAAAAAGGAAGCTCATGATATTGTCGACAAGTTTTCACTGACTGCAGATAATTTTACTCTTGCGTGGGAAGCTTTAAAATCCCAGTATGAAAATAAAAGGATCTTAATAAATACTCAACTTAAAACACTTTTTTCAATTCCATCGATTATTATTGAAAGTGGATCTGCCTTAAGAAAATTACATAGAACCGTGCGCGATTGTTTAGGGATTCTTTCAAGTTTTAGCGTTAAGATTGAAAACTGGGATCCGATTTTAGTTTTTCTTGTTTCGCAAAAGATACCTGAAAATACTTTGTTCCTTTTTGAACAAAGTTTGAAAACAGAAACAGAAGTTCCAACCTGGCAATCCTTGGAGGATTTTCTCGCTTCCAGATATAAAACTCTTGAATCTGTGGAAGAAGTAACGCAATGCTCCCGTAAAAAGGCTAATCACATTTCAAATTCAAATTCCAATTTTAAGAAAGTTAACTCATTTCATTCTACAGAAAAGAGTTTTTGTTGTAAAATATGCAACAGTAATCATCCCTTGCGTTTATGTAAGAAATTTTTAGACATGAATGTCGCATCTCGACGTAAGCTGGTTCAATCCCAAAAGTACTGCTACAACTGTCTTGCGCTCACACATTCGGTATACGAATGTAAAAGTAAAGTGTCCTGTGACAAGTGTGGTAGACGACACCATAGCTTACTGCACTTTACTTCACCAGAACCCACCCCTCCCGATACAAGATCTTATTCGCAACCCAACACTTCATTAAGTACCGTCCCCATACAGTCCACTTCTATTGCTCAGCAACAACCATCCATTAGTTCAGGAAAAGATGTTTCATCTGATTCTTCAACTCTTCAAAGTTTTCTGGTAAACCAGAAAAGGAATATTTTGTTAGCAACAGCTTTGGTTAAAATTACTGTTCATAACCAAACATTTCTCCTAAGAGCTTTGATCGACCCTGGGTCTGAAGCTACATACATATTGCAATCTGTAGTGACCCGATTTAAGCTTTTCACCCGTTCAACCAATGCGTCTATTTGTGGCATTGGAGGAGTTCAAAGTGAACTTTCAACGAGTATGTGTCCTCTCACTCTCGAATCTCGCATCAACCCTGATGTACAAATTCCCATTGCAGCTGTTGTTTTGAAAAAGCTGACAGGTAATTTGCCATCGCAGACTGTTGACGCATCAAACTTGGTTGAGCTCAAAAGATTGCGATTGGCAGATCCTAATTTTGATAAACCCGCTTCTATAGATATGTTGATAGGAGCAGATATTTACCCTCTTATTTTGTGTGAAGGTATAAAGAGGGAAAAAGACCTTTCTCCAATTGCACAAAATACGGTTTTTGGGTGGATTATTTTAGGCCCATGTAATGAAAATCCAAACAAAACAACCCTTAATACATTTTTTATTAAACTTTTACTTTTGAAACAAGTTCAAAGGTTTTGGGAACTCGAAGAGGTTCCATATGTCAAACCCTTATCTGATGAAGATAAATTTTGTGAAAAATTTTATGTGGATACCACAATTCGAAATAAAGATGGTCGTTATATAGTGAAACTTCCATTCAAGCCCAACTTTAACGTTTTAGATTTGGGCCTTTACAGAAAGAGTGCAATTTCTCAGTATCTGCGTCAAGAGAAACGTCTTCTTAACGATATGTGTCTGAAAGAAGAATACAACAAAGTTCTAAAGGAATATGTTTCGTTAAAACATATGTCCTTTGTGCCACCATGTAGTTTGAACGTTTCCAGTCCGCACTTTTACCTACCACATCACGCTGTGGTAAAACCAGATAGCGCTTCGACAAAGGTAAGAGTTGTATTCAATGCAAGTGCATCTACACACAAAGGAATAAGTCTTAACGACATTCTTTACAGTGGCCCTGCTCTGCAAAACGATTTGCAAACTATTTTGTTAAGATGGCGATTATATCCATATGTTTTCAATAGCGATATTGAAAAGATGTATCGCCAAATATATGTTCACCAGAGTCATCGAAAATTCCAACGGATTATCTGTCGATCTTTTGATTCAGAATCAGATT
The DNA here is from genome assembly GCA_920104205.1 of Eupeodes latifasciatus. Taxonomy (NCBI): domain Eukaryota; kingdom Metazoa; phylum Arthropoda; class Insecta; order Diptera; family Syrphidae; genus Eupeodes; species Eupeodes latifasciatus. Next base: position 23,042,300 of record OV049927.1, read on the forward strand.
TAGCTGATTTTGAAATCAACCGAGTTACTTTTGGAGTTAACTGTGCTCCATACTTAGCAATCCGAACGTTGCACCAACTTGCTTTGGACGAAGCAAATAAATATCCCTTAGCAAAAGAAGTGGTGCTTTCGGATTTTTACGTTGATGATGTTTTCTCTGGAGGTTTCAGTCTGGATCTAGTCCTAAAGATTCAGGAAGAATTGAAATCACTTCTTTTGGCTGGCGGATTTAGTTTAAAAAAATGGACCGCTAACCACCCTCGCTTGTTGGAAAACATCCCTAGGGGGGATGTTTTAGATCAACACTTTTTATGTTCGAAGAGTCTTCACATTCGAAAGTTCTGGGCGTTGGGTGGACTGCGAGGGAAGATTCATTTTATATTCGTTGTGAACTATTTCCACTACCAGATTCTGGTATGACAAAACGTGAATTGTTTTCAAATATTTCAAAAATATATGACCCTATCGGTTGGCTAGCACCAACAACAATTTTATTAAAAATATTGATGCAAGATGTCTGAAAGGACAAAACAGAGTGGGATGTTCCCATAAAACCCAACCGTGTAGAAACTTGGAAAGAATTTGTGAAATCTTTTCCAATTATAAAAGATATTAAAATCCAAAGATGGATTAATTATACCCCAGAGATGTGTGTAGAAATACACGGCTTTTGTGATGCATCTCTCAGTGCGTACGCTGCCACCGTTTACTCAAGGATTTCAGATTCATCTGGAAACGTTTTTAGTTACCTTCTTACCTCAAAAACGAAAGTAGCTCCCCTGAAAGCTATTTTGATACCTCGGCTAGAGCTTTGTGGAGCTCTTTTGCTAACAAAGTTAGTAAACGCTGTACAAAGCAGTCTACGCCTTAAAAACTGTCCTGTCTACCTTTGGACGGAATCGATGATTGTACTTTATTGGATTCGTGACTGTCCATCTCGGCTTGAAACCTTTGTCCGAAACCGGGTGTCTAAAGTACAAACTAAATGTCCTCCAGGTAGCCTTTGGAAACATGTTTCTTCAGAACAAAATCCCGCTGACGTCGCTTCTCGAGGTGTTATGCCTCAAAAATTAATAAATAATACCCAATGGTGGCACGGTCCAAGTTGGTTAAAGTCTTCAAAGGAAACTTGGCCAATAACAAAAATTCAAGAGGACTCCGATTGGAATCTTGAAATAAAACAAATAAAAAGTTTCGTTGTGAATCAAAATCTCATTCATGACATTTTGAAAAGATTTTCGTGCTATGCTCGTGCTGTAAAAGTAATAGCCTATTGCTTTAGATTTATCAATCTCGCTTCTCCCAAAAGAAAAAGGTTCTATCCCTATAGATACTTTTCTAAAAATTTAAGAAATCATGAAATAGTTTTTGTTAAAACCCGCCTAGTTATACTAGCACAACGCCTTTATTTTAGTGAAGAATACAAAGCTCTTTATAACTCAAAACCATTGAGTAAAAATAGTACAATTTTGACTCTTAATCCCTCCCTAGACCCTGACTTTATAATTAGAGTAAACGGTCGTTTAACAAATGCAAATTTGAGTTATAACGAAAAATTCCCCATGATTTTGCCATATTCATGTCCATTATCAAAATTGTTGGTTGGATTTGTCCATAAAATTTCCCTACATGGAGGGAACCAGCAAGTTTTGTACTTAATGCGAAAAGAGTTTTGGATACCAAAATTTAAAAACTTAATAAAATTCTGTGTAAATCGTTGCTTAGTTTGTGTCTTGCAGAAAAAGGATTTTCAAACCCAGCTGATGGGAACACTCCCACCAGAAAGGGTAAACTATTCGTTTCCTTTCACCCACGTAGGATTGGATTTCGCTGGCCCCTTCGAACTAAAGGTTCAGAAGGGTCGGTTCTATCAAGCCATAAGAGGTTATGCTTGTCTTTTTCCAAGACCATTGGCAACATTGTTGAATCATAAAACTGTGCTTAAAACTAGCTCCGCGATTTATACCAAATTTCTATTATTTAATTCTACAAGCAATTAATCATTTTTAGTTTTACCAATCTCTTTTTTCCTCGCGAGTGTATTGCTTTAACAGTCCCTCGCAATTTAGTAATTAGAGATAGTAAAATCAATTTTTTAATAGTGAAAGTTACACAAGAATTTATTTTATTTTATTTTTGAGTGTCTTCTTTTTTTTATTGCTATTTAACTGGAATCCTCTCCGGAGCCTTTTATAATAATCTAATCTATCTGTCTCATCTATCCTAGTGAGTGAAACATTTTAGTATATGTTCTGCTAATGAAGCCAAGTTGATACTACATTGAATCCAAAAATTTTGCTTTCATCTCCATACATGTTGCAAAAATCGAGTGCTTGTGAAACTTAGCTACAAATTCCAACTCTATATCATCAGCATCAACCTGTATATTTATCGACTGAACAGCAATCAGTGACATCACGTACCTATATACGAGACAACTTGCTTTCAGTCTTACCTTCTGGGTGAGTCATTTTTAGTAGTGTTCTGCCAAGCAAACCCTTTTTGGTACTTCACCTTATATTCTTTTGGTGTTTATTCTTTATTTACATATTTTATTCACCACTACCGAGGGGATTATTATTACTCACTTTAACAACTTTCATATATACTGACATCTTACGGCCAGAACTACAACTACGAGAATATATTTACTCACCACTTTAACATCGACATTATTCGGTTTGTGAATTTAATAACGCAAGCAAATACACAAACCTTTAACTACAATATCTCCATACTGTACAGTAGCAAACAATATTTTAAATTTGTGCCAAAAATCAAAATCCCAAAATAATCGTTTACAACATGGCAAATTGTTCTTTATGTAACGAAATTGCTGATTATGGAATTGATTCTATTATTTGCAATGGAATATGTCGGAAAATTTTTCACGTGAAATGCATTGATGCTCCACATAGCTCTATAAAATTATTTGCCAAAAATAGATCTCTATTATTTCTGTGACGAGTGCGATCCTTTCGCATACACTAATATTGCTCGAAATGTCATTGAAAACACCAACCGTTTAGAATACATGCACAAACAACTACTGTACCTTTCAGACAAAATTGAAAACCTAGCATCGCAACCTCCACATCAAGGCCGACTTACAAGAAGTAAGTTAAAAAATTCTAATGCTAACTCTGAGCAAAGTTCTTCCTCATCTACAAAACGGAAAAGTGATGGATAAGGACACAGATATTGGTCAACTGAATCCTTTCACTAAGAAACAAAATTTATCTGTATTTGAATCATATGTTCCAACTAATCCGGTCTCCATAACAACACAAGAATTAAGAACAATTTCTTCCTCTGAAACTATTACTGAAACTATTACTGCAAGTTCTCCTTCTGCATCAGTTCAAACTTCCTTACCAAACTCCTCGAGTCAACCATTTGAATTACATGTAGTAGAGCTTCCTGCAATAGAGCGACCTGCAGTAGGGCCACCTGCAGTAGAGCAACCTGCAATCGAAGATAATAGATACGAATCTCCTATTGTACATGGACTTAAAGTTGTTGAAGGTCAAAAACAAATTTTTATTTCTAAACTTGCACCATCTACAAATGCTTTAGATATTAAAACGTATTTAATTCAGAAAATTGGTAAACTAGAATTAATCACTGTGGAGAAAATGCTTCAAAGGAACTATTCCAAGTATGCATCATTTAAAATAAGATGTCCGGACTCGATTTTCCATTTACTGAATTCTCCATCATTTTGGCCTAATGGTGTAATCGTACATGAATTTGTGAACAGGAACTCAAAGATACAACCACACCATTTTCGACAGTAACTGACAACGCTAAAACCCAGCAGCATGTATTAATTTACTATCAAAACGTTAACGGCTTACGGACCAAAACCAATATAGTCTATACGAACTTAACCAACCTCCCTCACGATGTAATTGTTTTAACAGAGACGTGGCTATGTTCATCAATAGCTAATTCTGAACTTTTTGATAGCAACTACCAAATCTACCGACGTGATCGTCATTGTAACTATGATTCAACCGTGGTTGGCGGAGGAATTATTATAGCCGTACAAAATTCGTTAATGTGCTCTCTCGTCGATGATTTCCGACAATCCTTGCTTGAAATATTGTGCATAAAGATAAAAATGCCTAATGGTTTCCTCTACGTAGTGGCTACTTACATTCCGCCTTGCTCCAACAGTGATGTATATGATCAACTTTACGACTGCCTGGATGGCATAACTGAAAACATTGACCCTAACGATGAAATAATCATAGTTGGCGATTTCAATCTAAGTGATCTAAACTGAATTAATTCTAATGATAGCGGCGAATTTTTGCCTATTAATCTGTCGTCGTCCAAAGAAATCTCCCTCATAGATTTGATGGCTGCCCTTTGTTTAAATCAAATTAATGGAGTTCCAAACAATAACAATAAAATACTGGACCTTGTATACTCTTCCGAGTCTTTAAACACGGACGCTGCTGTTACACATAGTGATGTAAAACTTGTCATCGAAGATCGTCATCATCCTGCTTTATCGATATTTTTGAACTTGAATGTTTGTAACTTTTCGAATGCTTGTAATCTTGTTGAATTCAATTTTAGAAAATGTAACTTTGATGAATTGTTTAATCTATTAAGTCTCATTGATTGGGATACTTTGCTTAGTGGTTCAAACCTAGATAATAAGTTATTTAAGTTTTATAAAATAATATTTGACTGCTTTTTAGAAACCATCCCTTTACGTCATGTTAAAACTAAAGATAACTATCCCCCATGGTTCGATCGGCATTTGAAATCCTTGAAAAACAAAAGAAATAAGGCGTGGTTAAGGTTCAATCAAACTAAAACTGATAGCGACCTACTAAATTATATTGATTTTAAAAACGAATTTATCAACTATTCCAACTATCTTTACAATGAATTCCTAACCAAAACTGGAAATGATTTTAAAATAAATCCTAAAAAATTCTGGAATTTTGTTGATATTAAAAGAAAAACTGATGGCTACCCAATATGTATGGTGTTTGATAAATTTTCTAGCCAAGATCCTAAAGTTATATCCAACATGTTTGCGGAGTTTTTTATGAAGTCCTTTGAGGAAACTCTCCCATCTGACCCTCGATCCCCTCTGACATCTCAACAATATGCCCACTTAGGACTAATAAATTTTTCGATTACTGAATCTACAATTCGTGAACAAATTTTAAAACTTGACGACAGTCTAAGTTCTGGCCCTGATGGTTTACCGTCATTCATGTTAAAAAAATGTGCAAATCATTTATCTTACCCACTATTTATTCTTTTTAACCACTCAATTAAGTACTCTACATTTCCTGATCTATGGAAATATGCTTTTCTTAAACCTATTCATAAAAAAGGTCCTAGTCACTTAGTTACTAACTACCGCCCCATAGCCAAACTCTCTGTTATTCCTAAATTGTTCGAATTGTTAGTTTGTGATGTCTTATCTTTTAATTGTTCTTCTATCATTAGTGAAAATCAGCACGGGTTTGTTAAAAAGAAATCAACTGTCACTAATTTATTAGAATTCACAACGTTCTGTTTTGACGCTTTTGAAAAAAATCTGCAAGTTGATTGCATTTTTACCGATTTTAGCAAGGCATTTGACAAGCTTAATCATAGTATACTTCTAAATAAACTGTCAAGATTTGGACTAAATGATTCTTTTATCAATTGGTTGTCTTCTTACCTCAGTGATAGACATTATAGTGTAATTTTCAGACATAATCACTCAAATAAGTTTGTAGTTAACTCCGGTGTACCTCAAGGTAGTCATTTGGGACCACTATTATTTGTCTTATTCATAAATGACCTTCCATCTTTTTTAAAAAACTCTTCTTCATTAATGTACGCTGACGATGTTAAAATATTTCGGAAAATAAATTCATTGAATGATTGTAATCTTCTTCAAAATGACCTACTATGTTTTTGGGAATGGTGCAACAACAATCGTTTATTTTTAAATGTTGACAAATGCAAGACAATGCGTTTCACACGCAAGCATGATTTCATTGTTTTTGATTATATGTTAAACTCCTCTAGTTTACACGTCCAATCCAGCTTTTCTGATCTGGGTATAATTCTAGATTCAAAGTTATCATTTACTGATCACTACGATTCAATAATCAAAAAAGCTAATAGATCACTCGGTTTTATTAAACGTTTTGGAAGTGAGTTCCGTGATCCCTTCGTAATTAAATGTCTATTTTTTTCGTTTGCCAGATCTGTATTAGAATATGGCTGTGTTATATGGGCCCCTTATTACAATGTTCACACAAATAGAATTGAAAGTGTCCAAAAGAAATTCATAAAGTTTTACCTTCGATTTCTTCCTCGGTCAAATTTAATTGAATGGCCTTCCTACCCTCAGAACCTAATTCTCTTGAATATCCCATCCCTTTCTGCTCATAGAGAGTTTTTACAGCTTTGCTTCATCGTTGGATTAATGAATGGATCTATTTCCTCCTTCTCAGTTTTGGGTCGTTTGAACTTTAACGCGGCCCGTGTTGGGTTAAGAACTAGTTTGCCAATACGTCCCAGTTTTAGCAGATCGAACTATGGGTCTAACAGTCCGATTAATCAGTTAATTAATATTTTTAATAAACATTATAACTTAATTGACTCTGTCAACGTAAATATTAAATCAAAACAGTTTAAAATTAGATTTTTCGTTAATTATGCAAATTAGAAATTTAATTGTTATTTTTTTTTTTATTTTTTTTTTATATACATATATACATGCATTTTTATTGTTATAGTTATTTATATTTATAATTACCTGTAACGTTAGGATTTTAACGTACTCAATAAATCAAAGTCTTTTTATTTGTTTCTGTACAATAGCTGTACATTTAGAAGCAGTTGGAAGTCTCTCTACTGACTCGTTTTTGGCAGCTCTCGATAGATTTGTAGGACGAAGGGGTGTGCCCAACAGCTTTTTTCCGACAATGGTACTAATTTTGTCGCTGCTAATAAAGTGCTTACTAATGAAATTCGAAAGGTTTTGGCAGACTCAACCTCGGAAGCTGAAAAAACGTACTTGCCTAGGAATTTGAAATGGAACTTAATCCGCCCAGGTTCTCCTCATATGGGCGGCCTTTGGGAGGCCGGAGTCTTGTATGAATTCCCGCCCTATTTCTCCAATAAGTGAAAATCCTTTCGAACCTTTACCGTTGACACCACGTCATTTCTTGAAAGGTTCGCCTTTGCTTTCCTTCCCTGAAAGACAAATTGGTGAAAGTACCACCCTAAAGAATTGGCAAAGAGTTCAACAAATTTTACACTCCTTTTCTAAGCGATGGAAGGAAGAATATTTAACTGATCTTCAGCGAAGAACAAAGTGGAAATTTCCTAAACGTAATGTTGAAATTGGAGACATTGTGGTTGTGCGCAATGAAAATTTGCCACCCACTCAATGGCGTGTTGGAAAAGAACGATGGAAAGGTACGCGTTGTTACACTTAAAACTCAACAAGGAGATATTCTACGACCTGTAGTGAAATTGTGTCTTTTGCCCATCGATCAAGAATTGTTTCAGTTGCATCATGCAATACAAAGAAAAGAATAAAAATAATTTATTGAAATTTATTTAGTTTTTGAGATTTCATATTTTTTATAAATACTTTTATATTGCTGAATGCACAGCACCTTATGAATTTTAGTCTTATAAATTTTAATTTTATAAATTTAAATCTTCTAAATTTAAACCTTTAAATTTACTTATTTAAATTGAACTTAAACAATCCTATTAACATGGCTGAGTGAGTAAGGGCACTCTTTAAACAACCCTCGACGTTGGATTTACTAACTTTATATTTTTTCCTGGGTAGCGAATCGAGGCGCTTCCATAACAAATACCTCCACCGATGGAATAACTATAACGAATTGAAAAACAATCTGCATTTCGGATACATGGATTTTACTCTTTGCATTCCTTCAAAGGGAGGCCGGAATGTTGACGTCAGTTTTATTAAATTAAAATAAATTATATTCAAATTCAAATAATGCACACAAAATGTAAAGCATACTTTTAGGCATGTTGTTCTCTACGTAACGCTAATTAAGTTATCATATTATGTTTTTAATGAAGTTGAGTAATCTGTAAACTCTTTTTGTTATTCACCTCTCCGCAAACTAAGTTTGTGTATTCACCACCGTGATAGTCGCTTTGACTAAGCTAAGTTCTTATTTTAATTTCTTTTGTAAGTTAGTTCTTAATTTATATTTGAAGAATAAAGACAAAGATTTTATATTACAGCTTATCATTATTTGACCCTGGGATTTAAATTGGAATCCCCCCAACAGTGCCTATATATATATATATCTGTATCCTTAGTGTAAAGTGTTTGATTTAACACCGACTTTTGTTTGTCTATAGGAACTTATTCTTCAGGCGATCACCAAGTCGGTTTGCAACGACCTGCTACTGTCAAGAGATAGTGGTGATCGCCGATTCGATTTATTTTTCTTCAATCAATGAATCTCGGATATTCCCGACAGAGGAAACCTGAGTCAAGATAAGATATTAAATTCAAAGGTCACCAGAAGGTTAACCACAACCACTATTCATCCTTCTACCTAAATCAATTAGGTTCAGTGTTTTTTGTTGTTGTTTCTTTCGTATATAATTGTTAATCTAATTTGTAAAACTCCTGGTTTTGAGGAATTGATTAAAATTTAAATAATAACGTCCTACGAGTTTGAGGTGAAATAAAGTTTATTTCCCTTTTATAATATATTCTTAAAATAGGATCTCGGGATCGGATTCCTTCTCGCCAAAAGTGAGCTCATTTTAGGTAGGGTAGCCAGTCCACCCTTTGAGTGTTCCTAGGTCGGTAAAGGGAGAGAAAAAAGAAAACATAACAAAAAGAAAAGGGAAGCAAAATTTATAATTACCTAGAGTTAAAGAAATTATACATATATCGGGTGATTTTTTTGAGGTTAGGATTTTCATGCATTAGTATTTGACAGATCACGCGGGATTTCAGACATGGTGTCAAAGAGAAAGATGCTCAGTATGCTTTGACATTTCATCATGAATAGACTTACTAACGAGCAACGCTTGCAAATCATTGAATTTTATTACCAAAATCAGTGTTCGGTTCGAAATGTGTTTCGCGCTTTACGCAAATTTTATGCGTTTTTTTTTTTTTAAAAGTTCTCAAGCTCTTAAAAAATCACCCATCAAGAGAGGTGTGGGAAGGTCTTGAAATATCAAGGTCTAGAGAGGTCTTGGTCATGGTCTTGAAAGGTCAAGGTCAAGAGGTCTTGAAAGGTCAAGGTCTAGAGAGGTCTTGAAGGGTCAAGGTCTTGAAAGGTCAAGGTCTAGAGAGGTCTTGAAAGGTCAAGGTATTGAGTTCTTGAAAGGTCAATATCTAGAGGTCTTGAAAGGGCAAGCTCTAGAGGTCTTGTAAGTTCAAGGTCTAGAGAAGTCTTGAAAGGTCAAGGTCTTGAAAGGTCAAGGTCTAGAGATGTCTTGAAAGGTCAAGGTCTTGAAAGGTCAAGGTATTGAGGTCTTGAAAGGTCAATGTCTAGAGGTCTTGAAAGGGCAAGCTCTAGAGGTCTTGTAAGTTCAAGGTCTAGAGAGGTCTTGAAAGGTCAAGGTCTTGAAAGGTCAAGGTCTAGAGATGTCTTGAAAGGTCAAGGTCTTGAAAGGTCAAGGTCTAGAGGTCTTGAAAGGTCAAGGTCTAGAGGTCTTGAAAGGTCAAGCTCTAGCGGTCTTGAAAGGTCAAGCTCTAGAGGTCTTGAAAGGTCAAGGTCTTGAAAGGTCAAGGTGTAGAGGTCTTGAAAAGTCAAGGTCTTGAAAGGTCAAGGTCTTGAGGTCCTGAAAAGTCAAGGTCTTGATGTCCTGAAAGGTTAAGGTCAATAGGTCATGAAAGGTCAAGGTCTAGAGGTCTTGAAAGGTCAAGGTCAAGAAAGGTCTTGAGGTCTTGAAAGGTCAAGGTCTAGAGAGGTCTTGAAATGTCAAGGACTAGAAAGGTCTTGAGGTCTTGAAAGGTCAAGGTCTAGAGAGGTCTTGAAAGGTCTTGAACTATCAAGGGAGGTCTAGAAAGGTATTGAACTATTACTGGAGGTCTAGAAAGGTCTTGAAATATCAAGATCTAGAGGTTTCAAGGGAAAAATCAAGGGAGGTCTAGAAATATCAGAGGAGGTCTAGAAAACTCAAGGGAGGTCTGGAAATATCAAGGATCAAGGGAGATCTAGAGATTTCAAGAGAGGTCTGGAAATATCAAGGTAGGTCTGGAAAAATTAAGGGAGGTCTGGAGATTTCAAGTCTAGAAAAATCAAGGCAGGTCTGGAAATAGCAAGTGAGGTCTGGAAATTTCAAGGGAAGTCTGGAAATTTCAAGGGAAGTCTGGAAATATCAAGGCAGTTTTGGAAATTTCAAGGGAGGTCTGGAAAAATCAAGGAAGGTCTGGAGATTTCAAGTCTAGAAAATCAAGGCAGGTCTGCAAATATCAAGGGTGGTCTGGAAATTTCAAGGGAGGTCTGGAAAAATCGAGGCAGGTCTGGAGATTTTAAGGGAGGTCTGTAAATATCAAGGGAGGTCTGGAAAAATCAAGGGAAGTCTGGAAATATCAAGGGAGGTCTGGAGATATCAAGCGAGTTCTGGAGGTTTTAAGGGAGGTCTGGAAATTTCAAGGGAGGTCTGGCAAAATCAAGGGAAGTCTTGAAATATCAAGGGAGGTCTGGAAAAATAGGGGCAGGTCTGGAGATTTCAAGGGAGGTCTAGAAAAATCAAGTGAGTTCTGGAAGTATCAAGGGAGTTCTGGAAATATCAAGGGAGGTTTAGAAAAATTAAGGGAGGTATGGAAATATCAAGGGAGGTCTGGAGACTTTAAGGGAGGTCTTGAAATATCAAGGGAGGTCTGAAAATATCAAAGGAAGTTTTGGAGCTATCAAGGGAAGTCTGGAGATTTCAAGGGAGGTCTGAAAATATTAAGGGAGGGGTGGAGATCTGAAATAAATACAAATTTTATTTCAATTTTGGACAAAATCTTAATTTTGAATTTAACTATCTTTTTTTTTATTAAATCAAGTTAAGTCTAGAAGGAGACATTAATTAGCAAAAAGCTATAACACTATCTTTAGCCATTTGTCCGTTTTTTGAAACAATCAAAATGAGGGTGAGGAGGATTGTAGGTTCTTATATTTTTTTTACTTTTTTGGTTTAATGCATTAATTTAACAAAATTAATTTAACAAAATGAAAATAACGTTGCACAGTGGTTTCGCCCATACGACAAAAATACAAAAAATAACAGTGATTGTTTTGTTTGTTTCTTGACTTTTTATAATAGATAATTGATCTATTTTTACTGTTACAAACATTTCGTCATAAATTTCACGTGTTATCACTTTTGTTTTCTCATTCAAAGTGAGCTAATTGCACGGTCTGAACATAGGTCCATATTTGTGACTAAAGTGAACTATTTTTAAAGTGAATTCTTTTTATCAAAGGAATTTTTTGGAATTTTTGTTTTAATGGAGTTACAAAAACAAGGTGTGTAGAATATTTTAAAAATTCTTAAGTAATATTTTTATTTTTATTTTAAAAGATGGTAAAACTCCGCTATGGTTAAAGTTGCTTTTTTTATTTTACTTTAAAGTTTAGGTAAAGTTTTAACCTAGTCTTGAATGTAGCTTAAAAATAAAGTTTTTACCCAAGTGTTGAGAAAACTCACAGCTTTTTGAAAAATATAGTCTAACCACCCACAATCACCCACTAACAGTAAAATTTAAGTTTTTCTTTTGATTTCACACCATTTACGAATTTTGTTTATATATGAACATTTCATAATTCTGTTACTCGTAGGTTCAATGTATTTTTTGAGTATTTTATACATTTTTCTTACAGACTTGAGGTACAGAAATGGCAAATAAGGTCTAAGGAAGAGAAGGAAATACTTTCCAGAAATAAAAAAAAATTTGATCTGAATTCAGAGTCAAACTAGGATTAATTATAGATCAACCAAAAGTGGTGGTAGTAGAAAGTTTTTTGAAAATAGTGATATTTCTCCAGAAATAACAGGTCTGGACAAGAGTCTAATCGATAGATATGCTACTATATTAAAAACCATGTCTTCTGGGTATGGTATTGATGCAGCTAAGTTTAGGGACTTTACTTTAGTAACAGGAAGACAATTGGTTTCTACTTATCCATGGTATAACCTTCCAGCATCTGTTCATAAGATACTTATTCATGGTTCAGACGTTATAGAAAATGCTCTTTTACCTATAGGCGAATTGTCTGAAGAGGCAGTTGAGGCTAAAAACAAAGATATAAAGTCATTTAGATTAAACCACACACGGAAAACCTCGCGAATAGCTACTAACGAAGATTTGATAAATCGATTGCTTGTAAGTTTTGATCCATACATAACAGGCTTGATGAAACTGCCCCAAAAAAATAACACAACTCTGTCAAAGGATGTCCTAGCTCTACTTTCTGTTACTTAGAACATTATTTTATCTAATTTTCTTGTTAATCTTTTTTTGTTACCAAAAGTATCTTATCTTGTTTTAATTGGATTTTTATATTGTTATTTTATGTTTTTTTTTTTAAGTTTATCCACACAGTTGTGAAAACATACTCGTTTGTATATACAATTTTTTAATTTAATTTTTGTAACCATATTTGTGAAATTAAATATTTATTTTATTTTTCTAGAAAAATATTATGTTTTTATTTCAATAGCGAAACATTTTTTGGGCCTATTATTTTTAAAGTTATAAAGTACACAAATGGGAAAATCCCTCCAAAAAGAAGGCGTGAAAAAAATTTCATATTGATACAAAAAAGCCTTATCTTAAACAAAAATATCTTATAACGACCCTGTATAAATTTTAGGGATTATGTTAATTTTTTTAAGTGAGCGTGGCAGAAGTTGGAAATTTTGTATGATGATGTCTTATGAAATCTTTGATAATATCTGAAAGTTTCATCAAGATCGGTTGAGTGGTTCCGATTTTATTGAATTTTGACGCTCTCTCCATACAACCGAAACCACTGTGCGTTGGCTTAAATAAGCATTATTTTGTCAAATCGTGTGATAGTCAACACAGAAAGTTTAATTTTTTTTATAACGTCAGAGAGTCAATGTGTTGGCCCTTTAAGTTGACCATTTAATTCTAGCTTAAGTCATGGCTTAACTGCAATGACGAAACGACTTAAGTCCTTACAATTCTGCTTAATACATACCAACCTACCCTCATTAATACTTACTTTTCTACATACCCACCCACTACCAGCTTTACAATAAGAAATACAAATTAAAAAAAAAATCTGCATCGAATGCATTAGCTATGGAAAAATTCAAAATATGGCAACGAAGCATTGTATCAAATCTTAAATTTGAAAACGTTGCTTTTAAATTTTGAGATTTCACAAAAATAGAAAATCCAAAATCAAATGAATACAATTTTCTGCAAAACAAATCTAAAACACATACAATTAAATGTATTGTATATGCATACCTTCTACACATTGATAGGCATGAATAAAAAAATCTCAGGTAACGTTGGCAACGACTGATTTTTGTTTACATTTGAGTAATTTATTTTATTTATTTATTTCAATATTTTTATACTTCCAGTCGCTCTTAGATTCCACACTTAATTTTCGTACAGGCAGCGCCCCCATGTTCCTCCTTCCGTAACAAAATTTTGTGGTTCATGATAGTGCTATTCAAATATACGAGTATATACAAAGGATAGTACAATTCAAATATATATACAAAGCTTCCAGCCGCTCTTAGATTCCACACTAAATTTTCGTACAGGCAGCGCCCTCATGGTCCGCCTTCCGTAATAAAATTTTGTGTTTCACAATAGTACTTTTCAAATATACATACATATATACAAAGTATAAAACTGAATAGTATTATCATGGAACAGAAAATTTTGTTACGAAAGGCGGACCATGAGGGCGCTGTGTGTACGGAAATTTGGTGTGGAAACTAAGAGCGACTGGAAAATAAAATTTTGAAAGCAAGAGTGGGAATGAAAGGAGTATATTATTTTTGTCCTCATAAGTATTAAGATGTGTGAGGGAGTCAGCTGAATCAGCTGAATCAGCTGTTTATTTCAAAAGAAATGAAAAAATGTGAAAACAAAAAAAAACACAAAAACAGTTCGTTACCATAGTTCCCTTGGATTTTTTTTGTGCCTCTGCCTACCTATCAATGTAATTAAATCAAGTTAAGTCTAGAAGGAGACATTAATTTCAATTTTTTTTGCTTAAAAAGGATTTTTTGTACAATCCCCTTTTTCCTAAGAAAGCAAAAAGCTATAACACTATCTTTAGCCATTTGTCCGTTTTTTGAAACAATCAAAATGAGGGTGAGGAGGATTGTAGGTTCTTATATTTTTTTTACTTTTTTGGTTTAATGCATTAATTTAACAAAATTAATTTAACAAAATGAAAATAACGTTGGCTTAAATAAGCATTATTTTGTCAAATCGTGTGATAGTCAACGTTTTAAGTACTGACGCTGTGAAATTTGACGGTGCGTTGACACAGAAAGTTTAATTTTTTTTATAACGTCAGAGAGTCAATGCGTTGGCCCTTTAAGTTGACCATTTAATTCTAGCTTAAGTCATGGCTTAACTGCAATGACGAAACGACTTAAGTCCTTACAATTCTGCTTAATACATACCAACCTACCCTCATTAATACTTACTTTTCTACATACCCACCCACTACCAGCTTTACAATAAGAAATACAAATTAAAAAAAAAAATCTGCATCGAATGCATTAGCTATGGAAAAATTCAAAATATGGCAACGAAGCATTGTTATTATTATTATTATTATTTATTATATAAAGCTTTAATCACTCTGTTGACATAGTATTAACAATCATAATATACATATTATATCTACATAATAAAATTAACAAGTTAAATTCTTAATAATAGCATTTTACATTAATATAATTATTACTTCATTAATATTATTATCTCATTAATATTATTATTAATTATTTATTATCTTGTATATATATATTTATTCCGAGTGCAAATTTTCTTCATAATATGTTAAGAGTATAGGCAGAGGAGTAAGACAAGGAGATCCTCTTTCACCAGCACTTTTCTGTGCATTGTTGGAAGAGATATTTAGAAGCATAGACATTGAAAACCTTGGCTTGAACATAGACGGCGAAAAACTTTCTAATCTTCGTTTTGCAGACGATATAGTTCTTTTTGCAGAAACTCCATATGAACTCCAAGAAATGATTACAAAATTATCAGAAGGTTGTGCAACAGCGGGGTTGGAAATGAGCCAAACAAAAACTAAACTCATGACTAACAGTGCAGAGACTCAAATAAACATAGGAAGAGATACACTTGAATACGTCCAAGAATACATATACTTGGGACAAATCATATCATTCAAAAATCGAATGGAGAAAGAAATACAAAGAAGAATTTCAAATAGTTGGAAGCAGGTATGGAACCTTAAGAACGTATTTGGATCAAAAATAAGTGAAACATCAAGAAAAAATGTATTCGACATGGCTGTCCTTCCGGTTTTAACGTATGGTTCACAAACCTGGAGCATGAACGTACAAAGTTTGAGAAAACTCGAAACTACTCAAAGGGCTATAGAAAGATCACTTCTTAACATATCTAGGTTTGAAAGAGTGAGAAATACAAGATTAAGAGAAATCACAAAATTTGAAGATGTAACAAAAAGAGTTAAAACACAAAAATGGAAATGGGCAGGACATATAGCAAGAACAAGTGATGACCGCTGGACAAAAAAGCTAACAGAATGGTACCCAAGAGATGGAACAAGAAGAGCAGGAAGACAAATTTTGCGATGGAGAGACGATATCCAAAGACTTAATCCACGGTGGCAGCAGTTTGCAAGGAATAGAGAAGCATGGAATATTTTGGGGGAGGCTTATACTCTTAACGAAGCATTGTATCAAATCTTAAATTTGAAAACGTTGCTTTTAAATTTTCAGGTTTCACAAAAATAGAAAATCCAAAATCAAATGAATACAATTTTCTGCAAAACAAATCTAAAACACATACAATTAAATGTATTGTATCGGGTGATTTTTTAAGAGCTTGAGAACTTTTTTTAAAAAACAAACGCATAAAATTTGCAAAATCTCATCGATTCTTTATTTGAAACGTTAGATTGGTCCATGACATTTACTTTTTGAAGATAATTTCATTTAAATGTTGACCGCGGCTGCGTCTTAGGTGGTCCATTCGGAAAGTCCAATTTTGGGTAACTTTTTCGAGCATTTCGGCCGGAATAGCCCGAATTTCTTCGGAAATGTTGTCTTCCAAAGCTGGAATAGTTGCTGGCTTATTTGTGTAGACTTTAGACTTGACGTAGCCCCACAAAAAATAGTCTAAAGGCGTCAAATCGCATGATCTTGATGGCCAACTTACCGGTCCATTCCTTGAGATGAATTGTTCTCCGAAGTTTTCCCTCAAAATGGCCATAGAATCGCGAGCTGTGTGGCATGTAGCGCCATCTTGTTGAAACCACATGTCAACCAAGTTCAGTTCTTCCATTTTTGGCAACAAAAAGTTTGTTAGCATTGAACGATAGCGATCGCCATTCACCGTAACGTTGCGTCCAACAGCATCTTTGAAAAAATACGGTCCAATGATTCCACCAGCGTACAAACCACACCAAACAGTGCATTTTTCGGGATGCATGGGCAGTTCTTGAACGGCTTCTGGTTGCTCTTCACTCCAAATGCGGCAATTTTGCTTATTTACGTAGCCATTCAACCAGAAATGAGCCTCATCGCTGAACAAAATTTGTCGCGAAACACATTTCGAACCGAACACTGATTTTGGTAATAAAATTCAATGATTTGCAAGCGTTGCTCGTTAGTAAGTCTATTCATGATGAAATGTCAAAGCATACTGAGCATCTTTCTCTTTGACACCATGTCTGAAATCCCGCGAGATCTGTCAAATACTAATGCATGAAAATCCTAACCTCAAAAAAATCACCCGATATATGCATACCTTCTACACATTGATAGGCATGAATAAAAAAATCTCAGGTAACGTTGGCAACGACTGATTTTTGTTTACATTTGAGTAATTTATTTTATTTATTTATTGCAATATTTTTATACTTCCAGTCGCTCTTAGATTCCACACTTAATTTTCGTACAGGCAGCGCCCCCATGGTCCGCCTTCCGTAACAAAATTTTGTGTTTCATGATAGTACTATTCAAATATACGAGTATATACAAAGGGTAGTACAATTCAAATATATATACAAAGCTTCCAGTCGCTCTTAGATTCCACACTAAATTTTCGTACAGGCAGCGCCCTCATGGTCCGCCTTCCGTAATAAAATTTTGTGTTTCATAATAGTACTTTTCAAATATACATATATACAAAGTATAAAACTGAATAGTATTATCATGGAACAGAAAATTTTGTTACGAAAGGCGGACCATGAGGGCGCTGTGTGTACGGAAATTTGGTGTGGAAACTAAGAGCGACTGGAAAATAAAATTTTGAAAGCAAGAGTGGTAATGAAAGGAGTATATTATTTTTGTCCTCATAAGTATTAAGATGTGTGAGGGAGTCAGCTGAATCAGCTGAATCAGCTGTTTATTTCAAAAGAAATGAAAAAATGTGAAACAAAAACACAAAAACAGTTCGTTACCATAGTTCCCTTGGATTTTTTTTGTGCCTCTGCCTACCTATCAATGTAAAAGAGTTATGCATATACATATCGTTATAGCTATGAATTGTATGCTTCTAGCAGTAGGTATTTTGCTTGAAGAAAATTATATACATTTGATTTTAGATTTTCAGTTTTTGAGAAATTTGAAAATTTAAATGCAACGTTTTTAAATTTCATTCTCTGTAGGATTCATTGTTGCCATATTTTGAATATGGGGTATAGAAGTATGTATATATATTTTTTAATTTTTATATTTCTACAATGTAGGTATGTACAGTGGCGAGCACAATTGGATACATAATTCTCAAATTTTACTTTGGGATACCACAAAATGCGCAAAAAAATAGTTATCACGGTCATTCTTTTTTTAATTAGTTCTTTATTTTCCTTAGAAACTATAAAAATAAAAACTTTTTGCAAAACTTAAATCCAAAATAAACATTTAATTCAAATTATGAAAACTAAGGATGTATCCACTTTTGAACGTTTTAGGAAGTCGTTTTTTTTTTCTTAGCTGGCAACGCTAATTTTTGAGTGTAAGAAAACAAAAATTTACAGTTATTCTTACTGGTATGCAACTCATCAAAACAAACCACATTTCGTTTAAAAGTAATTAGTTTCTGTAAATATTTTCTGCTGTTCAGTGCAAAAAAGGTCTTTTAACAACAATGAAGAAAATTTGGAAAATCAAATTATTGAAATGAAAACAAAATGTTATTCACCTAGAAAAATAGCAAAAAAAATAAAAATTTGTCATAGAACAGTGCTTCAAGTTCGAAAAAGACGTAATATTAGCGCGCCTGAGGTGAAAAAAACGCGGCCGACATTGCTTTCCGATCGAAATGCCCGAGCTATGGAGCGGATGATGATAACCAGGCAAGTAAGAACGCCAAAGGAAGCTGCAACGGCCTTAAACAAAACCGGAAATGAGTGGACAGCACGAAGAGTATTTCGGAGAATCGGCTTGACGTCGGCAGTTAAGCAAAAAAAGGCAGCACTTTCAGCAAAAAATGTGTCAGCGCGCCTAAAGTTTTGCAGAAAACACAAAAATTGGACCGCAGATGACTGGAAAAGGGTTATTTGGTCTGATGAAACCAAAATTAACCGTTTCCAGTCATCTGCGGTCCAATTTTCGAATAGATAGCTTTTCAAAAATTAAAAATTATTGTCTTCAAACTCTTTTTATTTCAAAGAAAATATTGTTTTCGATATTCAGTAGTTTTTTTTTATAAAAATTCAACAGTCCGTTTTTTCACGCAAATTTAGTAAAAATTGATGTTCGGTTCTTGATATCTCTCAAATTAATTTCATTCATCCAAGTTGTAAAAATTTAAGAAATTTAAGTAGCATAAGGTAAAAATTTGTTTTCGCCTAAAAATCTATTCAATAAAAGTAGATTTTCAAACTAAACTGTTTCTTTATATGAAAAATATATGTATACCTAAATCAATTAATGAAATTAAAGTACTCAATATTTTTAAGTAATGCAGCACGATCCGGCTACAATATATTAAAGAGAAAATCATTCAGTTTTGATTTCATCAAAACCATGCTAACTTTGTTTCAAGATTTGCTAAAACTTCTTATGGTGACCATGGTCGCTTCAAACAAAGAAAATAGTAAGTAAGGTATACTCAGGCGTATACGTACTTTTTTTCTTGCAATTAAATGAAACTATCTGGCAAGTATTTATTGAATCATTGGGTCGATTGAATTCAAATTTTAAAAATAAGTCTCTAAGCAGTTTCATACAATTTTTGTTGGCCAAAAATAGAAAATTGAATTTCTCAAAAAATTACATAATTTCAAATGATACTGAACCAGATAATTTTGAAAATAAATCTATTAGGTACTGGTTTTTGAAAAAAATATTTGTCACCTCGAGTATCTTGCGAACGAAAAATGATATTAGATCTGGAATAATTTTATGCAACGAAGAATAACGTTATATAATCCCCAAATCTAAAATCTCCGAAACCAAAATCCCCAAAACCAAAATCCCCAAATCCAGAATTCCCAAAATCAAAATTCTTAAGCACAGATTCACCATATTTTGAGTATATCTAAGAAATTATGTTTGGCGCCAAACATAATTTTTTTTTATTAGTTTTAAATTCCATTTTGAATTATATTATTGAGTAATAATTGGCTCTTTTTTGAAAAACTAATTTTAACTAGGAGACTTTTTTTTTTTTTAAATTCTACACCTTTTTTTAATATCTTAATCTATACTTTGGAAATTTTGGATCTGCTTCGATTTTTTTTTTCGATTTTTGATCAATAGTCCGAACCCTGGTCATCACTCCACTCATCATGATTTGCATATGCCTGCGTAGCTTAGCGGTTTTTTTTACCGGAGAGTATAACAACAATGTTAAACTGCATATCGAGGTCAAATGCAAAAAATTATCTTGTTGACGACAACAATGCGCAATTTGCCTCTGAAAGTCCGCTAGAAATAGTTTGAAGAAAGAAATTAAAACTATTCTCGTTTCAGTTATTCCGTTTTTTTTGCGCATAATTAACCAATTTAAGATCAGTGTTAAAATGGATATAAGTGTCTTAAAATCAAACAAGGGCAAGGAAAAATTATTTATTGATGGTTATGATTACCATCTGCATTCTAAAAACAAACAAAGTGAATTTAGGTGGTGTTGTGCGAAACGCAAAGAATTTTTTTGTAAAAGCACAGAAGTGACAAGGAAAATAAATGAAAATCACGAGTGTCTCAGAATTCCGTTAGCCCATAACCACGATTCCTCAGCTCACAAACTTCCTATTTCTAAAGCCAACATTAAATTAAAAAAACTAGCAAGTTCCACATCATTGCAGCCATCTCAAATAGTTCGGGAAAGTATTGTCGAATGTGAACCAGAGTGCCGTGTATACTTGCAGTCTAAAAGTGTTCAAAAAAGGAAAGTTAAACGTATCCGCCATCATGATGCAATAGGTATTGAACCAGACGATTTGGAATCAATAAATATTCCCCATGAGCTTATGAATTTAGAAGGCGAACTTTTTGTCTTAAGCGAAAAAATATTTGATGGTGACAAAAATATAATTTTGGGTACTAAGGCCTCACTCAAAGCTTTGGGAGAATGCCAATGTTGGCTTATGGATGGAACGTTTCATGTGGTGCCATCCATTATGCGTCAGCTGTTTAGCATTCATGGTCTCTTCAATGGACAGGTTGAACCTCTGGTTTTTTGCATTATGAGCAAAAAATCCTTGCAGGCTTATACAGAATTCTTCCAAGAATTAATAAATGTTGCCATAGAAAGAAAGATAGACCTTAACCCCATAAGAATAGTTTCAGACTTCGAAAAAACTATATACATTGCTCCAAAACCATTTTTTCCCTCTGCCACCTTCCAAGGGTGTTTGTTCCACTTCGGGCAAATCATCTGGAGGATGGTACAAAAAGAAAGACTTCAAACAAAGTACGGGAAAATGAAAAATTTAGTTTATGTGTCAGAATGCTAAAAAGTTTGGCATTTGTACCACCAGCGGAGATACCAGCTTACTTTTCGGAGCTACGAAAAAGTTCGGACGACAGCGACTTTTCAAAACTTTGCTCCTGGTTCAAAACCAATTATCTGGAAGAATCAAAGAGAAAATATGATCCCGAGTTTTTGTCGGTGCACTATATATCACCAAGGCCTACACACAAATGATGAAAACCAGCAGGCATTGACGGAGTTTGAACATTTTAGATTTGGGGATTTCGTTTGTGGATTATGGGCATGGGGATTTATAGATCCTGGGGATTTTGTTTTTGGAGATTTTGTACTTGAGGATAACGAATTTGAAGATTTTTAAAAGTGTGGGGATTTTGTGATTGGAGATTTTGCACTTGGGCATTATGTCGGTATCCCGTTTTTGACATATGTATTTAAAAAAAAGGAAAAAATAAATTGAATAAAAATACTATAATAATGAAAAAGCATTGCGTACTCTTTTCCACATCACCCAATGGGGTAGAGTACTAGATGCGTTTTTTTTCGAGGTATCCCCAGTAGGCCTATTCCTCGAACTATAAATTATGTATAAATATTAGCATTATATACATATGTATCACAGCACTCAAACTACAATAAAAGAAAAAACATAATCTGCAACCATCAAATAAGAAAAAAGCCTTTGAATAAGTTAAACTCATGGTGCAACCTATATTTTAAAATGAAAAAAAACGACTAAGGAAGTCAAACCTATCGAAAAGGACGAAGTAAAAAAGATCTTTTAAGGAAGTAAGAATTATGAGATTATGGAAGAGCTTGGTAAGGAAAAAAAGAAATATTAAGAATTAATAGTACAATTTAATATTATAAGACGGTTTTTTACAAAAGTATTTAATTGTATATGTACATATGTACATATAATATTTAAAATCTTAAAAACTAAGTGTAAATATATTTTATGTTTTTGCTTTCTTTTTCCTTAAAGCTTTTGTTTTTCCTTCTGAATTCCAAAATGATCAGTCCGATCAGCATAAATTTGGTGATAGCTTCTTGATGTTCGTTTGAACTCTTACTGCTGGAATCATGTCCTTCGCCTTCAAAATATTTTGCGTCCAAGTATCAGCCAGCTTTTCCATAGCACTCATTGCTGAAAAATTGTGCAAAAATATGGTGTGCAGATTGATCTGCCAATTTGTAGCCAAAATGCTGCAAATACTACAGATTAATCTCCAGCACTCTAAAATGGCTTCGGCCTCCCTTCTTCTCCGCCTGACAAAAACTGGGCAAGATGTCGTTCTCATCCAAGAGCCCAGGATTGTGAAATCCCTGATTCGAGGATTGAGAACTCCTGGCTACTGCGTGCTATATGATTTAGATTTAGATTTATTTATTTCTTATAATTTACTCAGTAAGATACAATATCTTATAAATTAGAGTAAACATCAGTACCTTAATACTATAAGTATATTCATTATACAATTGCTTAAGTGACATTTGATATTTAATTCAAGAACAAAATGAAAGAAAATCCTTTTTATATCATAAGTATCTTAAACATTAGAAAAGGAAAAATAATTAAGCATATCCTTAAATTATTAAAAAATTAATATAAAAAAAAAACAAATAGAAATGTAACAGGAAAAGGTAACCCAAGGTCCTGCATATTAGTAAAACGTAACCTAAATATATTTTTACTCCCTAATTTCAGTGATAAAGACGTCACCACAGCCAGTATGGTAAAAGACAACCATACCTACTGGCTGGTATCAGCGTATTTGGGCCACGACCACCAGGGCCCACTGCCTGGTACCATTCTGGAGAGGACGGTCGCTGAATCAACAAGACGTAAAACCAACATAATTATCGGTTGTGACGCCAATGCGCTCCATACTACGTGGGGTAGTACCGATATTAATGACAGAGGTGAATCTCTTTTTGATTATATTTTAACAACTAATCTGGTAGTAAGTAATGTATGTAGGTAGTGAACCAACCTTCATTACTAAAAACCGACAAGAAGTTTTAGATATGACTCTTGTCTCCTTACATCTCTCAAATAAAATATTGAATTGGAGAGTATCAAAGGAGCACTCGTTCTCCGATCATAAATACATCCAATTCACACTTATTGAAGAAACCCCAAAACCTATCCAATTCCAAAACTATAGGAAAACAGATTGGCCAAAATATAGAGCGACTCTGAAGAATCTGATTAAACCAGAACTTTCTGATCCGCCCTTGTGCGCTCTTGAACTCGATCAAAAAGTTGACGAGCTTACAGCAGCCCTCAATAAAGCTATGGAAACTGCCTGTCTCCTCACTAGAATGCGGGGAAAGAAGAAACCATATTGGTGGGCTGCTGAAATGGGAATACTCAGGAAAGGCTGTAGAAGACTTTTTAATCGTGCAAAAAAGACTAGACATCCCCAAGACTGGGACTCCTATAAGGAATCCCTCAAAAAGTATAAACAGGAATTGAGAATAGCCAAAAGATCCTCTTGGAGATCCTTCTGTAGCTCAATAGAAGAATCCTCGGAGGCATCAAGGATAAATAAGATTCTCTCGACAAATCCAACCAGGCCTAGTTGTCTTAAAAACTTGGATGGTACTTGGACTAACTCTTGCGAAGAAACGCTAAACCTGCTACTAGATACCCACTTCCCTGATAGCTCCAAATCCGTTAATACAACAAACCATGCTGGGTCGGGTATTAACTTAACTTTTCCTCAAGGTCTTGTTACAAAAAGAAAAGTGAATACATACGTTTGTTTTTAAATTTGTTTATTTTGCCAATCAACTTTTCCTGCTTCACAAAAATACTTAGTAAAATTTTGGCGTATTGCCTTTGCTGCTCCTCTACGGGGATTATACATATTTTGACTTTCCACGGCAGTATTTGCATTTGAAGAAGATGGTGATTCATTTAAATTGTTATAATTGATGTCACTGTTGTTATGCTTCAACAAAAAATTATGTAGAACGCAACAAGCTTTTGAAATACTTTCAACATGTTCAACCCGCTGATTCATAGTAGATTGTAGAACCTTGAATCTATTGGAAAGTATTCCAAATGTGTGTTCAACCACATGTCTTGCTCTACTTAATCTTGTGTTGAAGATCCTTTTTCTAATGCATTGCGTTTTAAACGGATATGGCTTCATAATGTGTTTATGCAGGGGGAAAGCGTCATCCCCAACAATCACATATGGAAGAACGATTCCATCTCCAACAATTTTATTGAAATTGATTGTCTCCATCATCAATAATCCTTTGCAAAGAACTTTGCAGTAACACTCCTGCGTCATTAGTACGTCCATTGCTTCCTATGTCAACATATATCAATCTGCAGATTGCGTCTGCCAAAGCCAGCAAAATTATGCTGTTTGTGCCTTTATAATTATGATAGTATGAGCCATCTTTTCTTAAACTCCGGAAAGCTATATGCTTTCCGTTAAGAGCCCCAAGACAATTTGGAAACTGCCAACGTATGGAAAATTCTTGAGCTATTTTTCCCATTCCGATATTGCATCTGGAAATTAAAAATATTAGCAATTATATAAAAACTAAAATTTTAATAATAAATACATACAATTTTAATACTAATAACAAAAACATTTTTTTACAGAGAACATCATCAGGTGCGGCGAAAATAAATTCAGTAGCTGAACTCATAAAAAAACAAGATGGAGAAAAGGTCTTCCTATAGCTGGCTAGGAAGGGAGTGATAAGATACGGTTTCGAGATAATTACGCTCCGTATTTATAAAAAAGATGAGGTAGACGCTTCATGCGAGCCTCCACAACCCTTTTCGGAAGCTGTGTCGCAAGACGTAGGGGGTTCCAGTGCTACTATCACCTTCCCTTCCTTGGATGTGGATGATGTTGTACCTGGGCCCTCTTCTGTCGCAGCACGGTCTTCTTCCGAACCTTCTTCAGAAGCTGTGCCGCAAGACGTAGCGGGTCCCAGTGCTATCATCACCTTCCCATCCTTGGATGTGGATGAGAATGTGGAAGGGCCCTCTTCTGTCGCATCACAGTCTTCTTCTGAAAACGTCAAAAGTTTATCCCTAATGGAGACCGATGACTCAAACGAAAAAGCTCTCCCCAGTGAGGAAGAAGATGAACTATTGAATTGAAAAATGTTGATCTGCCAATTTGTAGCCAAAATGCAGCAAATACTACAGATTAATCTCCAACACTCTAAAACGGCTTCGGCCTCCCTTCTTCTCCGCCTGACAAAAACTGGGCAAGATGTCGTTCTCATCCAAGAGCCCTGGATTGTGAAATCCCTGATTCGAGGATTGAGAACTCCTGGCTACTGCGTGCTATATGATTTAGATTTAGATTTATTTATTTCTCATAATTTACTCAGTAAGATACAATATCCTCCTCTGGGGTTTCCACCTTGTAGTGGTGGGGAGGCTTACGCTTAAAATTCTCAGCTGATCAGCTGTAGACTTTTATTCATAAGTCCTCAGCTGGCCAGCTGAGATTTTTAGGCAAACCAAGAGAAACCCAAAAAACGAAAAACCATGAACAGAACACAACAAAAGAACGAAAAACCAGCGGGGATATACGCTGAAACGTCGACAGAAGTCACGGCTGCCGGCGCGGGCTTTGCCTCTCCAACAGTAGGAGGGGAGAAGTCGCCAGTGACAGACAAGAACGTATATAAGGACAAAACTACAGAGACGACAGTAACGAACATTACACAGGAGGAAGAAGACCTTCTTCTCACTCCTTTTTCCAACCTCGGTGTGGAGGATGGAGCTAGCATCGGAACACTAGACGACGACGACACGTGTTCAAATGCTAGTTCTACCCTCTCACGATTGTCTACCACTTCAGTTCGGAGTAGAATCTCCAACTGTAAGAAGACAATCAAACGACTAGGGAAAAGGAAATGGGAGGAATTGACGACAAACGAACAGGTACGACTTTTCAACGCTCGTGCTTTCCTAAAGAACGAGCCTCTTATGATGTGGGGGCCATATGCCCAAACATCGGGGGAGGCGGATTCCAAAGGAAACACTGACATGGGTGCGCTGATGGGACCGCCCAATCCGCCGATTGATATAATTCAATCCAAGAAAGGATCGACCCCTTCAGTTGCACCTCCGACTAGGGAACAGACGCCATTGCAACCTTCGAGGCCGTCTACACCCGCCAAACCCAGTACGGGGCCATGTGCAACAACGGGCTTGGAGGATGGTAAGACGGTCTCGAAGGAGAAGAATCTGGAGGTTGCTTGTGAAAGCAGTACAAGGGGCCATGTCCCCGAATGCAGCTCTAGCATAACCCCTTCACCTTCGTCAAGCAGCGGTGTCATTGACATTACTTCACTAAGTACTAGGACGACAAAAACGGTGATCGAGAAAAAGACTACCAAAACTCTCACCGTAGACAAAATACTTCATAGGAGAATACGTAATACTGAACGGACAATTCGACGCCTATCTAACAAAGATCCGGACTCCTTAACGGCAAGGGATAAGATAGTGCTCGAAAACGCGACACGAAACCTCAAGACACTGACAACGACAAACAAAGACAAAAATATCGGGACTAAGAACCTAATGAAGGAGAAGGAGATGGTGGGCCATATGCCTCCCCTGGACCCTGATTCAGTGGCAAAAACGTCCAAGAGAACAAGGCAGGATGATACACTTTCGCCCACGAAAAGATCACCCCTGCAGAAAAGAAAAAAGACCTTGGCTACAGAAGAGATGTTAGAGGCGCGCAAATTCGCCATTGCGGATTTCGGTAATCCCTCGAGAAAACTCTCAGAAGACCAATGGCAACTACTGGAAATGCGAATCCTGGATGAGGTTAACGATGCTATCGTTAATAGCAGGCCACCACCACCCTTTGGGAACCTCAAAACCATCCATGGGTTCAAAGTCCTGACGTGCGAGGACGCCAACACTCTCGCATTCCTGCAGGACTTCGTAAAAAGGACGATAGCTCCCTGGCCCAACGCTGATCTCCGCTTAGTCGGTCCAAATGAAATCAGCGACATCGTCAAACCCAAGGCCAAAATGACGATAAAAGGCCCCGCGATACCCC
This sequence comes from Eupeodes latifasciatus, assembly GCA_920104205.1. Lineage (NCBI taxonomy): Eukaryota > Metazoa > Arthropoda > Insecta > Diptera > Syrphidae > Eupeodes > Eupeodes latifasciatus. The sequence continues at coordinate 23,069,503 of OV049927.1, forward strand.
GAGATCGCGTAGAACGATATCTCCAATCTCTAAATACGGAACAGCTAAGTCAAAGCTGGAAAGTAATAGAGATGGGAGAAAGAACGGAGGAAGGTACGGAAGTGGTGGTGCAACTTAGCCACAAATCTATACCCCTCTTGCGAAAAATTGGATTTAAAGTACGCATCGGCATAAACCGATGCAAACTGCGGCTCATAACCAATAAGACCAAAAAAGTAAGTAACAAAATATGTGCATGAAATTAATTCAAATTAATCTTCATCATAGTAAAGCCGCCAGCTCCAATCTTGTCTACATTTTGGGAAGTAGACAAATAGACATTGCCCTAATTCAAGAACCCTGGATTTCAGGTGGCAGAATTAGAGGACTACACACATCAGACTTTATACTATACAAAGCCACACAAGTAGCTAATAGTAATATCAGATCCTGTATTTTAGCCAGGAAGAAGTTTAATCTCTTTCTTTTAGAAAATTACAGTGATCCAGACCAATGTGCTGTGAAAATGGAAAGGAAGGGACTCCCGCCACTGATCCTGACATCGTGCTATATGCCGCATGACGGACAAGAAGGGCCTCCCGCTAATATCACAAGCCAGCTTGTAGAGAAAGCTGCCTCTGAGGGATGGGACGTGGTACTAGGCTGTGATACAAACTCACATCATACTCAATGGGGTAGTACCGACATCAACAACAGAGGTGAGTCTCTTTTTGAATTTATACTAGACCATAATCTTTTAGTAGCAAATAGAGGTAACGAACCCACTTTTGTAACTAAAAATAGAAAAGAAGTGCTTGACGCTACCCTAACCAATAACTCAAGCACAATAGTAATAGATCAATGGAATGTTCTTAAAGAGGAATCATTCTCAGACCACAAACTGATAGGCTCCTTGATACAAAATGAAGTAGCAACTCCAAAACCCTTTAGGAATTTCAGGAAAACAAACTGGAATGTATTCTGCAGGGAAGTAGGGCAGGGGATTCAAAACCCGGATACACTTCTAATTCAAGAACCCTCTGACATAGATATTGCGTCAGAAAAACTCAGAGTTGTTCTGAATAACGCTTTAGAAAAAAGCTGTCCCATTAATCATATGTGAAAAGGTAGGAAAAACCCACCTTGGTGGACCACGGAGATAGGCAACTTAAGAAAAGAAACTAGAAGACTTTTCAATGTCGCCAAAAGAACTAGGAAAGAAGCTGATTGGGAACATTATAAGACCAGTCAACGTATTTTCAAGGTCGAAACACAACGAGCAAAACGTAGCTCATGGATGGCCTTTTGCGGCGAAATAGAAAGTACAAATGTATCAGCAAGACTCAGGAAAATTCTGACCAAGGATTCAGTCGCTCTAGGATCCCTCAAAAAATCTACAGGCAGCTGGACTGAATCCGGTGGCGAAACGCTTGAGCTCCTTGTGAATACTCACTTTCCTGTCTGCGTAGCTGATATCCACAGTCCAGAAACAGAGTCTCATACGGAAAACCTAGTACCATCGGATATTATAACGGATGAAAGGATAAAATGGGCCATTCACTCCTTTTCCCCGTACAAATCCCCTGGTCTAGACGGAATCTTCCCTATGATGCTTCAGAAATGCATAAACATTATCATCCCACACCTAGCTAGCATTTTCAATAATAGCCTTAAATGGGGGTATGTTCCCTTATCGTGGCGTGAGGTAAAGGTAGTTTTCATCCCTAAGGCTGGTAAACCTAGCCATACGGAGGCCAAAGACTATAGACCCATTAGTCTAACATCGTTTATTTTGAAAACTTTTGAAAGGCTAATTGATATACACATCCGAAGCACCCTGAAACCGGACTATATATCGGAATTTCAACATGCCTACATTAAAGGAAGAAGCGTTGAAACAGCATTGCACAGTGTTGTCAGCGTCATAGAAAAATCACTGCATGACAAGGAATACACCCTTGCAACGTTCTTGGATATTGAGGGAGCCTTCAATAACGTGAAGAACGAAACAGTGAAGCAAGCCTTGGACGACCACAAAGTCGAAAAAGCAATAACACAGTGGATAATGTGTATGCTCAGAAAGAGACAAATTAACTCTGAGCTAGCGGAAGAAAGGGTAAGAGTAACCACATCCAGAGGCACCCCTCAGGGTGGGGTTCTCTCACCGCTACTTTGGGTTCTTGTCATGAACGGCATACTCTCTAAATTGAAATCAAGTGGAGTAAGGATAATAGCCTACGCTGATGATCTTGCATTACTAGCGACTGGCAAGTTCCTACCCACTATCAGTGAACAAACCGAATACGCCCTCTCGTTGGTAAGCAAATGGACTAGGAGCTGTGGGCTGACAGTCAATCCAGCTAAAACAGAACTAGTGCTATTTACTAACAAGCGCAAAATACCTGATTTTAAAATTCCTTCAATCGAAGGCTGCCCTCTTAAAATCTCTGATCACGCAAAGTATCTCGGTGTGATCTTAGATAAAAAACTAAATTGGGGCCTGAACACCAAAGATAGATTCAAAAAAGCATCGATTGCCTTTTACTCCTGCAATAGAATTTTCGGGAAAACCTGGGGACCAAACCCTAAAATTATCAGATGGATGTATTCGGCAATAATTAGACCAATACTAACCTATGGTAATTTAGTATGGTGGAAAGCTTTAGAAAAGAGCACGAACTTAAAAACTTTGACAAAAATTCAAAGACTTGCGTGCACTGGCATTACGGGAGCAATGAGATCCACTCCAACTGCGGGACTGGAAGTTATACTCAATCTGATTCCCCTAGACCTCTTTGTTCAAGAATCTGCGGCCAAAAGTGCCCTGAGACTTAGTCAAACTAAAGTCTGGATAAACAGTTCCATAGGACATGCCCAGATCCTTCATAAAGTTATGGGTCATAGTACTACAGCAGACTATAAAATACCCGAACTTGATTTTCACAAACCATTCCAGGCTGCCATCCCAAGCAGAGAGGAATGGATAGATAATATACCATACTCCAGTGAGTCGTCAATAGCTATCTATACTGATGGCTCTAAAATGGACACTGGTGTAGGGGCAGGCTTCTATTCCGAATCTCTCAAGTTGACCGCCTCGCTTAGGCTTCCAAACTACAGCAGCGTCTTCCAAGCGGAGGTCCTGGCAGTGACAACAGCTGCTAAAAAGGTATCAATGATGGCGATACCACGAGCTGATATCACCTTTTACATTGATAGCCAAGCGGCAATAAAAGCGATTACTGCAACTGAGGTAAAATCAAAGCTTGTTTCATGCTGCCGCGAAGAGCTTAAGGTTCTTGGCGCACAGCACAATATTAGACTCTGCTGGGTCCCAGGCCACAGCGATATACTAGTCAACGAGAAAGCCGATGAATTAGCAAGATTAGGGTCAATGCTTGACGAAAGCCAAGCTCAGCTAGTTAGCACCCCTACCTGTTATTTAAAACAGGAAATCTCAAAAAGAATAACTATTAAGGCCGATGAAAGGTGGAACCTTCTTGACACCTGCGGTACTACAAGAAAGATCTGGCCCTGTTTTAACAAACAAAGAACGGAAAGAATTATGCAGCTACAAAAGGGATCACTTCGATCTCTTGTAAGCATAATCACTGGACATAATCTGTTAGGTTTTCATATGAAAAAGATGAGAATCAGTTCAGATGATCTATGCAGAGGATGCGGTGACGAGGAGGTGCATGAAGACACTTCACACTTTCTGTGTCACTGTCCCGCACTCTCCCATCAAAGGAAGAAACTGCTTGGCAACTTTTTCTTTGGGGATTTAAAAGAACTCTCTAGTACGCCAGGTACTAACATTCTGAACTTCGTCAAAGCCTCTAAATGGCTTGACTAACTGAACACATATGTAGGTTTTTCTTATAAGCTTGAGTATCAATACTCACGGGTATCACAATGGATCTGTATTGATCTAAGTGTGACGGTTAAGACATCAACTGTCAGCCCCTCAACCTAACCTAACCTAAGATACAATATCTTATAAATTAGAGTAAACATCAGTACCTTAATACTATAAGTATATTCATTATACAATTGCTTAAGTGACATTTGATATTTAATTCAAGAACAAAATGAAAGAAAATCCTTTTTATATCATAAGTATCTTAAACATTAGAAAAGGAAAAATAATTAAGCATATCCTTAAATTATTAAAAAATTAATATAAAAAAAAACAAATAGAAATGTAACAGGAAAAGGTAACCCAAGGTCCTGCATACTAGTAAAACGTAACCTAAATATATTTTTACTCCCTAATTTCAGTGATAAAGACGTCACCACAGCCAGTATGGTAATAGACAACCATACCTACTGGCTGGTATCAGCGTATTTGGGCCACGACCACCAGGGCCCACTGCCTGGTACCATTCTGGAGAGGACGGTCGCTGAATCAACAAGACGTAAAACCAACATAATTATCGGTTGTGACGCCAATGCGCTCCATACTACGTGGGGTAGTACCGATATTAATGACAGAGGTGAATCTCTTTTTGATTATATTTTAACAACTAATCTGGTAGTAAGTAATGTATGTAGGTAGTGAACCAACCTTCATTACTAAAAACCGACAAGAAGTTTTGGATATGACTCTTGTCTCCTTACATCTCTCAAATAAAATATTGAATTGGAGAGTATCAAAGGAGCACTCGTTCTCCGATCATAGATACATCCAATTAACACTTATTGAAGAGTCCCCAATACCGATCCAATTCCGAAACTATAGGAAAACAGATTGGCCAAAATATAGGGCGACTTTGAAGAATCTGATTAAACCAGAACTTTCTGATCCGCCCTTATGCGCTCTTGAACTCGATCAAAAAGTCGACGAGCTTACAGCAGCCCTCAATAAAGCCATGGAAACTGCCTGCCCCCTCACTAAAGTGCGGGGAAAGAAGAAACCATATTGGTGGGCTGCTGAATACTCAACAAAGGCTGTAGAAGGCTTTTTAATCGTGCAAAAAAGACTAGACATCCCCAAGACTGGGACTCCTATAAGGAATCCCTCAAAAAGTATAAACAAGAATTGAGAATAGCCAAAAGATCCTCATGGAGATCCTTCTGTAGCTCAATAGAAGAATCCTCGGAGGCATCAAGGATAAGGAAGATTCTCTCGACTAATCCAACCATGACCAGCTGTCTTAAAAAACTGAATGGTACATGGACTAACTCTTGCGAAGAAACGCTAAACCTGCTACTAGACACCCACTTCCCAGGTAGCTCCAAATACGTTAATACAACAAACCATGCTGGGTCGGGTATTAACTTAACTTTTCCTCAAGGTCTCGTTACAAAGGAAAAATTGACATGGGCTCTGAATAGATTCGAACCTTACAAATCTCCAGGTCCAGATCAAATCGTACCAGCTGAGCTACAACTTACCATTGACATAACTTTGCCCATCATTGAGATGATCTTTAAAAGTTGTCTAGATATGGTCTATATACCTCAGCGATAGAGAGAAGTAAGAGTAGTTTTCATTCCCAAGGCGGGCAAATGTTCGCATATCAACCCTAAAGATCTAAGACCTATTAGCCTATCATCATTCATTCTCAAAACTCTGGAACGTTTGATTGATATCCATATACGTAATAGCATTGATAAGAGACTATCGATGTCTCAGCATGCTTACTGCAAAGGGAAATCGGTAGAAACAGCCTTGCACACTCTGGTAAGAACTATCGTATATTCCCTAGAACAAAAGGAATATACTATGGTGGCCTTCCTGGATATTGAGGGCGCTTTCAACAACGTTGACACATCCGCTATCACTTCTGCTATGACGACCCTAAACGTCGAATACTCACTCTGTGAATTGATTAATCTAATGCTAAAAAGCAGGATCATCAACTCAAAGATGGGGGGTTTTTGTACGAAAAGGTCTGTCAGTAGAGGCACTCCGCAAGGTGGTGTTCTGTCCGCTCTCCTGTGGAACATAGTGGTTAACGAACTACTAATATCCCTTGAGAGGGAAGGCTACAGAGTGGTTGCGTATGCCGATGAAGTTGTTATCGCCGTCATGGGAGAACACCCTAATACACTGAGAGACCTCCTCCAAAACGCACTCAATATGCTCACTAGATGGGCAGATAACTGCGGACTTAGTATTAATCCTCAAAAAACAGACCTCGTCCTTTTTACACGGAAATACAAGATCCCAGAAATTGTACCTCCTTCAATAAAAGGTGTACCACTAATTTTTACCAATGAAGCCAAATATCTTGGTCTGATATTGGACAAAAAATTAAGTTGGAAACCTAATATTCAGGAAAGAGTTAAAAAAGCTACAGTAGCTCTTTTCCTTTGCAAGAAAGCCATAGGTAGCAAATGGGGGTTTCAACCTCGCATAACCTATTGGCTATACACATCGGTCATCCGACCAATACTTATGTACGGGGTTGTAATATGGTGGACTGCACTGGAGAAAGTCACATACTACGACAAACTGAGCAGAGTCCAACGCACTGCATGTCTCTGCATAAGCGGAGCTTTAAGAACCACACCCTCAGCAGCGTTGGACACGCTCCTTAATCTGACACACCTCGACATATTCAGCAAACAAGTGACAGCGAGTACAGCTATAAGACTCAACGCCTCATCTCAATGGGCCAACAACAATGTTGGGCATTCCATTATTTTGAACCTCTTTGGTTCTATACCAAAGTACATAGACTACACTATTCCAAAACCCCAATTTGGAAAAAACTTCCAGGTATCCATTTCATCCAGAGATGAATGGGAAGACAAAAACCTCCTGGATGACAAAAGCATCCATTTTTATACAGATGGATCCAAGAAAAATGAGGGAGTTGGTAGTGGTGTGTACTCAGAAAAGCTTAACCTAAGCAACTCATTCCGCCTCCCTAATCACTGTAGCGTCTTCCAAGCGGAAATTTTAGCGATCAAAGAGGTTCTCTCCTGGTTAAGAGAAAATGTGATATTAACTTCTGATATCCGCATCTTCTCTGACAGTCAGGCTGCTATCAAATCTCTTGACGGTGTCTCAACCAAATCTCTAACAGCCCTCGATTGTCGATCGTCTCTTATGGAGATGGCGCAGCAATTTAACATTCACCTCTGTTGGGTGCCGGGCCACAGAGACATCACAGGAAATTGTAGAGCCGATGAACTCGTTAAAAATGGAACGGTCATACCTATTTCACCTGAAAGGGAGAAGATAGGTATACCGATAGCTAGATGTAAATTTCTGCTAAAAGAAACAGCTTTCAAGATAGCAAACTCTAGGTGGTACAATTTACCAACATGCGCAGCCACAATTCTTTACTTCATATTAGCTCCCTAATAGGTGTCCTTACGGGACACTGCCTTATAGGCAGACACGCAATACGACTTGGTGTAGCCTCAAATGACTGCTGCAGGAGCTGTATGGACGAGGAAGAAGAAGAAACAATTTCTCACCTCCTCTGCACCTGCCCTGCTCTTTCACTAAGACGCAAACTTCATCTGGGAGAATAATAATAAATAAATTGGGTGGCGCAACAGTCCGTTTGAGAACTTGGGCCTAGTGACTTACAACTCTCAACCATTCCTGTGTGCGAGTACTGTTGTCAGGGATGGAAGGGACCTACAGTTTCAAGCCGAATCCGAACGGCAAATTTTTGAGAAAGCACTTTTCATGACAAGAATTACTCTTGGAGAATTTGTCAATTCCTGGCAAGAGGCAGTACCCGTGAAAAAAAATTTTAGGTGGCATAGGCAGGGATTGAACCCAAGACCTCTCGCATGACAATCCAACGCACTAACCATCATGCCACGGGTACTGCATCTGGGAGAATACTCCTTTGATAATCCCAGTGAACTAGCTAAAAAGGATATCAAACATCTCCTTCGCTTTATAAAAAGCTCAAAATGGTTCGACTAGAGGGAAGTAATTCTCTAGATTCATGTGGTATCACAATGGGCCTTTTCTTTTGGCCTAAGTGTGTGGATTCTATATCCGCAGCCACTTTAACCTAACCTAATCTAACCTAACCTATGGTGTCTACTTGGGGGTCTTACAAAAGACGATTTGATATCTTTTTAGAGGCCAATGGAGTCACAGCAGCAGGTCTTAAACGAGCAACATTTCTCACTGTTTGTGGAGCACCTTTATTTGATCTATTGGAATCTCTAATTTCTCCGAAAAAGGTAACCGAACTTGATTATGATACAATTTGTAAGACTCTTTCTGATCATTTCTCTCCACCCCCTTCTGAGATTGCATTATTCTACAATTTCTTCAAGCGCGACCAACTTCCCGACGAGAAAATTACAGACTATATTGCAGAGCTTCGAAAAATTGCAAGCCAGTGCAATTTCGGCAGTTCACTGGATCGCATGCTAAGAGACCGATTTGTGTGCGGACTTCGTGATAGCCGGTTACAACAGGAGGTCATATCAACACCAGCAATTACATTCCTAGCCGCTCAAGAGAAAGCAGCTGCAGCAGAAGCAGCAATCCGTAGTTAACAAATGATCAAAGCAAATGTGCCTACATCAAGCATAAGTGATGACCAAGTTAACGCTGTTCAGAAAGTTTTCACAAAGGAGAAGCATAAAAAGCCAAAATACACTAAAAACAATTCAGTTGTCTCTCAGTCAGGTGCATGTTATAGCTGTGGAGGTTCGCACTTACGTTCTGCCTGCAAGTTTCGCACAGCTGTCTGCAACACATGTGGAAAAACTGAACACATAAGTAAGGTATGTAGGGGTGGGAAGAGAGATGGTCAGGGTCATACAAGTAACAAGTCAGCGGCAAATTCTATCGTCAATCAGATTTCATGCTTTCCAAATTTAAAACAACAAACAAATATAATTCTAAATGGACGTAAATGCGAGTTCGAAGTGGACTCCGGTTCCAACTTCACAATCATTTCTGATTCTAGCTTTGATAGGTTGTGGCCACAATTTAAACCAAAACTGTCGAACGTATCATTAAACATTATGGACTTTCAAGGGAATGCGATAACATTTAAAGGCGAGTGTCCAGTTAATGTCCGGTACAAGGGCCGAGAAATTCGAAATTTATCACTTCTCATTGCTGCTGGTACGCGCACGAACATTTTAGGTTGCAATTGGTTTGCGGCTTTAGGAATATCCATCCAAGGAGTTCATTCCCTTCAATCTTCTTCAATTGTTCATGAAGTGGTAAGTGATTAGATTTAGATTAGATTAGATTAGATTTTTATTGGTTCATATTTTTTTCTTTTTAGAGATTGAATACAATATTTAAGATACATAAAATCGTTTGAGCATGGCATTTGCCGTCTGCCAGATTGACAATACAATATAAACTCAATATATGTGTTTGATAAAATTACATTTTTAATTTAATAGTTCAGACTTTATTTTAATTAAGGATTAAGATTCCGTTTGCATATTTTTTTTTTTTAACTGTAGGTAGGTTCTTATTTCAAAAATCACCGTTTTTAATTCTGTTCCTATAACTAAGAGCAATTTTTAGGAAATCATACAATAAATCAACATTCATTTGATTTAATAAGAAAATACAATATTCTTCGGTTAAGGTATCATTTCCAAATAAGTTTCTTCTTATTTCACGCAAAACTGGACACATTCCCAAGAAATGAATGATGTCTTCACGTTCCCGTCGGTTGCATAAATCGCATAAAATCGGTAATTCACTTCTATGTGGTATGTAATTGAGTTGCAGCAATTCGCCTCGTAATCGGAACATCATTGAAATTGTGCTTGTATTATTTTCATCTTTGAAGTAGTTGTTTTCGTTGAAAGTGTAATCCAGGCGATTATATATAGTTCGGTGAAGAGATCCTGCTGCTTCTTCCTCGTGTTTTTCCCTATATCTAAAGTCTACTTTTTTTATAAGATCGTACAATAAGGGTCTCGCAGTACTTGGATCACCTATATTTATATCAAGTACAAATCCACACTCTTCAGCTAAACATTCCCATTCTTTATAAAATCCTCTTTTGCTTCGCACCACTTGAATGGCGACCATCTTAGGGAGCCGGTGATCAGGCAATTGCATGACACGGAGAACATAGTCAACTTGTAGTTTGAGTGTTTTAATTAGTAACGGAGGCAATCCAGTCTCAATCATAAGCATATAGTTCGGTGCGTTGGGGGGGAGATGAAATGCTCGTTTCAGGTAGTACCTCAAAAGTTTATCAACCGATTCATATTCTGAACTTCCCCATACCTGTGCAGCATAAAAGATGATTGATTCCGCTACAGTTTCAAAGACCCGATATTTACTACTGTGCCTTATGAATTTGTTGTTGAAGCAATTTTTCCAAGTAGCGTTTAATGCAGTTTTCGCCTTAGATAATTTATCTTTTAAATGCTTATCCATTTTCATATTTTGTGTGAATAGTACACCAAGATATTTGTATTCTTTTACAACCTCAACAGGATTCCCTTCGTAAAACCATTTCTCGTTTGCGCTAGTTCTGCCTCCTCCCTTTCGAATTACCATAACTTTGGACTTATCCGGATTAACCATAAGATTCCACAACTTACAGAATTCATGGAGCTTATTTAACATTAACTGTAGAGTTTCAGGTGAGTTTGCCATCATCACTACATCATCTGCAAAAAGAAGGGCTTTAATTTGCAGTCCCGCAAATTCTATGCCACCAGGTAGACAATAGACCAAGTCGTTTATAAAAAGTGCAAATAGATCGGGGCTAAGGGGACAGCCTTTTCTGACTCCTGTTTTGGTTGCAAACCACTCTGATCTATTAGCACCATTCCAAACTGACGATTTCGTATCTTGATAGATATTTTGAATGAGTTGACCAAATTTTAAGGACATTCCAAGGCCGTACAGCTTGTACATTAGGGCATCCCGGTCGACCGTGTCGAACGCTGCTCTAAAATCCACGAAGATGACATATAACTTTTTACTTCTTGCAAGGTATGAGTCAGCAATACTTTTGAATACGAAAATGTGATCAATAGTAGAGTAGCCCGATCTGAAGCCCGCCTGAAATTCACTTAAGAGATTTTTTGATGAAATCCACATTTTGAGCCGATTCTGAAGTACTGAGGTGAAAATTTTATAGGAGGCATTTAGAAAGGAAATACCTCTGTAATTCGCAGGATTCATTGCACAACCTTTCTTGTAAATGGGGAACACTAAAGCTTCCTTAAACTGTTCAGGTATTACACCATTTTCCATGACGCTGTTCATTAGGCCGGTTAGCGTCTGAATGAGATTATTCGATCCGTACTTGTAAAATTCTACAGGTATCCTGTCCGATCCAGCTGCTTTGCCATCCTTGAGTCCATTGACGATAGAAGAAACCTCTTGCATAGTGATAGGTGAATCTAAAATAGGCTCTTGAAAGTTAGGTGGGGCGTAGTGGTACTTGGATATCTCGTTTGATGTTGGGTTTAAAAGTTGCTGAAAATGGTTCTGCAAAACTTGCGGGCTTAAGCTGTTGTCAATAATATATTTAGTACCATTTAAATTGCGAGCTAAGGTCCAAAACTCTGAAGAGTTCATAGCGAGAGTGAGTTTAAGCGCCTCAGATTCGAAAAACTGTTTCTTTTTTTCTTTACATAGGTTTTTAAATCTCTGATTAGCTTTTAAATACGATTCCTTAGCAAACCTGGCCTTTACGGAATAGTTTTAGCCAGGCATAGGACACATCTCTTGCTTTTTTACAGCTTTCATCAAACCAGCGCTCCTTGAATGCTATGCGTTTTTTCTTCAACCTGCTGTATGGATTTGCTTGCTTAATTATTTCCTCTAGATCGTTGAAATTCGCAACTTCATGATTTTGTAGGGCCTCATCTAAATTCGCTTTATAGGAGTGTTCTTTGCTACTATGCCAAACTATCTTTGGGAGGAGTTCCATGTTTGTGGTTGTGACATTAGCTACCTCTGAATGGTTGAAGGATACAACAATCGGCATGTGGTCTGAAAATGGCTCGTTCAATACCTCGAAATCGACAACATGATTATTCCATTCGCATCCTATAAAACAATAGTCAATGACGGAAGAACCTTGCCCTCCAACAAACGTGAATTCTCCATTTTGATCACCTCGGCTAGTTCCGTTTAGCAGTTTTAAACCAAAAGAGTTACAGAGTTCGATTAGCTTATAACCATTGGCGTTTCTAATATTATCCTTTGAATTTCTCTCGATTCCAGCTAGATTGTTAAGTGGTAAATGATTACCGTGATTTGTTTTCTAATGAATTGAGGGTTTATTCAGGACCAGCCATATCTCTTGCGGTGAACCCAGAAGTTGCACCAATTCATTTACCGGCTAGAAGAATACCTTTTGCGATTCGACAAAGGTAGAAGCGGAGTTAGACCGCATGGTGTCATAGGGTATTCTCGAACCTATGGACTATTCAAGGTGGGCGACACCAATTGTTCCCTTTTCGAAACCAAATGGTTCCATACGCATTTGTGGCGACTACAAGGCAACCTTGAACAAGGCGTTGCAGCCACATTGCAATCCAATTCCTTCAATGCACGAGCTAATTGCAAATCTACCACAGGGGGCCGTTTTTGCAAAGTTGGATCTGGCCCAGGCATATCAGCAACTTACTGTCGATGACGAAACTGCTCAAGCTCAAACTATAATTACGCATAAAGGTGTATTTAAGGTAAAAAGACTGCAATTTGGAATTTCTTCCGCCCCAGGCGAATTTCAAAAATGCATGTCAGGGTTGTTGCGTGGCATTGATGATGTGGTGTGCTACTTGGATGATGTTGTTGTTGTTGGAGATAACTCTGAAGGTTTAGCTCGACAACTTCGAACTGTTTTTGATAAAATACGTACAGCTGGTCTTAAATTGCGGAAAGAAAAATGCATGTTCGACGTGCTGTCCATTAATTTCTTGGGTTTTCGAATAGATGCCAGCGGAATACATCCCTTGCAAGAAAAAATACTTTCAATACAGAATAGGCCCCACCTAAAAACAAAAGTGAGCTCCAAGCGTTTTTAGGACTCTTAAATTTCTACCATTCTTTTCTTCGTTCAAAGGCTACGTTGGCGGAGCCTCTTCATAGACTTCTAGATAAGGATTCACCATGGAAGTGGACAAAGATTCACCAAACTTCTTTCGTGAACCTAAAGAATCTTTTATCGTCTGATAGTGTGCTAATGCCGTTCAATGAGAAACTACCGGTCATACTTACGTGTGACGCTTCACCTTACGGAGTGGGTTCCGTCCTAGCACATTTATTGCCAGATGGGTCGGAGCGTCCGATTTCATATTATTCGAAGACTCTAAAAAAATCAGAACGCAATTATGCACAAATAGATAAAGAAGCGCTAGCGATTATCACAAGTATCAAAAATTTTCACGAATATTTGTACGGCAGACCATTCTTGATATATACGGATCACAAACCGTTGTTGGGTTTGTTTTCACCCTGCAAACCCACACCAAATACCATTTTAGAGAGGATGCTTCGCAACATTATTTTCTTAAGCGCCTACAATTACAATCTGCAGCACAAACCAGGAAAGGAAATCGCTCATGCCGATGCGTTAAGTCGTTTACCAGTTGACAATTCGAATGATTCTGAACAAGACGAAGAAGAAGAAGTAGTCTTGATGATCGAACTACTAGATTCGCCACTGCTACAGGCAAACGACATTGCAAAAGAGACCAAAAAAGACAAGATATTGTCACGTGTCTTACACTGGACTTTAAGAGGATGGCCAACTACAACTGAACCAGACTATAAGGTGTTTTTCGATCGAAGGAACGAGAATTTATCTATCAGAGGCTGTTTAGTATGGGGTCAGAGAGTGGTAGTCCCTGAAATTCATCGTTCAAAGCTTCTAACCGCACTTCACGCAAACCATCCTGGGATACTCACCCTGTAATCGTTGATTAACATTGCTACCAACAATCATAACAGAAATGACTGTGGATTTTCATCTGTCATTTAGATACACGAGGTGTGCACGTTTTGGCATTCATTCGTGCGGAACCTTTCTTACAACTAACTACTTAATAATCTGAATTGTATGAATTGTAACTTAAAACCTAAATATATATGAACTCAATAATATTGTATAAACTACCTAATCTGTTTAATTAAATACAAGTACACAATAGTGGCGACGAGGATGGGATCGCTAGGAATTTTGTAAAAATCGCAAATGGCCGATTCCTCCACAGACGAAGAAATTCAAACCAGCGATGTCGATAAAAAACTTCCCGCGATTAAGACAGAAGATTCTACCTCTACGAACAATTTTACTTCAAATACAAATACAATGCCTACGGAAAAAACTTCAATTTCGATCGGACACATTGAAGCGTTCGATATATCTCCTATCAAAGGATATACTTGGGAGGAAGAAAAAAATCCTTGGTGCAGGATTCATATAGACTTCGCGGGTCCATTCAAGGGAAATATTTTCTTTCTAGTTGTAGACTCACACTCCAAGTGGCTGGAGGTACATCCTGTTGTTTCTACATCGTCCGTATGTGCCATGACAGTTTTAAGGCAGCTTTTTGCTACCCATGGCATACCTGATGTCATTGTTTCGGACAATGGCTCAGCATTTACATCCTATGATTTTAATACATTTTGCGAAAATAATTTAGTAAAACATATCTTTTCAGCTCCATTTCATCCATCAACAAATGGCCAAGTGGAGCGAATGGTACGCACTACAAAAGAATATTTAAAGAAGGTTCCAAACGGAGATATTCGTTTACGTCTAGCATGATTCTTGTTAGAACAACACGTAACACCACATTCTTCTACTGGGCGGTCACCTGCGGAGTTGCTTTTTAATCGGCGACCTCGCACATATTTCGACAAACTGCATCCTGAATCGATACCAATTCAAGTAAGAGGTTCACAGCAACAAGATGTCTCGAAGCAAAACAATTACGATAGTGGTGAACCAGTTTGGTATCGGAACTATGCAGAAGGATGGGAACCAGGTCGAATATCAGAAGTTAAGGGTCCTGTTTCTGTAGTCATCGAATCCAAAGGTGGGAAGGAAATTCATCGTCATGTAGACCAGATCCGTCGTAGGTCTGTAGAGCAGAGATCTGACAATCCTACAGCAAAGATGCCACCACCACCAGTTACTACGTCATCAGCAATTCGACCAGAACCTCGCCGATCAGATAGGCTTCGCAAAAATACTCAGCCTATTGTAGTACCCATACAACCTGAAGCTCGTCGATCGGATAGACTTCGCAAAAAGACTCAGACTTCGGAAGTAGTTTCATCTTTGGGCGAAGGAGTGTTACATAGTCACCCTGTAATCGTTGATTAACATTGCTACCAACAATCACAACAGAAATGACTGTGGATTTTCATCTGTCATTAAGATACACGAGGTGTGCACGTTTTGGCATTCATTCGTGCTTAACCTTTCTTACAACTAACTACTTATTAATCTGAATTGTATGAATTGTAACATAAAACCTAAATATATATGAACTTAATAATATTGTATAACCTACATAATCTGTTTAATTAAATACAAGTACACAATAAGAATATTGACAGTTTCTTCAAAACGGATTGAAGAAACTATCAGTTGTCCAAACTTTCAAGTTGTGGCTGATGTCTCATAGGCTCTTAGTTTAATTAAAAACGTCTCTTGCCTTTCCGTGTCCATCTCTTCTTCGTCTATTAGAATTTTGGCACATTTATCACAGTTTAGTTTGCTCTTTAGTTTTTTTGCAGCAAATCCGGCGTAATATGTATGCAGCAGCTCCTTTCTGGAGATTCTTTGCATTTGCATCCTTTCCATCCATATTTACACCTTCGTCCTGAAGTTCTTTCGGTTGCTCTTCGAATACGAATTCCTCGTTTGTAGATTCATTTCTTTCTGTGTCTGCATCCATGCTGCCAACCATTTGCAACAGCGGTTCTGCTCCAGGATCCTCGTATCCAGAATGCTCCGCTGAAGTCAATTGCTGGAAAATGATTTGCTTCAGATTCCGGATGAATCTCCAAGCCGAAGGATTCCTTTCATATGAGCATCTGTTGGATCAAAGCATTGAAAACAAATTTTCTGCCACATCTGTGTTTAGATGTGAAAGCAGAAAATAGCTTTGTTCATCGCTCTTGTAATGATTCCACATCTTCTCTATTCCTAATAGAGTTTGCTTTAATCCCTTAAAGCAAGGTGGAATTGGCATTTTGCTGCTGGATTTCCAAGTCGATACCCACTCCTTTGCACTTTTAAGTGCATCCAGGGTGTCAGTGGAGTCCAACAGAACCTGCTTGTTAGGGTTCCTTGAGTACAACTGTCCTGTATTTAGGGTATCGAATAAATCGTTCATCCTTTTGATGAACTTCGCCGTTGACTCCACAACTTTTTTCTCCTGCTCCGTCTTAAAAAAAATTATGTTAAGTGCGTACATTATTCCGGAGTACACACTAGCGCTAAAAACTTGTGTTGCCAATTTCACGGACATTTTCTCATAATTATTGGGAATGATGTGCGCTTTTGAAAGTTTGAAGAAAACTTGAAATATCCCTTTCGAGTCGTCTTCAAAGATCTTTTCTAATATGCGCCAATCAACAACTTCATCTCCCATTGAGATAGTGTATTTCAGCAATATATTTCCTACACTTTTGAACATATGTGGATAATCATAAGGTAAAAAAACTCTATGGCCCTCGATATCCACATATGGTTCAAGTTCCTTGTTAAAGGGTGCTATTCTGCTGTAAGCTCCAACATTAGTTGTGCCTTGGTCACAGCTTGTTGCGACAATGGCTAGTCCACAATTTATTACTCCCGTAATAATTGTTACTAACATCTTTGATAGTATGTTTACATCAGTTGATCCAACATAATAGGTAATAGTCTGCTTCCACTTTTTGTTTAAACTTTTAAGTGTAAAAACCATTACCTTAGAGGCCACATGGTTTTTCCTTCCGAATTCTCCAAAGTCGGTGTATCTATATATAGGGTGTCCCAAAATTAACGCAAGATTTCTTGCGTTAATTTTGGGACACCCTTTATAAAGACAAGTATTTTTTTAAACACTTAATCAATCCAAAAAGGTTACCATTTGATGAGATTTCGTTTCTAAATAAATATGTATATCAACTTGTTTGAAATTAACCCTATATAAAGGGTTATATTCCAACTCTTTTTTAATTAACATCTCGTCGAATAGTAGCACGCACTTTTTGTCCATCGATGTCATGTCCTTAGCTTCAGTGTCAGTGAGCAGCTCCTTCATCCTTTGGCTCAATCCTGTGGGCAGACGGATTTCTGAATGCAACCGGTAAATCGTGCTTACCAATGGCAGCTTGAAACCTGCATACAACATAAAATTGTAGCATGTTGGGGACTTAAAGAAAAATTTGATAAACAAATCTTTCTCTTTTGGTGCCCAGGCTGCATTCGCCTTGTGAAAGAGCTGGGAGATGATGAAAGTTCTCAGTTCCTCCGAAAAGTCCTTCATATGGTCCTTTTCTCAGCTGGTATTCTGGTCGCACTGCTGTTTTTTTGGGTGTGTCCAAGTAAAACTTGCACAAAGGTTGTGAAGTTTCCGGTGATTTCACGCACGGGAAAAATTTGTAGTGGGATGGGAAGTGCTCCGGTATGATTTCCGAACTGAAATCGGCTGGTGGTAAAAAAAATCTGCGTATATAATTTGCAGAACCAGTCGCAGCCGCATTAATGATTGATACGGCTGGACTAGAAGGAACCGGTGGAAGTGGGGCTGGAGGTACATTTATCGGCTCAGAATCCCGAATCGCAGAGGTAACCGTGGAGGTTGACTGAATTCGTGTTTTGTTCGCTTCCATTGTGCGAACGCACGATCTGTCGTGGGATTTCTCTGAGCAACAACAAATGGAGGACGAAAAGGGAATGGGAAGCGCCGATTTGGACAGACTCTTATATGTAGCGCGTACATGAATGTCCTTAGCATAAAAATGGTTTTCGCACATCAAGGAAGTTTTTGCAATTTGCTTGATGTGCGAAACATTTACATGCTTTATCCAAATCAGTCTTCGGTGGTCAGACGGCAATTGAAAAAAAGAAACGTAGCCTGCCGACCTTTTCTGTTCATAACAGTTGAAATAACAGCACATAACCATTTTTAATTAAATAATTTATATATATTTTATAAGAAATTAAAAAAATAAATCAGTGAATATAAATAAATAAATATTATTTACTAAACTACAATAAATATTATTAGCAAGCAATACTGTTAATAAAAAAAGCAGTAAATATTAATTGTAAAAAGCAATAAATAAAATTTCATACAAAAAAACAAAGCAATAAATTTAAACTATAAAAAGCGATAGATAAAAAGTATATTCAAGTAATAAATATTAATATTAAAAAGCAATAAATATAATTAAATTAAAAGTAATATTTAAAATGTATTTAAAAGGAATAAATAAAATGTATATTAAGCATAAAAAAAATAAATAAAATATATTTTATTGCAAAACGTGTAATTAAAAAGAAAAAAATTTATGTAAGCAATAAATTTAATGAAAGTTGTAAATTTAATTTAGAAAATTGGAATTCTCGCTCATTCTCCCCTCACCGCAATACATTCCACACGTCAAACATGTGGAACGAACTGTTTAGGAAGTCGTTGAGAAGATGTCATGCCGAGCGTTCCTCTTCATGATAGTAAAAGAAGAAACCATGGAGAATGTTGCAACAGAAGAAGCGGAATTCCCTGAAGGAAGCCACCAATGCCAACATGTCTATTCTGGAGCGAAAAATTATCGACAACGAAGAGGTACAAGTTCAAGGTAAGTGCGTTCGTCACATTCATTTAAAACTCAAATTATATGAATATTGTTTGGTTTTTTTAGTTGAAATTACACTTGATGACAAGATGTTGTTCCTAGCAATCAAATCGCTCTATTATGATAGGTTCTTATGTCCTCAATTTTTAACCCAACTTTAGGAATGAGAAGGGCCGATTACAGCGAAGGGATAGATATTGCAGAAGACTTAAAATCAAAAACTAAGCTACAGTTAGAGCATCAGCATTAACATCACCTACCATTTCCAACTCATCAGACTAACGAGCATAGAGGAAATATATTATCTAGAGTCCCGACCGGTACCGTCCTACCTGAAACACCCTCAAATTTTATTCGAGGTGAACTCTCTCAAATTCGCTATCGGTGAATACATGTGAGTGGTGAAAAAAAAGCAAAATGGGGGATTGGGCTAAAAAGAATCTTATGGAATTTTTGTGACCTGTCAAAAACGACAATCAATTTTGCAAAACAAAACAATGGATTTGAAGATTTGTTAATTGTTTTGATATTTAATATAATTTGATATTTTTCAGACCAAAATTCCTTATAATGAAGAAAGTACATACAAGTTCACTTCATTGAATAAAAAGTAAGTCAAATTGCAGTGAAGGAGGTGCAACAATGATTTATTTTATAGTCTGTATTTTCATTTTAGATGCTGCCAATAACATACCATAATGCAGGAAGCAATTTTCTGAAGAAATCTGGAAGACAAAGCAAACAAGGCGCTGATTTGCAGGCAAGTTTTTATATATTATATTTCTCTTAACAAAATATTATCAATGTTTTTAACGACAGATACTGCCCATTGTGTTTGTATGTACATCTCAACGGCATAGCTCCCGCAGGCGTTGACGGTGGAGGTGTCACCATCTCTACCAATATTCAAACGCATTCAATGCAACAAAACCAGCAGCAACAACACCACCTAGTCAATGATGCAAGTGGAAGTTTTGCCATGCAATAGTCGACCGCTAACGCCCTTCTCCCAGCAGCTGAGTGTTGGTGTTGGAACGACATAATAGCAGCAACTGCCAACTCAGCCTATTCATCAGCTGCCAAGAAATAAAATGCAAGCGGCTCAAAAAAAAATCGAAGCAAGAGCGCGCGGAGATCAATTGTGTAAGTACGAATCGAACATTCATATCGTAGTCAACTCGCTTAATCTTCATCTTCTAGGTATAAAGAGTACTACCAGTCGGTAGTTCTGCAAGAGAAGCAAGAAAAACAAGACTACAATCGCAGGAAGACTCCAAAAAATTTCCAACCTTGACTGTAAATTAAGTGAATTCAAATATTAAATCTAAAACTAATCCATTCATTTTGCTCCTGAGGATCGCACTGGCTTAACGGTGGTATAAATTCGGAGGCAAATGGGCTGGCCCGACAAGAATCCCCTAAAGGCCAAACAGATTCAAATTAGTCCCTCGGCAGCTACTGACGATGTCGGCGAGTTGAATCCATCGATTTTCACACAGAAAATCAACATCAAAAACAGTAAGTCAACTTCCATTTGAGATTTCCTTATACAATGAAAATTAATTTCTTTATAGTCACAACAATTCAGTGCGAACAACCTCTATCCGCAGCTGAAGTGTTTGTGGGTCAAGCGATCTCTGCGTTGTCGACAATGTGAACACAATGCCATCAAGCCGAAGTACCATTCAGGGTCGATCAAGTATCGCATTCAATTGTTCGCTATCATGTGCCCGAAGTTCTGCTTGTGCGTTGTGAAAAGCCACTGAAGCCTGGCACGTCCACTCAATCGATCCTCAAGCTAACTAACCCAACTACGCACAATATGACCACAACCATTATGAAGCTGCCAATCAAGGAAGAGGAATGGCGAATGATCGAATTCGAATAAAAGACGACCGTGCTGCAGCAACATCGACTTCATCATTGAACACGAGTCTATCGAGGCAGACATAACTGACCGAGGAACCACCTTGTGTTAAAAGTCTCACCAACGTCATTCTAGAGATGTTGGATTCTTCGTTTGTCCTAAATCAACGTGACGATTCAAAGGAATTCGACGAAGGAGTTCAAGTTCAACGAGAGGAATCAAAGTAAATAACAGTAAAATCTAATTGGAAATTCCTATTCTATGTTGTTTCTCCAATTTTTTGGAGAAAGTTCAAATTGAACTTTACACCTGAAGAAGGACTCAAACCTAGCGATGATGTTACTCTTGGTTTCTTGGTGCAATATACTTATGTGAATACAGTCACAACCATGCCCGAAAAGAAAGAAACTCAAAATCACGCATTATCATCGAAAGTAGTTGTAAAAATTGGTCAAATTGAAGCCTAGATTTATTTCTATATCTAGAAAATAATCTTTTTTGGAACGACTCAAAAGCAGTATCAGCAACTGCAGAGTATTCAGGCAATTCAGGTTAGTTAATTAACTTACGAGTGATCCAAACAGGAATATTTAAAATTATATGATTCTTTGGGGCTTCCCGCTGCCGCTGAGGCTGACACCGCCTGCATAGAAGAGGTAGCTGATACGAATTTCGGTTTAGAAGGAACTTGTTGGGACAATATAGAACCTCCTTAATTACGGGAGTCGAAAATCATTGGTAAGCCTTCTTAAAAAATGAATTATAAATAAATTAAGTATAAAATAATCTCAGCAGTTTGTATGTACTATTTTAGAATTCCTTGCAATTTTAAGAAACTTAAAGACTGACGAAATAGAAGCTGAATTCCACGAATTCATAACTCCTATTGAATCACCAAAGCTTCTGTTTAGAACTAACTGGAATCGACACAACAATGCCCCTAAAAACTGCTCTAATGATGTTCCAAGAGTTGATGCGCAAATGGTCGCGAGCCGGCAACCTTCACGTAGCGAAAATGTCCGATTGGGATTTGCCTCGTAAAAGAATGTGAACCCAAACGACTTAAGAAGCCACATATTTTCAATCAATGCATGAACTTACAATATTCCAGAAATGGTAAAATTATAACACATCAATTTACTGACCAGAATTCTCATGATGGCAAGGCTACTTCAAAGTAAGTTTCACATTAACAACAAAACTTAAAAGCACTAATTGACGTGTTTTTTTCAGCTACAAATCAAAACGAAGCTTAGAAGTCGATTTGACTTCTGCCGTTCAGTTGATTCGACGATATGCTTAGAATCTCATCCATAATTAGTAAAAATTCGTCGTGGCGTACCTAGTTCTTAAATGAAGTTGTAATTTTTCAAAATTGTATGTAATTGAGTATAATTTTTGTTTTTAAAATTCAATGCCATTATAGATTATAGGTTTTAAAATGTTTATTACAGCTAGGTTCCCAAATCGAGTGAAATTAAATCTAAATCTAAATTGAAAATCAAGTGAAATTGTTTTCAGGGTTCTATCATTAGGTATATGAAATATATCAAAAAACATTTGGATTGACTGTCATAATCAAAAATACTACATTACCAAGATCGGCATCTCAGACTGACATTTCGGTTTGCCTACAAGCTAACTACACACTAAATGTGAGAAAGTGTGCGTGAAATGATGCAAAAAACCAAACACATTCTCACATTTAGTCCTCAGGCCCATCAAAATGCTTCATTATAGTAATCAGCCCCATCTAAATGCTTCATTTTGAATGTTTCATGGCCTCGTTCAAAAACTAAACAATCCTTACTAACAGAATCTGAAGTGCTGACATGGTCTTAAATTGGAAGATTTGTATAGCTTTTTAATTTCAATCCAAATAAATGTTGTTAATGTATATTATATAAAATAAAATTGACCAAATACATATTAGTGCTGTATTTTGTTTACTTAAATTATTTGCGAACGCAATATGCGCTGCAACTGGTTAAGTAAAATTGGAAATGGACAAAGTGTAACTCAATACTTTGTAAAACAAGAAAACACACAATTTTTTCAGCTGTAGTTTGCTTAGAGCATTTTTTTGGCGACGTTAGAAGTTCAGGTGGAAACAATAGGCGGATGCCCCCGTATTTTTTTTGTACAGACAATGCTACGAGAAGCATACTTGTGAAGTTCCATTGCCAACTTTAGCTAGTTCAGATTCCTCAATTAGAGTAGTATTTTCATCATTTAAGCAGTTCGATAATTGCAAGACCAAATTTTAGTTTTGTTTGTTGCAGAAATATTCCTGAAAATTTCTTTTTGAGGGACTATGTTAAAGTTAGAATTTTGTTTGTAGTTAGATTTTGGAATAAAAATTTGAGGGAACCATGTTTTAAAAATAAGCTGCTTTGTGTAAAGCATCTTTAAGGAATAGAAATAGGCAATAGAGTTACACACAATACCAAATAAATGCTGCTATTAATGCTAATTTTGTTTCTAAAAAGTTGATGAAGGTTAGCTGAAGCGGAAATTTCTTTAATGAACATACCTTAAATATTATTGGCTTTCTCAAAAATATTTTTTTACACTAACTTCTGCTTTATATCTGAAAACTATTGTTTATGTATATTTTCTTCCATGTTCGTATTTATAAAATGTAATCTATGGAAGTATTTACTATATTAAGAAAAACATGTACGTAAAACTCATTAATTTGTTTCATTTTTAGCAGCACTTTTACTAAACATACCCTTCAAACAATAATAAGTAAACTTGAAATTTGGTAACTAAACATTTTTAAGGAATGAATGAAAATTATATTTTGCGTTAAACTGTGAAAATTCACTAAAAAAACTTCTGTACGTCAACAATAAACATTCATGACGATTACATGTTCTATTGAATTAGTTGTGCATGAATTCAGAACAATTTTAAGACGTTTTCATTCTGTGATATATGTATGTAAAAATTTGCATTTTATTTGCTCTGCATTTATTCAACAGGTTCGCTATAATCGTTCCGATTACTTTTTTAAAACATTGGTGTTCCTTTGATGCATAGTTTTTTTTTACAGCAAATACATGTATGTTTCCATCAATCAAGAATGTTATGGATAAGGTATTTTTAGATTATAACACTTTTTTTAAATTTAATATTTATTAATCAAAATGGAATTGAAAAATAGTTGCAAGCTTAAATCATTAAAAACAAACTATAAATATACTTGGATTGGTTAAATTTATACAGATTTTAATTACTTGCAAAAAAAAATATTTGGGCCGTTCATTAACGAAAATGTATTAGAATTAAATAAAAAAATTGCGCTCGCACCCTTAACTTGATGGTTCTTCGAACGCATCTTTGATACAATAGTTCAAGGTTAATTATGAAATTTAAAGAATTTCGTAGTGATTACTCTAAATTAGTGAATTATTTATAATAAACTGATGTTGAACATGCTTTTTTCAAGACAAAAATTTACATTGGTTCGCTATCAACAAAATTACTGCAAAATTAAAGCTTAAAACTGACTTTTTCATCGAAAAAAAGTAAAAAGAAAAACCTGAAAAAAACTTATTAACCACCCCATTTTGTTTTTGCTGTGCAAAGTGCCGCTAGCCCACGGCATCGTTTTTTTTTTGTTTGTGCTCACATCTATTCATGGACTAATTCATGGTATTCTTTATACCATGGGACTAATTGACAAAATTACAAATACAACAATGTAAAAAAACGGGTTTTGGAGAGTGAAACGTACGAAAGATGATAAACATTCTGAGAGAAATTATCTGCAGTGGAGTTGGCCTGTGTGTATTTGATCAAAACTGTCAGATTTACTTATGCGGCGAACGACTGGGATCGCTCTTGCTTAAAGGGCCAACTATAATAGGCATAAGCTAGCATATACGCGCATAAGTAAACGTACGAATACAAAGAAACTAATACGAGTGAACATAATGGAGTCTAGCTCCGTTTCGTTCAATTTTTCGCAGTTTCGTTAACTTAAGCAAGAGCGATCCCAGTCGCTCGCCGCATAAGTAAATCTGACAGTTTTGATCAAAAACACTCCATTACCAAGACCGGAATCTTTCTTACGTTTCACTCTCCAAAACCCGTTTGTTTACATTGTTGTATTTGTAATTTTGACAATTAATCCATGAATAGATGTGAGCACAAACAAAAAAAAACGATGCCGTGGGCTAGCGGCATTTTGCACAGCAAAAACAAAATGGAGGGGCTAATAAGTTTTTTTCAAGTTTTTCTTTTTACTTTTTTTCGATGAAGAAGTCAGTTTTAAGCTTTAATTTTGCACTCATTTTGTTGATAGCGAACCAATGTACATTTTTGTCTTCAAAAAAGCATGTTCACACTCAGTTTAATATAATTAATTCACTCATTTACAGCAATCACTACGAAATTCTTTAAATTTCATAACTAACCCTGAATTATTGTATCAAAGATGCGTTCGAAGAACCATCAAGTTAAGGGTGCGAGCGCAATTTTGTATTAAATTCTAATAAATTTTCGTTAACGAACGGTCCAAATATTTTGTTTGCAACTAATTAAAATCTGTATCAATTTAATTTATCCAAGTATATTTATAGTTTGTTTTTAATGATTTAAGCTTGCAACTATTTTTCAATTCCATTTTGATTAATAAATATTAAATTTAAAAAAAGAGTTATAATCGACAAATACCTTATCCATAACATTCTTGATTGATGGAAACATGCATGTATTTGCTATCAAAAAAAAACTATGCATCAAACAAAGGAACACCAATGTTTTAAAAAAAATAATCAGAACGATTATAGCGAACCTGTTGAATAAATACAGAGCAAATAAAATACAAATTTTGACATATATCACAAAATGAAAACGTCAAAAAATCGTTCTGAATTCATGCACAACTCATTCAATAGATCATGTAATCGACATAAATTTTTATTGTTGACGTACAGAAGTTTTTTTTAGTGAATTCCCACAGTTTAACGCAAAATACAATTTTCATTCATTTCTTAAAAATGTTTAGTTACCAAAGTTCAAGTTTACTTATTATTGTTTGAAGGGTATGTTTAGTAAAAGTGCTGCTAAAAATGAAACAAATTAATGAGTTTAACGTACATGTTTTTCTTAATATAGTAAATACTTCCATAGATTACATTTTATAAATGCAGAACATAGAAGAAAATATACATAAACAATAGTTTTCAGGTATAAAGCAGAGGTTAGTGTAGAAAATATTTTTGAGAAAGCCAATAATATTTTAGAAAAGAAATTTCCGCTTCGGCTAACCTTCATCAACTTTTTAGAAAAAAATTAGCATTAATAGCAGCCAATTATTTCATAGCATAATTAATTTTTCAGATTGTAAAATGTCTAGAAATTTTCATACGCTACAAAATTCGTAATTTTATGCGTAAACATAGAAGATAACATTATTTAGTTAAGAAGCATGGATTTTGGCGCGTATATCGGTTTTTTTCTATTGGGTGTTCAGTTTCCCCATACTGGAATAAAAAAAGTTACTTAAATCTATTTATTGCACTCATTTAGTTGGTATTGTGTGTAAACATATTGCCTTTTTCTATTCCTTAAAGATGCTTTACACAAAGCAACTTATTTTTAAAACTCAAATTTGTATTCCAAAATCTAACTACAAACAAAATTCCAACTCTAACATAGTCCCTTAAAAAGAAAATTTCAGGAATATTTCTGCAACGAACAAAACTAAAATTTGGTCTTGCAACTACCGAACTGCTTAAATGATGAAAATACTAATCTAATTGAGGAATCTGAACTAGCTAAAGTTGACAATGGAACTTCACAAGTATGCTTCTCGTAGCATTGTCTGTACAAAAAAAATACGGAGGCACCCGCCTATTGTTTCCACCTGAACTTCTAACGTCGCCAAAAAATGCTCTAAACAAACTACACCTGAAAAAATTGTCTGTTTTGTTGTTTTACAAAGTATTGAGTTACACTTTTGTCCATTTGCAATTACTTAACCGGTTGCAGCGCATGTTGCGTTCGCAAATTATTTAAGTAAACAAAATAAATAATAATAAACTAATAAATTATTAAATAATATGTATTTGGTCAATTTTATTTTATTTAATATACATTTACAACATTTATTTGGATTGAAATTAAAAAGCTATACAAATCTTCCAATTTAAGACCATGTCAGCACTTCAGATTCTGTTGGTAAGGATTGTTTAGTTTTTGAACGAGGCCATGAAACATTCAAAATGAAGCATTTAGATGGGGCTGATTACTATAATGAAGCATTTTGATGGGTCAAAGCACTAATTGTGAGAATGTGTTTGGTTTTTTGCATCATTTCACGCACACTTTCTCACATTTAGTGCTTTTTAGCTTGTAGGCAAACCGAAATGTCAGTCTGAGATTCCGGTCTTGGTAATAGAGTGTTTTTGGTTTTGATCAAATACACACAGGCCAACTCCGCTGCAGATAATTTCTCTCAGAATGTTTATCATAACCGGAAATCAACCTCATAAACTTATTCATAGTGAGCGTGTCATTTCTCTTCTAATTTATGAAATTTCCCCAAAAAACTCATTAGTTATTTCTATTTATGCGTGAAAACACGTCAATTTTTCTTGTTGAATTCTTTCACATTACAAATACAATAATGTAAACAAATGGGTTTTGGAGGGTGATACGTACGAAGGATTTATATCTTCATATAGAGTGTTTTTGCATGAATATCTCATTCTGTGTATCTGTTGCGAAATTGCATTATGGCTACCCGCAGTAATTTCACAAACTTAAGTGAATTTTCGTTGGGTTTTTGACATAAGCTTATGTTTTCTTATGCCTATTATGGCTGAATCACATACACGCTTCAGCTTCGGTTTCGCCTGACGTTTACGAGTTCAGCCATAGGAATTCAATGCATGCTATCACAATGGAGCTTCGACCTCACGTTTCGTTTGACAATCGTAAGGAAAAGAACGTAATGTAACGTAATGTGACTCCAAACGGAAGCTCTAGTTCAATTATCTGAACATTTGCTTTGTCTGACAGCTCAACATCTCTGTAAAAAATGTCAACAAACAAAATATTTGCTCTTTGGAGGGATGAAATAATAGAAATGTCATTCAAAGCAAACTCGAAGCATGCCCAACGTAGCGCAGACGAAGCCGAAGCTGAAGCGTGTATGTGATTCAGCCATTATATGTAAACAAATGGGTTTTGGAGGGTAATACGTACGAAGGATTTATATCTTCATATAGAGCTGCGAATATTATTTTGACATGTAGATAAGTGAGCAAAATTGCATTATGGCTACCCGCAGTAATTTCACAAACTTAAGTGAATTTTCGTTGGGTTTTTGACATAAGCTTATGTTTGCTTATGCCTATTATAGTTGGGCCTTTAAGTTTGCTTAAGTTAACGAAACTGAGAAAAATTGAACGAAACGGAGCTAGACTCCATTATGTTCACTCGTATTGAGATTCTTTGTATTCGCACGTTTACTTATGCGCGCATATGCTAGCTTATGCCTATTATAGTTGGGCCTTAAGTCAGTTGAATAAACGATCTCGAACCAAGCAAACCGTCTCTCGTATTTAAGAATATAACATTTGAGTTGAATAAACGATCTCGAACCAAGCAAACCGTCTCTCGTATTTAAGAATATAACAATAATTTGTATAATTTATTTTGTTTTGTTCTTTTAATTGTTTTAATTTTGTTTTGTTCTTTTAATAAAATAAACAAAATATATAAAATACAAAATATGAGTGCTGTATTCATTTCTACCGTTTTGCAAGTTCAAAGTTTTAAAGCAAAAGTATGATATAAAAAAGTTGCATGCTGACAGATGCATCTAATTCATTAGATATTGGCGATGGAGCGTAAGCATTGTATATGTATATATTTACTATAGTACTATTATGAGACAAAATTTTTTATTTCATCTCCACGACTATTGAGGGCGCTGCGTGTATCAAAGTACTTGATAGGGAATTAAGAATGAGGAGAAAATTTCTAAAGAAAGAATGAGATTTGTAAATTTGTTTAAGTTTCATAAGCATTAATATGTTCGAGGGAGATAGCCAAAATACAAATGTCAAACCAAGAAAGAATAATATTTGTTTAAATTTTTTTTTGCTTTCACGTGTGACTGTAGAGGAGATGTGCTTGTGCATATGCATACATTTGTCTGTAGCTATGTATACTTTAACGTTGTTTCATTGGCATTTAGAACAAAGTCAGCTGTCTGTTAACTTGTTGCTCTACCTGTTGTTATGTTAAAAAGAAATTCTTTTCCCAAGTTTTCATCAAAAGGATTTATATTTTGTTTGAAAACATTAAAGATTTCAGTTAATGCTTTCTTGTCCTTTTGAATTCTATTTCTGGCAAGCTCATGACATACATATGATATTTTAATATCCACCTTGCATAATTAGGTTAGTTAACCACAAAAAATAAATTGGAAAGTTCGAAAATAAAATCCACATACAATTCAAAATCACTCGTTCTTATACTCCTTGAAAACCTGAAAAAAACGTTCATGAAAATGTGTTGAAAAATCAATTTTGTCTTTATTAAATATATCCTTATTTATTATCATTAGAACCAAAAAATATAATTTTATTAGATACCTGCTGCAATTTTAAGTACAGAAACAGGATTGCATTTTAATTGGAGTTAGTAGTTCGTCGGTAAGTATGTCATTTATTTAATTTATAAAAAAAATTAATTTCCTGAGAAAAAAATGATCAATAGGTTTTGTTATGGCTTTTTGTAATTTTTTTTAAACTTTTTTTATATAATTTATTTAGGTGACAATGTTAACTTTTATCTGATACAAATTTTATATTTATTTGACTTAAAAATGTTTGATATTGAGTTGAAAAAAGATGAAAAAAGGTGAAAAAAGATGAACGCATTTTGTTGGGGAAAAAGCGGTCGGACGTAATGTATGGCCCATGAAAAGTTTTTCCGACCAGTAGATTCTTAAAGTAGATGGTCCAAGCTTTCATTTGATACCCCATTTGTCCATTGACCCTGTTGAATTTTCAGTTTACGGAGTGGGATGTAGTAGTAAGTAACAGTAAGTAAGTAACAAATTCATTTTTATTAGAATATAATGTATACAGAGTTAATAATTATTTATATGAATATTAAAGCAATGGCTAAGCCGTCAGCCTGGTTGGTAAATATAGGTACTTTTATTATTTATAATATTTAAAACTTAAGATAATAGATACAAAAATCAAACATATTCTGTTATTAAAAGCATTCGGTATTTGTAAATTGCACTCAAAAAGTTGCTTAACATTTTCCAGTCACATCCGTTTAGAATTTGAAGTGTTTCTTGCATTGTTAATGTTTGTTTACCAAAGAAACGTATCCTTTGTTGTTTAAATATAGGACATATACTTATAACATGAAAGCAATCCTCTTCGGATTTAAGATTACAAAGGGTACAAAATTGATTGAAGCTGCCGTTGTAAGGACTAGGTACCGTTTAAATTGAGTGTCTCGCTTCTTGCTTTAAAGATTAAAGATATTTCTTTGTAACTCAGTGAATCGTTGAAGTAATTTCTATTATTAAGGTTAAAATCAAGTTGAGAGTATAAAAATCTGCTGTCAGATTCGCAGGCCTTAATAATGAATGCATCTCGTATTGAGTCTTCATTCTTTTGGATAATTTTATAAAGCTGATCTTTTACTTTGCACAAGTTGTTTATGTCCATACGTAGCATTTCTCCGCAAGAGCTTCCAATATATTGCCATTTCGTTAACCACCAATCCTTATTCCTCAATTCATATAAAAGCATCTTTTTGGATATTCTGGAGTTCTGAAAAGCGCATATTTTGATTATAAAATCAGCCTGTGCTTTAAGTGTATTTGTCATGAGTTGAGGTACGCCTTTTTCCAAGTAGATTGCGTAACTTGGTGTGTTGAGTGGAAGATTGAAAAGTTTTTTTCAAAAAATTCCTTTGG
The DNA here is from genome assembly GCA_920104205.1 of Eupeodes latifasciatus. Taxonomy (NCBI): domain Eukaryota; kingdom Metazoa; phylum Arthropoda; class Insecta; order Diptera; family Syrphidae; genus Eupeodes; species Eupeodes latifasciatus. The sequence continues at coordinate 23,100,049 of OV049927.1, forward strand.
AATTTCTCAATAACCTCATATTCCTCTGATCCCCAAACCTGAGAGGCGTAGCACAATGCTGATTTCACAACTGCATCAAAAATTTTGTATTTTTTTAATTTTTTTCCATGTTGAATTCAACAAGCTCTGCGAAGTGTTGACCTTCTCTAATAGGTGTTTGTTAAAATCCAAAGTTGAGTTTAACATGACTCCTAAGTACTTTATTTCTTTAGATATTTCCAAGAGATTCCCATTATAGAACCATCTATTCCGAGTTTGAGATTGTATGGATCGTGAGAAAATCATCACTTTGGATTTAGTGGTATTGATGGTCAGCCCCCATTTGTTGCAATAAGACGCCAACCGATTTATCATCAATTGTAAATTTTCAGGTGATTCGGACAATAGGACGAGATCATCTGCGTATAACAAAACATTTATTGTAGAACTTGCGATATTTATACCTCCAGGAAGGTCATCTACTACGTCATTTATAAAAAGCGAGAAGAGCAGAGCGCTGAGCAGGCAACCTTGTTTCACTCCCATACTTGTAACAAACCATTTTGAATAAGCTGAACCATCCCATACTGCTGCTTTTGTTTCAGTGTACATTTCTTTGATTACATTTATGAACTTCGAAGATATGCCCAGTTGCGATAGTTTATAAAAGAGCGCGTTTCTGTTCACTAGATCGAAGGCTGCTTTAAAATCAACAAAAAATGAGTACACTTTTTTATTCCTTGCTTGAAAAGCTTTTACACTTGAGGCAAGTGTAAAAATGTGTTCTATTGTAGAGTAGTTTTTCCTAAAACCAGCTTGGAGGTTCGAGAGGATGTCTCTTTGTGTCACCCATTTGTCTAGTCTCTCTGCTAATATACAGCAGAAAATTTTAGCTATAAGTGTGGGATGTAGTACCCAAAGAAAGAAAACAAAACGGCCAACGTGTGTAGACTTCAAAAGTTTATTCGTGACTAATGCTACTTATAATATAATACAGCAAGTGTTTCCATATCAATATGTTACATACACATGCGTGCATTAATATATAGGTGTAAATACGCAATTTTCAACACCCTTCCTCAATACAAGTATGTTTAATTAAAAAAAAAATATGTTTACTTCAAATTTAACATTTCTCTAAATTCATTATGCTTTTTCATCGGCAGATTTTTGGTTAATATGTCAGCTACCATTACATCTGTCGATGCATATTTCAAGACAATCTGACCTTCATTAACAATTTGTCGAACGAAGTGATACCTAATGTCGACATGCTTAGTCCTCGCATAATGCACAGGGTTCTTTGCAAGTTGCTGCGCACTTAAGTTGTCGCCGTACACAACAGTTGGGGTGTCCGCCTCACCACATCCAATTTCAATAATGAGCCGTCGCATGGCTATGGCCTCCTTGCACGCAGTCGATAACGCCATGTACTCAGCCTCGGTGCTGCTGAGAGCCACACCGCTGCGCTAATTTCGCAACTGAGTGCAAAATGTCCGGTCTGGTCGTTAAGGCCAACCACATCAGCTCGCCAATTGCTGACTGATAGTAAACAGCATCTACCTTGTGACATTTATTGCTATCACATGCTACCTGATACCCTTCATCTAACGGCATTGATGCTGGCCTGCAGTTTTCGATGCCATGTCTTTGCCACAGCTCTTTAATGTATTGTGCCTGATCTAAAGTGATATTGCCAAGTTCACCTTCACGTTGGATTTCCATTCCAAGGAACAGCTGTAACGGTCCCTTATCAACACACTCAAACGAACTTGAAATAGCGGCTTTTATCTGGATCAAGTCTCGTTTTGATTGGCGTATAATGAGATCGTCAACATATACAAGGATTAGTGATAAGTTACCTTTCCCATGTTGCTTATACAGGCACGGCTCGTTGTCGCATGGAATGAACCCAATCCCTCGCAAAACACCATCAAGTTTGCAGTTCCACTCCCTTCCTGCTTGTTTCAAGCCGTATATAGCCTTCTTCAGTAATAAGACCTTGCCTGGTTGACTGCTGTCTTCGTACCCCGGTGGTTGCTTCATAAAAATGACATCTGAGAGATCGCTATTAAGGTATGCAGTGCAGACGTCCATCTGGTGCAAGTAAAGTCTCAACTCCGCAGCCAGTGCCAGGATAAAACGTACACTCTCCAATCGACATACAGGCGAGAAAGTTTCGCCATAGTTCAAACCATATTGCTGTGAGCATCCTTTCGCAACAAGACGTGCTTTGAACCGTTCTACCTCGCCATCTTCACCTCGTTTCACGCTGAAAACCCACTTACAGCCAATTGCTCGTTAATTTCTTGGTAAATCTGCGAATGTCCAGGTCTGATTGACAATCAAAGCATCAAACTCCCTCTGCAAAGCCTCACGCCAAGACGAAACGTACGTGCTGCTCATCGCCTCCTCGTATGATAAGGGAATCGGCACGTCACTGGCAACCAACGCGTTTAGTACATTGTATCGCTTTCCAGACCGAGTCTTTTTTGGTTTGCTGGGTTCAACCGTCAAATCATTTTCTTTGACATTTTTAGCTGCGCTATTGGAATCATTGGAGTTACTACGCTCATCTGAAACCGCCTCGAAATAGTCGTCTCCTTTGCTACTGAGCTCATCCACATAAAAGTCATCGTCTTCACCCTTGATAATCGCATCTCCGGTAACCTCGCCAGCGACATCAACACCACTGACACTTCTTGGAGCCTCATTTGCTATTTCAAATGTAATGTTGTTGCCATTACCATGCTCCATGTGACCTAGCTCGTCGAATAGGACATCTCGTATTTCAACCACTTGTCTCGCCCCTGCGTCATACAGTCGATAACCTTTCGCTTCTCTCGAGTAGCCAACCATGCGGTATTTTTGAAAAAGAAATATTTGACTGTTAAAAGTCAAATAGTATTTTTTTCCTGAACACTGTTTATTTTTAATAAAATGATTTAAAATCATGAAAATAAAATAAATATGATCCAGCAAGTGTTCATATATGCGTTTCGCCCCGGTGCAATGGTTGGGCTCATCAGAAGATGACCATTACACCTTGTCTTGACGCATATTTTCCCGAATTAATCGAGATACCATATAATCCGAGCTACATAAAGCAACTGCGGTATTCCTCGCCCTTCGCTTGGAATTTGCTATTGTTACGTGCCTTTTCCAGTGCCACTGCAACGGAACCAAAAACTTTTAGATGATTAATAGAGGGCTTCTTACCTGTCCACGCTTCCATTGGTGTCATGTTGATTAGCGCACTTATGGGTGAACGATTGCGCAAATACGCAGCTGTATAAACTGCCTCAGCCCACAATGACTCACACAGTCCAGACTGAACCAGCAGACACCTTGACATCTCGACCAAGGTCCGATTGGCTCGCTCCGCAACGCCATTTTTTTGCGGTGTATATGGAATCGTCAGCTGCCTTGCAATGCCATTTGCCTTTAGAAAATCATCGAATGTTTTGTTCACGTATTCGCGACCATTGTCGCTGCGGATACACTTCAGCTTTTTGCCAGTTTGCCGTTCCACTAGATTTTTGAACTCCACGAACTTGCTAAACACCTCGTCCTTGGCTTTCAGAAAATACACAAATATGCGCCTAGATTTGTCGTCGATGAAGGTCAACAAATATCTCGAGCCACCTATCGATCTTGTCTCAAAAGGACCGCACACATCTGTGTGCATCAACTCCAGTAACTCGCGTGCTCTATTTTCTGTTGCGTTTGGGAAAGGCTGGACATGAATTTGGCTGAGCATGCAAGTCTTACAGGCTATTTTGGATGAAAAATTGATGTTCTCAATCCCGCGCACCAACCCCTTTTTGAAGATTTCCATTTAACTGCCGTAATTTAGGTGACCATATCTTCTGTGCCACAAAAGCGCATCAGCTTAAACGGCAGCAAAACATTCATTACGATGGCCTTCAAACATGTACAGGCGTGTACAGGCGTGTACCAGTACCATCAACTGAGCGCTCCGAGCGCTCAACTATTTTTTAAGTGAGACAAAAAATCTCAGCTGAGCACTGAGATTTTTTGCGGAGATTTCTGAGATAAAAAATTCATGGATTCATTTCTCAATTTGCTTGCTCACCCAAAACAGCTGTTCAGTTGTCATTTGTCTGGTGTGGCGCGTAATTTAAATAATTTTTAAAAAAGAAATAAAATGTATTTATTTATTTATTATTTTTATATTATTATTTATTTATTTATTTCTTATTTTATCTGATGAACTACTTAAAATTTGACGCAAAACTTGTTCTTGTTTGTTATCCATTTTAATAGTTTTTTTTCCAAAAGTAACAAAGAATTATCAATAGAAAAAAATAATAAATTCACATCAAAAACTACAACTGACAACATATGTTTTTGACAGCTTATGTTTGTACGGAGATTCTTGTCCCACAAAACGATTCTGCCTCCGTCAATCTGACATTGAGCGCTCACTGAGCGCTCAGTTGATGGTACATGCCTAATACATCTTGTGAAGGGATCGCATCAGCGACCACTTAACTAATTGCCGCCAAACAATTAAGAATACATTCAACCTGCTTCGATACTTGATACTCGGTTTCCCGTCCATATCCATCGCACATACTTTGTCCCGTCGCGTCGGTCACCGCGTCGACTATAGCTATAGCTATAGAGCCGAATCATAATAAACAAAAGTATTCATATTTCTATTGGCAGTTGGCACACTTTGTTTATAATATACCCATATAGTTCCATCGGCACCTTCAGTGCACGAACTATAGGAGAAATACAATATAAACAAAAATACTCATATGACACTTTTAGTGCACGAGTATTTTTGTATTTCCTATTTCAAGTGTCGTTGATTTTTGAAGCAAATGCATGGTAAGGTCAAATGCTGCTTGTGCATATTGTGGAAATATCGATAGAACGTTATCGATTATCAAAGTATGGTTGGATGTATACGAAGTTAAATAATTGTGTGTATAAATAGGAATGATAAAAATATATTCACTTCACTTCAAACTCTGAAGCCAACAAGATCGATTCTTTTATTTAGTAACTCGCTGGAGGTTCGATTGAGTTTAATTCAGTAGTTCAGACGCCCTACAGAGCTATCCGCTTTTGGGTTAAGGTATACTTGGCTACTCGCCGGACCAAGTCTGCTCTACGGAAACGACTCTCAATCAGGGGTACAAACATTACATGGCGATCTTGCCAGGAGCAGCAAACCATTGTCTATAAGATGTCCCGGCAAACCCAACTGGCCCTAGCAGCCAATTTAATTAAAGAAGCCCAGGCACTTCTAATAGAACCAACAAGGCCCAAAGAAACCGAACAAATTAGAGTAGGCCCCAAACCCTTAACCATCGAAGAGTATTTGAGGCGAAATACTACCCGTGTTGCAGAACCAATTCCAGTACCCCCAACTCCAAAGGTACGAGCGGGAAAGAGGGTGCAGCTCAAGAAACACCTAATTGAACTGTATCGGTTGGCAAACATACCTGGCCAACCCAGCGATGTGATGCAAAAATACTTGCGCTCCAACAAAGCAGCTAAGCGGAAGCAAAAGAAAGCCGAAGAGCAAGAGTTCCACAAGCTGTTCCAGTCGATGATGACAACAGTAAAAGAAATCAGCAAAAGCAAATATTAAATTTGTTTTCATTCAATTTTCAAAATATAAATTTATTTTTATCTCAATTACTATTTTATTTTTCAATTTCTGTAATGGGTAAATCCCAGTCTAAAGTAGAAGAGGTCATCGTTAACAATAACGGGCCTCAAATTAATAAGTCCAATGATAAATATGAATATGGAATAGATGTAGCGTCTATCATAATTATAATTATTATTATTTTTCTCGCCAAATATATTAGAGACTTAATCGTAAGGAAATTTAATAAGGCAATTAGAGAAAAAATAGTCACAAACAATATAACCAGAAGAATGTCTGTATAATTTTTTTTAAATAAAAAATAAACCCACAAATTTTCTTAAAATTTTTATATTGGTTAATGGATTTCTCGACTTTGGAAGAAGCTTTAGGCACACTAAAAAACTGTTATCTAAACCAAAAAAAAAATCCCCAAATCGCAAAAGAAAACTCGAAGGGGCAAACAAAAAATTTAAAGAAATTTTGCAGTTGTGGAATATTTTCATTGAACACTTCACAATTTTTAATCAAACAAATCTTACAGAACAAAAACAAATAAATGTAAGGGATATAGGTTAGGTTAGGTTGAGGGGCTGACAGTTGATGTCTTTACTGTCACACTTAGATCAACACAGATCCATTGTGATACCCATGAGTATTGCTACTCAAGCTAATAAGAAAAACCTATGTGTTCAGTGAGTCAAGCCATTTAGAGGCTTTGACGAAGTTCAGAATGTTAGTACCTGGCGTACTAGAGAGTTCTTTTAAATCCCCGAAGAAATAGTTGCCAAGCAGTTTCTTCCTTTGATGGGAGAGTGCGGGACAATGACACAGAAAGTGCGAAGTATCTTCATGCACCTCCTCGTCACCGCATCCTCTGCATAGATCATCTGAACTGATTCTCATCTTTTTCATATGATAACCTAACAGATTATGTCCGGTGATTATGCTTACAAGAGATCGAAGTGATCCCTTTTGTAGCTGCATAATTCTTTCCGTTCTTTGTTTGTTAAAACAGGGCCAGATCTTTCTTGTAGTGCCGCAAGTGTCAAGAAGGTTCCACCTTTCATCGGCCTTAATTGTTATTCTTTTTGAGATTTCCTGTTTTAAATAACAGGTAGGGATGCTAACTAGCTGAGCTTGGCTTACGTCAAGCATTGACCCTAATCTTGCTAATTCATCGGCTTTCTCGTTGCCTACTATATCGCTGTGGCCTGGGACCCAGCAGAGTCTAATGTTGTGCTGTGCGCCAAGAACCTTAAGCTCTTCGCGGCAGCATGAAACAAGCTTCGATTTTACCTCAGTTGCAGTAATCGCTTTTATTGCCGCTTGGCTATCAATGTAAAAGGTGATATCAGCTCGTGGTATCGCCATCATTGATACCTTTTTAGCAGCTGTTGTCACTGCCAGGACCTCCGCTTGGAAGACGCTGCTGTGGTTTGGAAGCCTAAGCGAGGCGGTCAACTTGAGAGATTCAGAATAGAAGCCTGCCCCTACACCAGTGTCCGTTTTAGAGCCATCAGTATAGATAGCTATTGACGACTCACTGGAGTATGGTATATTATCTATCCATTCCTCTCTGCTTGGGATGGCAGCTTGGAATGGTTTATGAAAATCAAGTACGGGTATTTTATAGTCTGCTGTATTACTATGACCCATAATTTTATGAAGGATCTGGGCGTGTCCTATGGAACTGTTTATCCAGACTTTAGTTTGACTAAGTCTCAGGGCACTTTTGGCCGCAGATTCTTGAACAAAGAGGTCTAGGGGAATCAAATTGAGTATAACTTCCAGTCCCGCAGTTGGAGTGGATCTCATTGCTCCCGTAATGCCAGTGCACGCAAGTCTTTGAACTTTTGTCAAAGTTTTCAGGTTCGTGCTCTTTTCTAAAGCTTTCCACCATACCAAATTACCATAGGTTAGTATTGGTCTAATTATTGCCGAATACATCCATCTGATAATTTTAGGGTTTGGTCCCCAGGTTTTCCCGAAAATTCTATTGCAGGAGTAAAAGGCAATCAATGCCTTTTTGAATCTATCTTTAGTGTTCAGACCCCAGTTTAGTTTTTTATCTAAGATCACACCGAGGTACTTTGCGTGGTCGGAGATTATAAGAGGGCAGCCTTCGATTGAAGGAATTTTAAAATCAGGTATTTTACGCTTGTTAGTAAATATCACTAGTTCTGTTTTAGCTGGATTAACTGTCAGCCCACAGTTCCTAGCCCATTTGCTTACCAACGAGAGGGCGTATTCGGTTTGTTCACTGATAGTGGGTAGGAACTTGCCAGTCGCTAGCAATGCAAGATCATCAGCGTAGGCTATTATCTTTACTCCACTTGATTTCAATTTAGAGAGTATACCGTTCATGACAAGAACCCAAAGTAGCGGTGAGAGAACTCCACCCTGAGGGGTGCCTCTGGATGTGGTTACTCTCACCCTTTCTTCCGCTAGCTCAGAGTTAATTTGTCTCTTTCGGAGCATACTCATTATCCACTGTGTTATTACCTTTTCGACTTTGTGGTCGTCCAAGGCTTGCTTCACTGTTTCGTTCTTCACGTTATTGAAGGCTCCCTCAATATCCAAGAACGTTGCAAGGGTGTATTCCTTGTCATTCAGTGATTTTTCTATGACGCTGACAACATTGTGCAATGCTGTTTCAACGCTTTTTCCTTTAATGTAGGCATGTTGAAATTCCGATAAACAGTCCGGTTTCAGGGTGCTTCGGATGTGTATATCAATTAGCCTTTCAAAAGTTTTCAAAATAAACGATGTTAGACTAATGGGTCTATAGTCTTTGGCCTCCGTATGGCTAGGTTTACCAGCCTTAGGGATGAAAACTACCTTTACCTCACGCCACGTTAAGGGAACATACCCCCATTTAAGGCTATTATTGAAAATGCTAACTAGGTGTGGGATGATAAGGTTTATGCATTTCTGAAGCATCATAGGGAAGATTCCGTCTAGACCAGGGGATTTGTACGGGGAAAAGGAGTGAATGGCCCATTTTATCCTTTCTTCCGTTATAATATCCGATGGTACTAGGGTTTCTGTATGAGACTCTGTTTCTGGACTGCGGATATCAGCTACGCAGCCAGGAAAGTGAGTATTCACAAGGAGCTCAAGCGTTTCGCCACCGGATTCAGTCCAGCTGCCTAGAGCGACTGAATCCTTGGTCAGAATTTTCCTGAGTCTTGCTGATACATTTGTACTTTCTATTTCGTCGCAGAAGGCCATCCATGAGCTACGTTTTGCCCGTTGAGTTTCGACCTTAAAAATACGTTGACTGGCCTTATAATGTTCCCAATCAGCTTCTTTCCTAGTTCTTTTGGCGACGTTGAAAAGTCTTCTAGTTTCTTTTCTTAAGTTGCCTATTTCAGTGGTCCACCAGGGTGGTTTTTTCCTACCTTTTCCCATATGATTAATGGGACAGCTTTTTTCTAAAGCGCTATTCAGAACAACTCTGAGTTTTTCTGACGCAATATCTATGTCAGAGGGTTCTTGAATTAGAAGTGTGTCCGGGTTTTGATAAAGTAAGGGATATGAAAACTGACGAATAACTCATAACCGAACTGCTTAAATTACCAGAAAATGGACTTAAAGTCATAGAGCTGAAGATTGTTGACAACTTAGAGGAAGATTTAGTTAATTTCAAGGATACGGACATTATCATTGGTCCCAACAAGGTTTTGGCGTATATCCCAAAAGAGAATTGTTTACTCCTAAAGAAGTCCAAGGACAGCACTACAACCCAATCGACAGTATTTGGCAAAATATTGTCGAGGGATGTGCAGAAACTCTGCGGATTGAGATGTATTAAAAAGATATATATTACTAAAAATGAAATGTAGAAGCTCGTATGCGGCCGCAAAGAGAGCAATATTAATGAATTAAAAAAATTATTAGGAGAAATATTTAAAGAAAGTAACATTAAAGTGCACATTATAGAAAAAAATATTGAAATAACTGATCCTTGTAAAAAGAAATTAATACTTAATGACTACCACATTCTTCCAACCAGTGGACATGCAGGAATAAACCGCATGCTACAAAATATAAAGAAAAAATAGTTTTGGACAGGTATGCAAAACGATGTGACGACATTCGTAAAGCATTGCCCAATTTGTCAACGAAATAAATATATTCAGCCAAAAAAGCAACCAATGACTATCACATCAACAGCCGAATCGGGTTTTGACAAACTATTTTTAGATCTCGTAGGACCCTTAGAAGAATCAGAAGATGGATTTAAGTATATCTTAACTATACAAGATGAACTAACCAAATTTACGGAAGCAGTACCCATTTCAAACAAAGGAGCAAGTACAGTAGCAAAAGCTCTAGTAGAAGGTTTTATTTTAAGATACGGAGTACCACACACAGTAGCCTCCGATCAGGGAACTGAATTTCTGAACCAGGTTTTCCAAAAAATATGTAAATTATTAAAAATAGAACAGTTGCAATCCACAGCGTATCACCATGAAAGCATAGGAGCCTTAGAGAACTCTCATAAAGTCTTAGGAGCATATCTGAGAAGCTACGTTTCAGAAAAGCATACCGATTGGAGCACATGGCTACCATACTACGTTTTCTGTTATAATACATCAGTACACTCAGAAACCGGATATACACCTTTCGAACTAATATTCGGAACACAGTGTAACTTACCATCAAATTTGGTTAAGCAGGTAGAACCTGTGTATAACTATGACGATTATGTGATTGAGTTAAAACATAAATTACAAATCGCTCATAAAGATGCTCGAGAAACTCTGATAGGCAAAAAGACAGCAAGAAAAAATAGATTTGATCTAGAGGAGCGAACAAAAAGCTCAAATTTTGAAATAGGAAGTTTAGTTTTACTTAGAAACGAAAATAGAAAGAAACTTGATCCAATCTACATAGGTCCATACGAAGTTTTGTCCCAAAAAGGTGTGAATTGTGATATAAAATATGAAAACAAAAGGATAACAGTTCATAAAAATAGACTAAAGCCATTTTATATATGTATATTTAACTCTTATCTAAATATTAAAAGTTGACAAGAAACTTTCTAGACTCAGATGAATTCCATTAACTAATAATAAAAACAAAAAACTTATAAAAACTTGTAAGCATTTTTTTTGATTGTACTAAAAAAAAAAGGGGGAAGAGGTCCTCTGTAAATACCAAAATGTACGAACAAGAAAAGAAAAAATAATATTAATATGATATCATGTATAGATAAACTTGTAAATATAGATTAACATAAACTTAAAACTTATAAATACCAAAATGTACGAACAAAAAAGAAAAAATAATAAAACTTGTAAATATAGATTAACATAAACTTAAAACTTATAAATACCAAAATGTACGAACAAAAAAGAAAAAAATAATATTAATATGATATCATGTATAGATAAACTTGTAAATATAGGTTAACATAAACTTAGGTGCATCTAGAGTAAAAAAAAAAAAAAAAAAAAACAATAAACCTTAAAAAAACAATAAACCTAGAGATAGAATAAAACAAAAAAAAAAACCCTAGAATAAAAAAAAATCTATAATAGGTACTATATCTTTAAAATGTTAAAAGCTAAAATAATTTAAACACAACTATTGATAAGCAATTTGATATAGGTACTAAATCTTTAAAATGTAAAAAGCTAAAATAATTTAAACATAACTATTGATAAGCAATTTGATATAGGTACTAAATCTTTAAAATGTAAAAAGCTAAAATAATTTAAACATAACTATTGATAAGCAATTTGAAAAAAAAAATAATAAAAAAAAACATACAATATTCAATCAAAATCTCCATTGTACAAGTGTCGCATAAAAAGAAGAAATCATAATATGCCATGACTTCTCCTTCTTCTCCCTGGAAGGGTGGTGTGAAGGGATCGCACCAGCGACCACTTAACTAATTGCCGCCAAACAATTAAGAATACATTCAACCTGCTTCGATACTTGATACTCGGTTTCCCGTCCATATCCATCGCACATACTTTGCCCCGTCGCGTCGGTCACCGCGTCGACTATAGCTATAGCTATAGAGCCGAATCATAATAAACAAAAGTATTCATATTTCTATTGGCAGTTGGCACACTTTGTTTATAATATACCCATATAGTTCCATCGGCACCTTCAGTGCACGAACTATAGGAGAAATACAATATAAACAAAAATACTCATATGAAACTTTTAGTGCACGAGTATTTTTGTATTTCCTATTTCAAGTGTCGTTGATTTTTGAAGCAAATGCATGGTAAGGTCAAATGCTGCTTGTGCATATTGTGGAAATATCGATAGAACGTTATCGATTATCAAAGTATGGTTGGATGTATACGAAGTTAAATAATTTTGTGTATAAATAGGAATGATAAAAATATATTCACTTCACTTCAAACTCTGAAGCCAACAAGATCGATTCTTTTATTTAGTAACTCGCTGGAGGTTCGATTGAGTTTAATTCAGTAGTTCAGACGCCCTACAGAGCTATCCGCTTTTGGGTTAAGGTATACTTGGCTACTCCCCGGACCAAGTTTGCTCTACGGAAACGACTCTCAATCAGGGGTACAAACATTACAATCTACCAATTTTAATACGCAGAGGTCAGTTTGCAGTTTTACTTCACCTCTTCCTTCTGCATGTAAAAAGCCATCGCCAGCCAAACCAATCATCTCTGAATGTGTCTCGAATTTCTTAAAAAATTCTTTTTCACACCACATGTGACGCACCACTGTCCAAGCACTACTTTGAACGGTTAAAACTACCGGAATCTAACGCACCCAATAAGCTGCATTGCTTTTGTTGTTCTCTTTTCGGTTTGCTTTCGTTGCTGCGACACTGGGCTTTCATATGGCCGCGACCGCCACACTTGTAGCATATAACGTTTTGCAGTTTCTTTTTCGTGCTGGCTTTAGCACAGGTGTTCGGCCGTTGATGATCGGTGCTAACCGTAAACGCCTGCGATTTTTCGTGGTGTAGTTCTTCATTATTTTGGCGTTCCCCTTCTTCTTTCAACTTGATACACAGACTTTAAAATTTTGGTAAACTGTCACGCGTCTCGATGGCGACAACAAAACTCTCATACATTTTTGGTAGACTGGAAAGTAAAATAATTGCTTGTAGTTCATCGTTTATCTCTATCCCAACAACTGCAAGCTGATCTATGATTTCAACAAATGCATTTAGATAACTGGAAATGCTCTGGTTATCTGCCATCCGTAGATTCAATAACTTCTTGTAAAGAGATATCTTGCGCAGAGGTCCACTTGGCTGATGGGCTTCTTTAAGTTTTGTCCAAGCCGCAAGCGATGTATCACAATTCTTCACATGACCTAATTGAGAAGGTTTAACGCTTAATGTGATCATGGCCAGCGCCTTCTGGTCCATGCCTGACCAGTCCACACCATCAGCGGCATCCTCCCGCTTCAACGTACCCGATGCCACATTCCATAGCTCCGCATGTACCAAAACGCTACGCATCTGAATACTCCAAGAATCGTAATTCTTCTTCTTCAGCTTCTCTATTTGGTACATCGCACTCATAGTGCTAAGCTATGCACGTATGTTGCAATACAAAAAAAACTTACACAGCGCTTGCCAAATTTTTCTTTATTCTTTACCACAGGCCGTTACCTGGGCCTATAACCTGTTGAATTTTCAGTTTACGGAGTGGGATGTAGTACCCAAAGAAAGAAAACAAAACGGCCAACGTGTGTAGACTTCAAAAGTTTATTCGTGACTAATGCTACTTATAATATAATACAGCAAGTGTTTCCATATCAATATGTTACATACACATGCGTGCATTAATATATAGGTGTAAATACGCAATTTTCAACACCCTTCCTCAATACAAGTATGTTTAATTAAAAAAAAAATATGTTTACTTCAAATTTAACATTTCTCTAAATTCATTATGCTTTTTCATCGGCAGATTTTTGGTTAATATGTCAGCTACCATTACATCTGTCGATGCATATTTCAAGACAATCTGACCTTCATTAACAATTTGTCGAACGAAGTGATACCTAATGTCGACATGCTTAGTCCTCGCATAATGCACAGGGTTCTTTGCAAGTTGCTGCGCACTTAAGTTGTCGCCGTACACAACAGTTGGGGTGTCCGCCTCACCACATCCAATTTCAATAATGAGCCGTCGCATGGCTATGGCCTCCTTGCACGCAGTCGATAACGCCATGTACTCAGCCTCGGTGCTGCTGAGAGCCACACCGCTGCGCTAATTTCGCAACTGAGTGCAAAATGTCCGGTCTGGTCGTTAAGGCCAACCACATCAGCTCGCCAATTGCTGACTGATAGTAAACAGCATCTACCTTGTGACATTTATTGCTATCACATGCTACCTGATACCCTTCATCTAACGGCATTGATGCTGGCCTGCAGTTTTCGATGCCATGTCTTTGCCACAGCTCTTTAATGTATTGTGTCTGATCTAAAGTGATATTGCCAAGTTCACCTTCACGTTGGATTTCCATTCCAAGGAACAGCTGTAACGGTCCCTTATCAACACACTCAAACGAACTTGAAATAGCGGCTTTTATCTGGATCAAGTCTCGTTTTGATTGGCGTATAATGAGATCGTCAACATATACAAGGATTAGTGATAAGTTACCTTTCCCATGTTGCTTATACAGGCACGGCTCGTTGTCGAATGGAATGAACCCAATCCCTCGCAAAATACCATCAAGTTTGCAGTTCCACTCCCTTCCTGCTTGTTTCAAGCCGTATATAGCCTTCTTCAGTAATAAGACCTTGCCTGGTTGACTGCTGTCTTCGTACCCCGGTGGTTGCTTCATAAAAATGACATCTGAGAGATCGCTATTAAGGTATGCAGTGCAGACGTCCATCTGGTGCAAGTAAAGTCTCAACTCCGCAGATAGTGCCAGGATAAAACGTACACTCTCCAATCGACATACAGGCGAGAAAGTTTCGCCATAGTTCAAACCATATTGCTGTGAGCATCCTTTCGCAACAAGACGTGCTTTGAACCGTTCTACCTCGCCATCTTCACCTCGTTTCACGCTGAAAACCCACTTACAGCCAATTGCTCGTTAATTTCTTGGTAAATCTGCGAATGTCCAGGTCTGATTGACAATCAAAGCATCAAACTCCCTCTGCAAAGCCTCACGCCAAGACGAAACGTACGTGCTGCTCATCGCCTCCTCGTATGATAAGGGAATCGGCACGTCACTGGCAACCAACGCGTTTAGTACATTGTATCGCTTTCCAGACCGAGTCTTTTTTGGTTTGCTGGGTTCAACCGTCAAATCATTTTCTTTGACATTTTTAGCTGCGCTATTGGAATCATTGGAGTTACTACGCTCATCTGAAACCGCCTCGAAATAGTCGTCTCCTTTGCTACTTAGCTCATCCACATAAAAGTCATCGTCTTCACCCTTGATAATCGCATCTCCGGTAACCTCGCCAGCGACATCAACACCACTGACACTTCTTGGGGCCTCATTTGCTATTTCAAATGTAATGTTGTTGCCATTACCATGCTCCATTTGACCTAGCTCGTCGAATAGGACATCTCGTTTTTCTACCACTTGTCTCGCCCCTGCGTCATACAGTCGATAACCTTTCGCTTCTCTCGAGTAGCCAACCATGCGGTATTTTTGAAAAAGAAATATTTGACTGTTAAAAGTCAAATAGTATTTTTTTTCCGGAACACTGTTTATTTTTAATAAAATGATTTAAAATCATGAAAATAAAATAAATATGATCCAGCAAGTGTTCATATATGCGTTTCGCCCCGGTGCAATGGTTGGGCTCATCAGAAGATGACCATTACACCTTGTCTTGACGCATATTTTCCCGAATTAATCGAGATACCATATAATCCGAGCTACATAAAGCAACTGCGGTATTCCTCGCCCTTCGCTTGGAATTTGCTATTGTTACGTGCCTTTTCCAGTGCCACTGCAACGGAACCAAAAACTTTTAGATGATTAATAGAGGGCTTCTTACCTGTCCACGCTTCCATTGGTGTCATGTTGATTAGCGCACTTATGGGTGAACGATTGCGCAAATACGCAGCTGTATAAACTGCCTCAGCCCACAATGACTCACACAGTCCAGACTGAACCAGCAGACACCTTGACATCTCGACCAAGGTCCGATTGGCTCGCTCCGCAACGCCATTTTGTTGCGGTGTATATGGAATCGTCAGCTGCCTTGCAATGCCATTTGCCTTTAGAAAACCATCGAATGTTTTGTTCACGTATTCGCGACCATTGTCGCTGCGGATACACTTCAGCTTTTTGCCAGTTTGCCGTTCCACTAGATTTTTGAACTCCACGAACTTGCTAAACACCTCGTCCTTGGCTTTCAGAAAATACACAAATATGCGCCTAGATTTGTCGTCGATGAAGGTCAACAAATATCTCGAGCCACCTATCGATCTTGTCTCAAAAGGACCGCACACATCTGTGTGCATCAACTCCAGTAACTCGCGTGCTCTATTTTCTGTTGCGTTTGGGAAAGGCTGGACATGAATTTGGCTGAGCATGCAAGTCTTACAGGCTATTTTGGATGAAAAATTGATGTTCTCAATCCCGCGCACCAACCCCTTTTTGAAGATTTCCATTTAACTGCCGTAATTTAGGTGACCATATCTTCTGTGCCACAAAAGCGCATCAGCTTAAACGGCAGCAAAACATTCATTACGATGGCCTTCAAACATGTACAAACTTCCAAGTTTATTTATGTTTAGTATGCATTCGCCTTCTTGTACAACCTTAGCATGATTTTTTCCGAAATGCACAACACAATTATTTTCTACAGCTCGACTTACAGACATAAAATTGCATTTCATGATTGGCACATACAATAGGCGTGTACCAGTACCATCAACTGAGCGCTCCGAGCGCTCAACTATTTTTTAAGTGAGACAAAAAATCTCAGCTGAGCACTGAGATTTTTTGCGGAGATTTCTGAGACAAAAAATTCATGGATTCATTTCTCAATTTGCTTGCTCACCCAAAACAGCTGTTCAGTTGTCATTTGTCTGGTGTGGCGCGTAATTTAAATAATTTTTAAAAAAGAAATAAAATGTATTTATTTATTTATTATTTATTATTATTTTTATATTATTATTTATTTATTTATTTCTTATTTTATCTGATGAACTACTTAAAATTTGACGCAAAACTTGTTCTTGTTTGTTATCCATTTTAATTGTTTTTTTTCCAAAAGTAACAAAGAATTATCAATAGAAAAAAATAATAAATTCACATCAAAAACTACAACTGACAACATATGTTTTTGACAGCTTATGTTTGTACGGAGATTCTTGTCCCACAAAACGATTCTGCCTCCGTCAATCTGACATTGAGCGCTAACTGAGCGCTCAGTTGATGGTACACGCCTAATACATCTTGTGAAGGGATCGCACCAGCCACCACTTAACTAATAGCCGCCAAACAATTAAGAATACATTCAACCTGCTTCGATACTTGATACTCGGTTTCCCGTCCATATCCATCGCACATACTTTGTCCCGTCGCGTCGGTCACCGCGTCGACTATAGCTATAGCTATAGAGCCGAATCATAATAAACAAAAGCATTCATATTTCTATTGGCACACTTTGTTTATAATATACCCATATAGTTCCATCGGCACCTTCAGTGCACGAACTATAGGAGAAATACAATATAAACAAAAATACTCATATGACACTTTTAGTGCACGAGTATTTTTGTATTTCCTATTTCAAGTGTCGTTGATTTTTGAAGCAAATGCATGGTAAGGTCAAATGCTGCTTGTGCATATTGTGGAAATATCGATAGAACGTTATCGATTATCAAAGTATGGTTGGATGTATACGAAGTTAAATAATTGTGTGTATAAATAGGAATGATAAAAATATATTCACTTCACTTCAAACTCTGAAGCCAACAAGATCGATTCTTTTATTTAGTAACTCGCTGGAGGTTCGATTGAGTTTAATTCAGTAGTTCAGACGCCCTACAGAGCTATCCGCTTTTGGGTTAAGGTATACTTGGCTACTCGCCGGACCAAGTCTGCTCTACGGAAACGACTCTCAATCAGGGGTACAAACATTACATGGCGATCTTGCCAGGAGCAGCAAACCATTGTCTATAAGATGTCCCGGCAAACCCAACTGGCCCAAGCAGCCAATTTAATTAAAGAAGCCCAGGCACTTCTAATAGAACCAACAAGGCCCAAAGAAACCGAACAAATTAGAGTAGGCCCCAAACCCTTAACCATCGAAGAGTATTTGAGGCGAAATACTACCCGTGCTGCAGAACCAATTCCAGTACCCCCAACTCCAAAGGTACGAGCGGGAAAGAGGGTGCAGCTCAAGAAACACCTAATTGAACTGTATCGGTTGGCAAACATACCTGGCCAACCCAGCGATGTGATGCAAAAATACTTGCGCCAGATCAAGCAAGTGAAGGGAGCAATCCGCTCCAACAAAGCAGCTAAGCGGAAGCAAAAGAAAGCCGAAGAGCAAGAGTTCCACAAGCTGTTCCAGTCGATGATGACAACAGTAAAAGAAATCAGCAAAAGCAAATATTAAATTTGTTTTCATTCAATTTTCAAAATATAAATTTATTTTTATCTCAATTACTATTTTATTTTTCAATTTCTGTAATGGGTAAATCCCAGTCTAAAGTAGAAGAGGTCATCGTTAACAATAACGGGCCTCAAATTAATAAGTCCAATGATAAATATGAATATGGAATAGATGTAGCGTCTATCATAATTATAATTATTATTATTTTTCTCGCCAAATATATTAGAGACTTAATCGTAAGGAAATTTAATAAAGCAATTAGAGAAAAAATAGTCACAAACAATATAACCAGAAGAATGTCTGTATAATTTTTTTTAAATAAAAAATAAACCCACAAATTTTCTTAAAATTTTTATATTGGTTAATGGATTTCTCGACTTTGGAAGAAGCTTTAGGCACACTAAAAAACTGTTATCTAAACCAAAAAAAAATCCCCAAATCGCAAAAGAAAACTCGAAGGGGCAAACAAAAAATTTAAAGAAATTTTGCAGTTGTGGAATATTTTCATTGAACACTTCACAATTTTTAATCAAACAAATCTTACAGAACAAAAACAAATAAATGTAAGGGATATGAAAACTGACGAATAACTCATAACCGAACTGCTTAAATTACCAGAAAATGGACTTAAAGTCATAGAGCTGAAGATTGTTGACAACTTAGAGGAAGATTTAGTTAATTTCAAGGATACGGACATTATCATTGGTCCCAACAAGGTTTTGGCGTATATCCCAAAAGAGAATTGTTTACTCCTAAAGAAGTCCAAGGACAGCACTACAACCCAATCGACAGTATTTGGCAAAATATTGTCGAGGGATGTGCAGAAACTCTGCGGATTGAGATGTATTAAAAAGATATATATTACTAAAAATGAAATGAAGAAGCTCGTATGCGGCCGCAAAGAGAGCAATATTAATGAATTAAAAAAATTATTAGGAGAAATATTTAAAGAAAGTAACATTAAAGTGCACATTATAGAAAAAAATATTGAAATAACTGATCCTTGTAAAAAGAAATTAATACTTAATGACTACCACATTCTTCCAACCAGTGGACATGCAGGAATAAACCGCATGCTACAAAATATAAAGAAAAAATAGTTTTGGACAGGTATGCAAAACGATGTGACGACATTCGTAAAGCATTGCCCAATTTGTCAACGAAATAAATATATTCAGCCAAAAAAGCAACCAATGACTATCACATCAACAGCCGAATCGGGTTTTGACAAACTATTTTTAGATCTCGTAGGACCCTTAGAAGAATCAGAAGATGGATTTAAGTATATCTTAGCTATTCAAGATGAACTAACCAAATTTACGGAAGCAGTACCCATTTCAAACAAAGGAGCAAGTACAGTAGCAAAAGCTCTAGTAGAAGGTTTTATTTTAAGATACGGAGTACCACACACAGTAGCCTCCGATCAGGGAACTGAATTTCTGAACCAGGTTTTCCAAAAAATATGTAAATTATTAAAAATAGAACAGTTGCAATCCACAGCGTATCACCATGAAAGCATAGGAGCCTTAGAGAACTCTCATAAAGTCTTAGGAGCATATCTGAGAAGCTACGTTTCAGAAAAGCATACCGATTGGAGCACATGGCTACCATACTACGTTTTCTGTTATAATACATCAGTACACTCAGAAACCGGATATACACCTTTCGAACTAATATTCGGAAGACAGTGTAACTTACCATCAAATTTGGTTAAGCAGGTAGAACCTGTGTATAACTATGACGATTATGTGATTGAGTTAAAACATAAATTACAAATCGCTCATAAAGATGCTCGAGAAACTCTGATAGGCAAAAAGACAGCAAGAAAAAATAGATTTGATCTAGAGGAGCGAACAAAAAGCTCAAATTTTGAAATAGGAAGTTTAGTTTTACTTAGAAACGAAAATAGAAAGAAACTTGATTCAATCTACATAGGTCCATACGAAGTTTTGTTCCAAAAAGGTGTGAATTGTGATATAAAATATGAAAACAAAAGGATAACAGTTCATAAAAATAGACTAAAGCCATTTTATATATGTATATTTAACTCTTATCTAAATATTAAAAGTTGACAAGAAACTTTCTAGACTCAGATGAATTCCATTAACTAATAATAAAAACAAAAAACTTATAAAAACTTGTAAGCATTTTTTTTTGATTGTACTAAAAAAAAAAAAGGGGGTAGAGGTCCTCTGTAAATACCAAAATGTACGAACAAGAAAAGAAAAAATAATATTAATATGATATCATGTATAGATAAACTTGTAAATATAGATTAACATAAACTTAAAACTTATAAATACCAAAATGTACGAACAAAAAAGAAAAAATAATAAAACTTGTAAATATAGATTAACATAAACTTAAAACTTATAAATACCAAAATGTACGAACAAAAAAGAAAAAAATAATATTAATATGATATCATGTATAGATAAACTTGTAAATATAGATTAACATAAACTTAGGTGCATCTAGAGTAAAAAAAAAAAAAAAAAAAAAAACAATAAACCTTAAAAAAACAATAAACCTAGAGACAGAATAAAACAAAAAAAAAACCCTAGAATAAAAAAAAATCTTTAATAGGTACTATATCTTTAAAATGTAAAAAGCTAAAATAATTTAAACACAACTATTGATAAGCAATTTGATATAGGTACTAAATCTTTAAAATGTAAAAAGCTAAAATAATTTAAACATAACTATTGATAAGCAATTTGATATAGGTACTAAATCTTTAAAATGTAAAAAGCTAAAATAATTTAAACATAACTATTGATAAGCAATTTGAAAAAAAAAAATAATAAAAAAAAACATACAATATTCAATCAAAATCCCCATTGTACAAGTGTCGCATAAAAAGAAGAAATCATAATATGCCATGACTTCTCCTTTTTCTCCCTGGAAGGGTGGTGTGAAGGGATCGCACCAGCGACCACTTAACTAATTGCCGCCAAACAATTAAGAATACATTCAACCTGCTTCGATACTTGATACTCGGTTTCCCGTCCATATCCATCGCACATACTTTGCCCCGTCGCGTCGGTCACCGCGTCGACTATAGCTATAGCTATAGAGCCGAATCATAATAAACAAAAGTATTCATATTTCTATTGGCAGTTGGCACACTTTGTTTATAATATACCCATATAGTTCCATCGGCACCTTCAGTGCACGAACTATAGGAGAAATACAATATAAACAAAAATACTCATATGAAACTTTTAGTGCACGAGTATTTTTGTATTTCCTATTTCAAGTGTCGTTGATTTTTGAAGCAAATGCATGGTAAGGTCAAATGCTGCTTGTGCATATTGTGGAAATATCGATAGAACGTTATCGATTATTAAAGTATGGTTGGATGTATACGAAGTTAAATAATTTTGTGTATAAATAGGAATGATAAAAATATATTCACTTCACTTCAAACTCTGAAGCCAACAAGATCGATTCTTTTATTTAGCAACTCGCTGGAGGTTCGATTGAGTTTAATTCAGTAGTTCAGACGCCCTACAGAGCTATCCGCTTTTGGGTTAAGGTATACTTGGCTACTCGCCGGATCAAGTCTGCTCTACGGAAACGACTCTCAATCAGGGGTACAAACATTACAATCTACCAATTTTAATACGCAGAGGTCAGTTTGCAGTTTTACTTCACCTCTTCCTTCTGCATGTAAAAAGCCATCGCCAGCCAAACCAATCATCTCTGAATGTGTCTCGAATTTCTTAAAAAATTCTTTTTCACACCACATGTGACGCACCACTGTCCAAGCACTACTTTGAACGGTTAAAACTACCGGAATCTAACGCACCCGATAAGCTGCATTGCTTTTGTTGTTCTCTTTTCGGTTTGCTTTCGTTGCTGCGACACTGGGCTTTCATATGGCCGCGACCGCCACACTTGTAGCATATAACGTCGTTTTGCAGTTTCTTTTTCGTGCTGGCTTTAGCACAGGTGTTCGGCCGTTGATGATCGGTGCTAACCGTAAACGCCTGCGATTTTTCGTGGTGTAGTTCTTCATTATTTTGGCGTTCCCCTTCTTCTTTCAACTTGATACACAGACTTTAAAATTTTGGTAAACTGTCACGCGTCTCGATGGCGACAACAAAACTCTCATACATTTTTGGTAGACTGGAAAGTAAAATAATTGCTTGTAGTTCATCGTTTATCTCTATCCCAACAACTGCAAGCTGATCTATGATTTCAACAAATGCATTTAGATAACTGGAAATGCTCTGGTTATCTGCCATCCGTAGATTCAATAACTTCTTGTAAAGAGATATCTTGCGCAGAGGTCCACTAGGCTGATGGGCTTCTTTAAGTTTTGTCCAAGCCGCAAGCGATGTATCACAATTCTTCACATGACCTAATTGAGAAGGTTTAACGCTTAATGTGATCATGGCCAGCGCCTTCTGGTCCATGCCTGACCAGTCCACACCATCAGCGGCATCCTCCCGCTTCAACGTACCCGATGCCACATTCCATAGCTCCGCATGTACCAAAACGCTACGCATCTGAATGCTCCAAGAATCGTAATTCTTCTCCTTCAGCTTCTCTATTTGGTACATCGCACTCATAGTGCTAAGCTAATCACGTATGTTGCAATACAAAAAAAACTTACACAGCGCTTGCCAAATTTTTCTTTATTCTTTACCACAGGCCGTTACCTGGGCCTATAACCTGTTGAATTTTCAGTTTACGGAGTGGGATGTAGTACCCAAAGAAAGAAAACAAAACGGCCAACGTGTGTAGACTTCAAAAGTTTATTCGTGACTAACTTAATTCTACTTATAATATAATACAGCAAGTGTTTCCATATCAATATGTTGCTACTAATACACATGCGTGCATTGGTATATAGGTGTAAATACACAATTTTCAACAGACCCGATGAGGTAGGTCAACACCAAAAATACCGTTTTTTGAGATGGTCGGACAAAGGGTGGGTCCCGGATTGTGTCTGTCTGACCAAATGATTTTAAATCTACCACCAGATCTCTACCAACTACTATTTAAATTTTTCATTGACCTGATGGTATACCCCAACACCAAAAAACGCAACCGGAAGTGACCATTTTGCGGCCAAAAGGCCCGGAAAAAGTCTGTCCGACCAGCGGTTTTGTAATCTTCGTGTCATTTACCTTTCGTTAATGACCCAATTTTCCATTGACTCGATGAGGTAGGTACTTTGACCGCCGCCTCCTGGACTAATATGGCCACAAATTCCATAACAACTACATTCATAATGGCTTGGTCCCATAAGAAATGCACGGGACAACTAACACATGCTCATTGCCCATCCTTATGGACAAAATCCTCTCAATATAGCTTGTAGGCCGAAAGAGAGCAAACCCATTAAGTCGGGACTCTAGATAATATATTTCCTCTATGCTAAAGAGAAGGCAAAGACATATCGAGCGAAAAGATTTATGTAAGTAGGTAGCACAATACAATTATTACAACTCATACTTAAACATCACAAACAATATATCAACTTTTCAAAAATATTTCGTTTCATAATTAACAATAGTGGCACAGCTTTACCGGGAAAACCACAAGCTATGTTCGTGCAAATCATATTGCTGCTGTTAATGCTTTGTTGCAGCTTAACTTTGGGCTTAGAAGTAAGTAAGTTAACTATTTCGTTTTTCTAGGTGTTAATTTCTCATGTTTTCTTTTGTTCATAGTGTCCGAATGCTGATGTGGCTTCAATAAAGCATACATATCAAATTGCAATGGATCCGTTCAAAATGTAAATTCTCTCCTTTTTGCTGTCGAGAATGAGTATATGAACAAAAACAATTTGTTTAGCTTATTTCCACAATAAATTTGCCATTAGTTAAAAGTACTTAACAAAAATATTGTATACTTTTATTGTGATAAAGAATTATTTTAATCATTAAATACATAGACCTCTTGGTTTGTTAATCATGTTTATTTGTTTTTAAAATAAAATGAAATTAATAAAAATATGTTTTTAAATTCTATTCGACACTCAACCTTATAGATATAATTACTGACATAATATACATACATATGTATGTATGTATAAGGCTTTTCGAGGCCAGCTTTTTTTCAAAAAAAAAAAATGTGATGATTTTCCAAAATATCTTTCTTCTTACTATTTCGTTCTTTTTATTATTTTATTTTATTATGCTTGTAGTATATTGAAGAAATACAAAAATAATTTTGAAAAATGGTGTTTATCAGTTTGAGCATATGTAGCTTAAATCAAGTTCGGATTTGTTATCACAAGACTCATGAGTCTGTTGACCACATGAAATCGCGAAAGAATACAAACGAACGTGATGAACCAAAACATAAGAAGAATAAGGAATACAAAAACATGCTTCATACAGCTTATCCTTTTTTTTATTATTTTCCAAAAATTTAATACAAATATGAAGTTATAATTCAATAATTTAATATTTGACTTGAGTATTTGAAATTTTTTCTTGGAAATATTTATTTTTTTCTTAATTACTCTAAAACTAAATAAATATATAATAGCATTTTGAAAACAAAAATTATACTAAATAACATACAATTTTGAAATAAATTACAACTTTATATAAATTAGCTGTGCCACGTTTAACGTACATCAGGGCCGGCCCAGCCCATCTTGCGCCCTGTGCAAGATTTGTAGAAAGCGCCCCTTTTTTATATTTTCACACATAAACTGATACACAAGCATAGGCCTTTCCCACATTACCCAGGAGGTAGACTTTCAATGCGTTTTTTTATTGAGGCATCCCCAGTAGGTCTAAACTATAAACTAAAACGCAGCGAAGAAATGAGCAGAGGGGAAACGTTTAAACTTGGAAACTTACTTTTCTGGCCTTACATTTTGCAAATTCAGAAATGAGATCATCAAAGTCAAAAGAATTTAATAATTTCTTTTCAATTCACATTATAGATAAACTTACCAATGTCTCTTAAATCGTGGTTGTCCCAAGATAATTTTTAATAATTTTAAGTTTAGAAAAACTACGTTCTCCTGAAGCTACCGTGACCGGGATTGTATTAAGGATTTGGAGAGCAATTACTAAATTCGGAGCAAAATCTTTAAGGTTTGAACTAAAAATAAAATTTATCACATCTAAACTTGAGCTTTGTGGTGTAACAAGCTGGGATATTACGGTTAACTCTTGAAACAATTCTTCTCCATTTAAATCTAACTACTTTATGTTAAAACATTCTGCAAATTAAGGCATGAAGCACGTACATTTTTATTTTTTAAACATTCGCTTATGTTACTTAAAAATGAAAAATTGATACTATACGTATCAAACCTTTCAAGTATTTAAAAAAAATTCAACTTTAAATCTTTGTTTCGAGCTAATATAGTTTCAGGACATTCATCAGCATAAAGTATTTTTCTCCGTTGAGATCGCAATGATGAAGCTACAGGAAACATATTTGGTATTTCTAAGGAACTAGCAATACGCTCGGTTAATTGAACATATGTACCTACTCATTTAATTTTTCATCGGAACGCATTAAAATCAAACCGTTTTTTGTATTTTCTAAAACGGTTATGCCAGTTGACAGATTAACGGACGGACTTTGCAAATATTTACTAGTTTAATTTATATTTTCTAAAATATCAAACCAAATTAGCAGGCAGAGCAAGTAAATGTAATATCAAACATTTTATTTCCTAAAGATTCTGCAATGTTTTTTGCCTCTAGATTTCTTAATTCTATAAGGGCTTCATATATTTCTTCTTAATTTGTTTTTAAAGGCATCAATAAATCTAACCTGCTCTCTCATCTAGTCTCAGAAGGGGGTTTCAAAGTATGACTTGGAATTTTTTTCTTATAAATATCCCACCTCGTTGTGGAACGTGGAAAAAAGTTATACAAACATTGAATTGTATCAAAAAAATTAACTGCATATAATGAGCACCGAGCAGCATCATTAACCACTAAATTTAAGGAATGCGAGCAACATGGAAAGAAAAAATCTCAACACAAAAAATTTCCATGCCACCTCATAGTATGTATGTGCAAGATTTATTTCATGCACACCGAGTCCCAAAATTAACATAGAGAGTATGACAAAGCAAAATACTTATTCATATTGAATCGCAAAAACACTCTAGGAAAGATATAAATCCTCGGTAGCCATATTGGTTTGCCTACAAGCTAAACCGGAAACTGGCCTCATAAAGTATTTCTTAGTGTGCGTGTAATTTCTCCTCTAATTTATGAAATTTCCCCTAAAAACTCAGTAAATGTGTCTATGGATGCGTGAAAACACATCAATTTTACTCGTTGAATTCTTCCACATTACAAATACAACAATGTAAACAAATGGGTTTTGAAGGGTGATACGTACGAAGGATGTATATCTTCATATAGAGTGTTTTTGTTGAATCGTATGGGCTAGAACGTGCAGGTTTTGTATCACGCACCGTACCTGAATGTGAGTTTTCATCTACAAAAAAAACAACAAAAAAAGAAAACACTCCATATATATGCATACATATATGGAGTGTCTTCGATTTGTAGTAGACGGTAGCACAGCAACCTACCTGCTCTCGTTTTTCGGAGGCATTTTTTTGTTGTTTTCTTTGTAGATGAGAACTCACATTCAGGTACGGTGCGTGATACAAAACCTGCACGTTCTAGCCCATACGATTCAACAAAAACACTCTATATGACGATATAAATCCTTCGTACGTATCACCCTTCAAAACCCATTTGTTTACATTGTTGTATTTGTAATGTGGAAGAATTCAACGAGTAAAATTGACGTGTTTTCACGCATCCATAGACACATTTACTGAGTTTTTAGGGGAAATTTCATAAATTAGAGGAGAAATTACACGCACACTAAGAAATATGTACTTTATGAGGCCAGTTTCCGGTTTAGCTTGTAGGCAAACCAATATGGCTACCGAGGATTTATATCTTTACTAGAGTGTTTTTGCGATTCAATATGAATAAAGTGCCTTGCACATGAGCAACGAACTGCGAACTGCGAATGGACGAACAAACGTGATTTTACATATTTCAAAAAGTCAATTCCACACAAAAACACATTTAAATTATAAGAAACCAATTGACACTAATATTAGAATAATAAAATTTGCATTTTGTTCTCTAAAACAAGAGAATTTTGTAAAAACAATTTGGTAGTAACGAATCGCAGTGTGGTCGCTGCGAACTATCAAACTCTATTCGCGTTCCACATAACATCCACACTTCAACGAATAAATTGTTCGCGCTCAACTTAACCTCAAAATTATACCACTCTTGTTTTGTTTTTGTGTGAAAGATCTTTCGAGTTAATAAGCACAGGGATGTGCTGTAGTGTTGGTTAAACATCGATAGTCTATCGATAGTAAAAAACTATCGCGTACATCGATAGTTTCTAAAAACTATCGAACACACTATCGATGGTTTCAATACTTCCAAATTATTTTACCACAAGGCTATTTTTCTGAACACCGCTGTTTAATTTTCAACTCATACAGCACTGGAAATCTATTGAAAATCTTCACGTCTCATCATTTCAATTTATGATTTTTGGTTTGGGGAACCACCGAATTATAATTTTGTAAGTTGTCATTGTCATCATATGTTACTATTTTTTGTTTAATAAACTAATTTAAAATAAGCACTCTTGATTTTTGTATCATTTGCCTTAAAAGCTAAATTCATTTTTCATTCATAAAAAATGTTGTCTTGTGACCGAAAAACTCGTGAACTGATGGGTCAAATGTTTAAATTTTTTTCAAATTGTTTGGAATCTTTGGGAAGCTTGCCAGCTTGCCACATTAACCAAAAAAATAAAGTGGTATTCGTCAGGCCGTACCGAACTGTTTTTTTTTTTGATTACAATAATACATCGTGTTTTTTTTTTTTCAAAAAAATACCTTAAAAAGCAAGTTAAATTTTACATTTCTAGTTGCTTAAATAAGTTTGAAATTCAAATACATATTCAGATTTTCAACCGTTTTTTATTATTCAAAAAATGTGTATCTAATAGAAAAGCCTTTTTAATGCTTTTTAAGATATTTAGTAAAACCATCGATAGTATCGATAGTGTTTTCCAAAACTATCGATACTATCAAAAGTGGAAACTATCGATGTTTAACCAACACTAATGTGTTGAACATAAATTTTCTCTGAGTAAACATCCCTGGGTCAAGTTGACAATTCGTCGCTACCTGCGAATAGAAATAAAAGCTCATGTGAAAGAAAAGTCAAAATATGCGAACATCCACAGTTCGCAGTTCGCAGTTCGTTGCTCATGTGCAAGGCACTTAAGTATTTTGCTTTGTCATACTCTCTATGTTAATTTTGGGACTCGGTGTGCATGAAATAAATCTTGCACATATGAGGTGGCATGGAAATTTTTTGTGTTGAGATTTTTTCTTTTTTTCTCTTGCATGGAACTTTTTTGTGTTGAGATTTTTTCTTTTTTTCTCTTGTACGACAGGGTGAAATATTTGGAAATGAGGTAGGTAGGATTTTTAGTTCTGCGATATCTTGAGTTAAATTTTCATTGAATGCAACAATGAAAGTGATGTTAGTTAGTGCGCAAGAGAGTTAGGACAGTTGTGATGTATTTTTTTTGAGATTATTATAAGACTGTTTGTGGTTAAAGAATGGCAAATAGTAGTACATATTTGTTTGCGCAAGATCAGATTACATTTTCTTGCTCCTGGTAATGCGCCCCCAGAATTCTGCGCCCTGTGCATTTGCACATCTTGCACATATGCTTTGTCCGGCCCTGACGTACATATAACTAGTGGATGATATTCTCAGCATGCCGTCGAATCGATCTTCATTGCAGAATTTGTTGCAATACCGCTTCATTTTGTTTGGGTGCTGAAAAAAAAAAACAATTATTATTGCTTTCAAAGTTTGTGGCTTATGTAAAGCTTACTTTGAAGTAGTCTTGCCATCATGAGCCTTTTTTTCTACGAACGCACAATTTTGTAGGAGTTGGAATTATGAATTCATGGAATTCAGCTTCTATTTTGCCAGTCTTTAAGTTTACCAAAATTGCCTGGAGTTCTAAAGAAGGACATTAAAAAAGATGAGATTAGTATTAATTTAATTTATTTTTGAAGAAGACTTGCCAATGATATCCGACTCCCGTCATTTACAATGTGCTATATTCTCAGAGCAGTGGCCTATTGCACCGCCTTACAAATTTGTGAATTACAAACGTTTTTACCACAAATTTGTAAAAAAAAAAACAGTTTTGTGTTTTGTTTTTGCACGACAAAAAGTTTGTAATTGTAAATCACAATCAAAAAAAATTGTGAAAAATCTACTTTATTGTGAATTTCTGTTGCACAATATGAATGAGGTTTACAAATTTCTGTCAGTTTGTGAAAAATTTCTACAGGCAAAAGACCGTGTGTAAATTTGTCTACAAATTTGTTACTCATAATTAAGATGTCTTTGCGTAGAAGGCACAGTAGTGACAGCAGTAATTCGGAAGCGGATGTCATTGTAATAAAAAAAGGTTTATCGTCCGCGTCAAAATTATAACTTTGAACATTATTTTAATTTCAATGAACGATTCCGACTGAGTTGTTCTAAAGCAGAAGAAATAATTAATATTATTGGACCCGGAATAAAACAGAAAACGGAAAGAAATTGTACATTAACCCGAAGATAGTAAATTTTAACAACTTTGCATTGGATGGGTAACGGAGGGCAATACCATGGCGTTGGATGAATGTAAATGTTTCCAACGTATCTCCAAAGCTATCGTTGACCTTTTATATGAGGACGTTGTCAAATGGCCGAATCAGATTCAAGAAATATCTCAAAAATTTTACTCTATTGCAGGTTAGTAAGCATCTTCTTGTTCAAATTTTCTCTCAAATCAAAATTATTTATAGGTATGCCATGTATTTGTGGATGCACTGATGGAACGTTAGTTTTCATTGATGCACCAAACAATTTTGAAGCTGCTTATGTGGATAGACATGGAAGTCATTCAATAAATTGTATGTTAGTACATATGTGGGCCTGATTATACGTTCTATTATGGCTATGTGAACTGTCCCGGAAGTGTGCACGATTCTAGGGTCTTGCGAAGAAGTCCACTGTATAGTCGATTTGGAAATGGTTTTCGGCCTTTTCCCAATACCGTTTTACTAGGAGATACCGGGTACCCTTGCAAAGACTGGTTACTTACACCGATTTTACGCGAAACTTCCCCTGTAATTGAACGTTATAATCGGGCACACAAATCTACTCGAAGAATAGTTGAAAATTCGATTGAAAGAAAAATTCCCATGTTTAAAACATTTGAGATTACAACCTCAAAAAGCTGTAAATATAATCAAATGTTGTATAGCTTTAACCAACATTTCAAAAACTTCAAATGATGACACCATCGAAATACCAGAAAACAGTGAAAATGAAAATAATTACAACAGTTATAAGAAATCGACGAAAACGAAGTAGGTACATGCTAATATACAATATGCCTTAAGCAATTTTTAGTAAAACGAAAAGCATAGCAATAGCATTGATTTAAAAAACGTTGAAAAAAATTGTGAATTAAATTTGTAACTTACAACTTCCAAGAATAAATTGTGCAACGGTTAATTGTAGGTTTACTGTACAATTTGTAACTCTCATCACAAATATGTGATCCCACTTATTTGTAGTTGGTGCAAAGCAAATTCAAATACAAAATTTGTGATTGTAGATTACAAGTACAAATTTGTGGTTGTAATTTGTAAACTGGTGCAATAGGGCCCAGGTTGCTTCGCAATCGACATTCTGTCAAGTTAAATCATCTGCATGCATCGTCTGTATTAGCATCAGCGGCAGCAGTAGTCGCTGTCTAAGCCAACTAAGTGTGCAAGTTGTAGTCCTTTAGTGGCAGCGTGACATTTGGTGCTACAAGCCTGGATTTAGACCTAGAAAAAGATGAGGATTAAGCGAGTTGATCACGATATAAATATTAAAATTCTTTTCTTTTACTTTCACAACTTATTTCCGCGCGCTGTTGCACTCTGTGGAATCGGAAGATTTTGCTGCTGCAACCTGCATTTCTTGGTGGATGATGCATTGGCCAAGATGTTGGAAACCCTAAGGAATTATATCATTTAAAATATTTCTGTTTGGTAGACTCGTAAGTTAATCAATTAACAAACCTGAATTGCCTGCATATGAGAAGGGCGTTAGCGGTCGACTACGGAATGTCAAAGCTTCTAATTGCACCATTGACTTGGTGGTGTTGTTGCTCCTTTTATTTTTGTGACACCTACACCGTCAACGCCTGCGGCAGCTATGACCGCTAAGATGGGGGCAGATGTCGCCGATCATGGTACAGCAGCAATTGAGGATAGAAAGATGCACGTTTCATTTCACAATCCAAAAAAATTGTATTGTTATTTTTCGAACAAAAATGTACACACAATGTCCAGCGTCTGTCGTTAAAAACATTTATATTATTTTCATAGAGAAATATGATATAAGAAACTTACTTGTAAACAGCGGCCTTGTTTTGAGCAAAACTTTGCCTTCCGGATTCCTTAAGGGAAGTTGCTTCCTGCATTATGGTATGGAATTGGCAGCATCTAAAATGAAAACACAGACTTTAAAATAAATCTATAATTGTTACACCTCCTTCACTGCAATTTGACTTACTTTTTATTCATTGAAGTGAACTTGTATTCTCTTTATAAAGGGTTTTTGGTCTGAAAAATATCAAATTATATTAAATATCGAAACAATTAACAAAAACTTACTCTTAAAATCCGAAACCCATTGTTTTGTTTTGCAAAATTGAAGTTGTGGAATTGTAATTTTTGGCAGGTCACAAAAATTCCATACATTTTTCTTTAGCCCAATCCCCCATTTTGATTTTTTTTCACCACTCACACGTATTCACCGATAGCGAATTTGAGAGAGTTCACCTCGAATTTGAGAGAGTTCACCTCGAATAAAATTTGAGGGTGTTTCAGGTAGGACGGGTACCGGTCGGGACTCTAGATAATATATTTTCTCTATGGTATTCACAATGCATGCATCTTTGATCCATTGTATATATATTTTCTATAGTACTACTATGAGACGAAATTTTTTATTTCATCTCCACAACTATTGAGGGCGCTGCGTGTATTAAAGTACTTGGAAGGGATTTTAAGAAAGAGGAGAATATTACTAAAGAAAGAAAGAGAAAAGTAAATTTGTTTAAGTTTCATAAATATTAATATGTTCGAGGGAGATAGCCAAAATACAAATGTCAAACCATAGAGGAAATATATTATCTAGAGTCCCGACTTAATGGGTTTGCTCTCTTTCGGCCTACAAACTAAATTGAGAGAATTTTGCCCATTAGCATAAGCATGTGTTAGTTGTCCCGTGCATTTCTTATGGGAAAATTCAAATTCTATGTAGTTGTTATGGGCTTTTGGTGAAGTTTGCACAATTAGGGGGAAAACAATGTGAGGTGAACTCAGCCGTTCAAAAAAGAGATCCGTTGAATTCAAAAATTGAAAAATGAATGCAATATTTTAAGAAAAATGAATTTTGCAACTTCTTTTTAGTGAAAACTGTGCTAAAAATAATATTTGACTGCTTTTGGCAAACAAATTCTATGATTTTTATGAAAAGTTTCGCTAAAAACAGAAAAAATCATGCAGAAAGTATAGGCGCACCCTAGAACTGCAATGCGAACATGGCCCAATTTGAGTTGTTCCCAGTTTTGACAGATCAATAGCGAGGTGAGTATTTTGACAATTCTAAAAAAATGAAAAAAAATACAATGTTTTTATTGTGATCAACAAGAAAAAGTGTCTAGACTGTCTGCAAAGAATAAATAAAATATTATTTAATAAAAATTAAACTGAATTGAATCTTTAAAAACTAATGAATACTAATTTTCTTTTTGAAGTGTTTTTTTCTCTTTTTACAGGTTAGTTGGTTTTTAATATATCCTACACAATAAAGCTATTTTATAGAAATAAAAATTATGATTCGGTTCTGGCCAATTTGCTATTCTCCTGAAAAAAGTTTTGAGTTTAAGTTGGTGTAATAATATTTCATGGATATTTCAATAAAATCTAAACAATTCTTTTGATTTTAAGGAAATTTTAATGAAATCTTGCTCCACAAACTTAAAATTTTAACATTTTTCAGCTGAATCTCGGGAATTAAACGGTAATACCTACGTACATACATCATATCCCCATAATATAAACATGTATAACACAATATGTTAAATTAAAACGTTTACACAAGGTTATGGTTAAAAATTACTTTATTAATTAAAACTGTTACGCAAGGTTATGGTTAAAAATTACTTTATTAAAAAAGATATTCTTAAGTGTAGTCAAATCATGTGTGGTACACGCTGCGGTAGGAATCGAACTGCTAGTCGTTGATCATCTCGTTCTCCTCGGAGGTTCGGATGACGGTGATTGCCAGCGGCGGCGTCGGTAGTAATGTATCTATTATCTATTTTTATCTTATTGTTGGCTTGGGTCGTAAATCAATGAGTTTATGACGATACCGATCTTCTTTCGGGGTTGGTGTCATGTATCATCATGCACTTGTTGACCCATGTGGTCGCCATGTGTTAACTCTCCCCTTGGTCGGAAGAAGATTGTCCCAATCTTTCGCTCAACATCTGCTGTACCCTTGATCTTGAAGTGTCCAAGAATTCTTTCATCTCTATTGTGACCTGTTCGATCGTGCTTGGGCAAGTGACTTCTTCGATTCTGATTGTGCGATAACTCTGAATTATTATGATTATTTTGTAGATAGAGTAAATCAATATTACAATGAACAACTTAATACATATTCCCCACAGTACGGGATGTTCTTTGAGATCTGTTATAAATGGTTCTATATGATCAAGATTTGTGTACATGAGTTTCTCGTCTTGTGAAGCAATGAATTCGAGAATTTGGACTTGAGTTGGTTTGCTTAACTTAATATGTTCTAGTATTTGGTTTTCTGAATTCAGATAAATTTTGCCATTAATAGACACGTTCTGTTCAAATTGGATCAAATTGATTCCTGACAATTCTATTCCGTTAACAATGTGGTTTCCCGTTAAAACAATATTTCCTGCGTTGATTATTTCTATTGGTTGATTACGTTCTTTGATTTTGGTACAGTTTGCTTTATATTTATTTAGAAGGTTGGTTAAACAACTAGATTCTTTACTGATTTTACAATAGTGGTGGTTGAGTTCCTTTTTACATTCTGATTTATAAAATGTTTTCTTATATTTAATGATTTCGCTTAGTATTATAATTTTTCCACCATTTACATTATTGCTTCTGGTTAGATAGTGGTTTCCTAACCCTTTTACCTTGGGGTATTTGATAAATACAACGATAATATTATTTTTTTGTACAATTTTAAAAGTGGAAGCATCTAGTACATCGATTATGGATATATTTATTTTTTCTTGTTCCATAATGTTTTTTATTTCATTTAAATCTAACAATAGAGTATTGAGTATATTTGATTTACTTAAATTAATGGTATTTATTATTTCTCTAAGTTCTACAAGTATATATTTTATTATTTTACTTTCTGTAATTCCTTTGCTATTAGTATCTCTATACATACTATATAACTTGTCGAATAATTGTTTATTGATGTTTTTTTGTCTATTGTTTGACTTTATTAGTTCCTGTACTTTTAAATTTATCCTAACGGCGTCATCGTGGTCTGGACTACCAGAGATCCATTTCCAAAGTGTACCTATTTCATTGATACCTCTGCGTTCTCTATTCCTGATAGATAGTTCGTTGAGTAGTTTGTCGGCCATTTCTAACTCCTGGTCAATAATTTTTAGAATTTCTTTTTTTCCTCTAAATCCATCTATTATTTCGGAGTAGGAAGTTAAATTGATGACGTGATAGATCTCACCGTAGTTTTCGTAGACCGCGGCTTTACCGTTTTCTATTAAAATGAATTCATCTCTAGTGTAGTCGGTTATTTGTTGCGCTAAAGTTGAAACGGCTAGCGTCAGTATAAGAAGCATCATCTGTGAATTTAATTTCTAATATTATCTTTATGAATTTTTCGGTTATTTGAATCTATGACTACGTTCCCTAAGTCTTCCTTAACTTTCTTTTTTTGAAATAATGGTTTATTCTTACTTTTCCTCTGCCCGTTGTTTACAAAAATTGTTTCTCCTTCCTTATATACTTTATTTTTCCTTTTCTTGTTAAAATATCCTATCATTTTCTGTTGGTGTTTTTGAATTTTTACTTTGGTGTCGTTGTTGTCTATATAATTATGAAATATATCTGTCGGTCGTTTGTCTGTCACCGTGTGAATTGTTTCGTTATATTTTTTTGTAGCTAAAGTCATTATATCTTTAATGTCTGTAATATGTGTAGTTTCTTTAACTATTCTAATAAGCTCTGTTAGAGTTGAGTGAATTCTCTCTATTGTACCGTTGCTCTTTGAGTGGGCTGGTGGTGTAGTTTTATGAGTGATGTTAAGAAGGTTGTACGCACATTTTGCAGAAGGTGAACAAAATGCTGCTTCGTTATCGGTTATCAACATTTTGACGTTACCAAAAAGCGGTAGTAGTTCTATCATTCTGTCTTTTGCTTCCGTCTTTGACTTTACTTGGGTTGTAACGAGATATTTTGAAAATGGGTCTGTCATTGTAAGAAAGGACGAGTTTTCGCAGTAGTATATATCTGCGTGGACGCGCTCTCCCCCTTCTTCAGGAATTGGAGTCTCTCCAATTGGCTGCTTATTAGGATGTCTCTCATACTTATTCTTTTTACAAACTTCACATGTAGCGTTTAATGAAAGAATTTGCTTGAATGCATTTGGCCAATAATATCTGTTAACAATTTGCTTATACACTTCTTTAGCCTGTCTATGAGCTCGATTGTGTTCGGCAGTGACGATACCTAATTGTTCTTCCTTATCTGTTACGTCTTCAACTATTTGGTTGCAAAGTAAAAATTTAATTGTTGGAAATTCCTCCAGAAGTTTGTCTTTAATCTTGAAGAATGTCTCTTCGGTGCTGTAAATTCCTACTGTCGAACCTGCCTTTAATATTGTTTTAATTTTACTTATAATCTCTAAATCTTTAAAAAGTACCGTATGTCTCCAGTAATTTGTGTATATTTCCTTTGAAATTATGTTGTTGTTGAGTGATTCTTTCATAATTAATTGAATTTTAAAATTATTAATTCTTTGGTTTACTCTTTTTATTTCTGACACGGGACTACTCTCTGCGCTATGAACAGTTCCTATCTCTGATTCATCTTCGTTCATCATATTTAGTTCTTGTCTACTAAGGGCATCAGCTACAACATTTTCCCTGCCTGGTTTGTATATAATTTCTGGAGCGTATTCTTCTATGAAAGCGCGCCAACGTTTTATTTTTGCATTAGGGTTCTTATCGCCTATGGCAAATGTTAATGGTTGGTGATCTGTATATATGCGGATACCACTCACACCATAAAGATAATTTCGAAGGTTCTTCAATGCCCAAATTATGGCAAGGAGTTCCTTCTCGTTTGTCGCGTAATTTTCCTCAGTTTTACTTAACGTTCGGCTTATAAAAATTATGGGCTTATTATTTTGACTAAGCACTGCACCTATGGCTGAGTTGCTAGCGTCTGTGGTTAGCTCAAATCTTTTGCTAAAGTCAGGTTGGTTGAGCGTAACTTGTTCGCAGAGTTTGTCCTTCAATATTTTAAATGCTTTAATGGCCTCCTTATCAAACTCTATTGCTACTTTTTTGCTACTACTTTGGCAAGTTCTACCATTCTCTCCCCTGAGATACTTGGTTAAGGGCTTTGTTATCATCGCATAATTTCTTATGAATTTACGGTAATAACCAGCTAATCCTAAAAAAGATCTTAACTGACGTAAAGTCTCTGGTTGCGGAAATTCTTCTATGCATCGAGTTTTTACTGGGTCCATTTTTATGCAATTAAATGATACGATGTACCCAAGAAATTCTACTTCTTTCATGAAGTATTTCGATTTTTCACTCGATATTCTCATGTTAGCTGTTCTTAGCGCCTTCGTTATTGTCTCGATATGTTCGAGATGTTCTTCTTCCGTCTCTGTATATATAATGACGTCGTCAATATAAACATGACAAAATTTCCCTATGTATTCGCGGAGGATGTCATCCATAGCTCTCTGGAAAATTGACGGCGCATTTTTGAGTCCAAACGGCATTCGAAGGAACTCGTATTTCCCATTGTTAACACTAAAAGCTGTTTTTTCCCTATCGCTCTCTTTTAACTTTATCTGATGGAACCCGCTCTGTAAATCAAGAGTGGTGAAATATTTAGATTTGCCTAAATTTGCTAAGATAACCGATGTTTCTGCCATAGGATATTTATCTGTTTTAGTAAATGAATTAAGTTTTTTGTAATCTATTACTAATCTATGTTTCTTTGTACCGTCCTCGTTTACACCTTTCTTATCTACAACCCATACCGGAGAGTTATATGCACTTCGACTAGGCTGTATTATATTATTATCAAGTAAATTCTCTATTTCCTTGTTTACGAAGCTAGCTACTGATTGTGGATACGGGTAACCTTTTGTCCAAATAGCTGTGTCAATAGTAGTATCTATGCTACATTGCACACGCGTGTTGTACGGAAGGTAATTTGGGTTCTCGGTAAAAACACCCTGGTATTTTTTTAAAGTTGAAGTTAATTTTTCTTTTGTAGAAATTTCATTATTTATATTGAGTGTATTGATTAAAATATCATTAAATATTAAAGGTATCACGCCCTGATTATATTCTAACGTTGAATCCCTAATATTAATATTCCCTTTTACAGTTCTTAATAATTTAATGCCAATAATGGCATCAAAATCTTTTAGTTCATTAAGTTCATAAAATTTATCTTCTACCCCCAAGATATTTATAGCTTGGTAAGTACGAATGATAGTAGTTCCATGAACGCTGTTGACTTGCGACGGAGTTTCAAGCTCCATACTTGGGAACAGCCCTGGTTTAATGTAGTTATGAGTTGCTCCTGTATCAATTAAAATATAAAATGTACGCCCCGACTTACCATCCGTCCTTTTTATGTACGGTAAGTCGTGCCTCACTCTAAAAAATTACCGCTCTCATTCAAGTTATTGAGGCGTGGAAATTTATGTAACGCTGTTTGGTCACTATTGGCCCGATCTCTTTTGAACGGGTTGTTATTAAAAGAGTTATTCGAACATTGTGGCCTAATATTACTATTAGGTTGAGAGGTGACTTGTCTTGTGGGCACTATATTCCCACTTGATGTGTCCATTCTTTCGGGTCGGTTATTATTGTGGTTATTATTAAAATTGTTATAATGTCGGTTTTGCTGAAATTGTCTATTCCGTTGTTGAGAGGGTTCCGCGTATTGTCGGTCTTGATGAGTAAAACCGTTTTGGTAAATTGTTCTATTCTGACGCGGTGGTCTGGTTGTTAGTTGGCCAAAAAGGTTTTGTTCGTATTGTCTGGGTTGATATCTGTAATTAACGTGGCCCATGTTTCCATACCTTGTCTGATTTGATTCAATCTCTTGTGCTCTCGCTAAGGCATTGGGTAAATCCCCAGGATTTAGTGAAAATACGATGTTACCTGCGGGTTGGTTTAACCCAGTAACGAATACTCGCAAAGCGTTTTGTCTTGCCCTCTCAGTGAGACATTCGGTTTCAGCGGTCCTAGGACCATAACTCATAATTGTCTTGTTTACTATAAGCGTAAGTATTCTTGTAACGTCATCGTAAAATTCTTGCAATGGTTTCCTATCCTGTCTCATGTTACCTAATTCTGTTTCTAGCATATGGACTGGTCTTTTGTCGCTATATGTTAGATCTAATCGACCTAATATCGCATCAATGTTTAACGGTGTCCCGTGGCTAGTGAGGACATCATTGGATTTCCCTATGATTTTATTCCTTATTATATTTACTACCGAAAAGTATCTCGACCCACCCTTACACGACTCATACACCTTCATAGCGTTTGTAAGCGCTGTGCGCCAAGAAACATAGTTTTCTCCATCAAATTTTGGTATACACTTGGCTACTTCTAACCCCTCTCCACCTACTATCGCTGGATCAATTGTAATGTCCTTATATGGTTCAATGGTGTCTCTTGTTGTTAATGCCGTAAGTTGTCTATTTAGTCTATTTACCTCTTCTGTTAATTGTTGGTTGGCATCAGCCACTAACCTACTAACTACTGTCGATAGTTCTTCTGGCGTTATTGTCGTATTTGTGGACATCTTTGTTATAATTTTCAACACAAGGGATATTTCCTATTTGTACCTGATTTAATTTAATTTTCTCAAACTAGTAGTAGTTTTACTTTCTTAAGTCACTTTGATAATTCTTGCAAAGGTACATATGTAGTTTATCTTAATTTTAACATTAATTCCTTTAACCACTTTGATACTTTTTACAAGGAAATTTCTTTCTAATTTTTTCTATTGATTTTTATATTTTTTTAATTCTTTTAACCACTTTATTGCTTTTAATAAGGATACTTTCTTTTTATTTCGTTTTCTATTTATTTCTTTATCTTATTACTATTCTATGTATGTATATTTATTTATTTATTTGTTGTTTTAATCAATTTACTCCTTTTTTTATATATATGTAAATGTATTTTTTATACTTTCTTACTCTCCGTCAATGGGTTGAATTTTCAGCGTCAGAGCTTACTTTCCTGATCTATGGGAATCGATGTCCCGGGTTTGCTTAGGGTGCTTTACGCCTTAAGTCTTGGAGTCGTTCCCCCGTTGTTCATATTTTAAGTCTGATTGTTCTAGTTCCCGTGGCTGAAGGGTACTTGTTTCCTTTCTCCTTCTTGGATGCCTTCGTTAAATGTTTTTTTTCGACCGGTTGGTTTTTCACCCACTGAATCACTTTATATTTTAATCGAAAATTTAACTAACGGGTCCCTGCTCGGGCGCCAATTAAAACGTTTACACAAGGTTATGGTTAAAAATTACTTTATTAATTAAAACTGTTACGCAAGGTTATGGTTAAAAATTACTTTATTAAAAAAGATATTCTTAAGTGTAGTCAAATCAAACTGCTAGTCGTTGATCATCTCGTTCTCCTCGGAGGTTCGGATGACGGTGATTGCCAGCGGCGGCGTCGGTAGTAATGTATCTGTTATCTATTTTTATCTTATTGTTGGCTTGGGTCGTAAATCAATGAGTTTATGACGATACCGATCTTCTTTCGGGGTTGGTGTCATGTATCATCATGCACTTGTTGACCCATGTGGTCGCCATGTGTTAACTTGTTATACCTACCTATTTGTGCAAAGTTCCCGCGTATAAAAAATAGACCACGACGAAAAACATGGAAGTTTAATTAAAAAGGTGTTTTGTTTAAAGACATGAGGTATGTATAAATTTCAATAAAAAGTATTGCATTTACTTGGAAATGTTTTTTTTTGCAGGTGAGATGATCCATAATTTAGAATTATTACTCCAAAATGAAGTTGCTATGAATTCAAAATTCAATTTGATGTTTTCAAATCATTCATTAAATGTGAATTAACTCGGCAAGAGGTAATTGTTTCAAAACAGTATTCAAAGAAAATAAAACTTAATTTTTTTATGTAGTTGCAGCTTCTACTTTGTATGTACGAGTATATACATACTTCGACACAAGAGTCCCTCCCAAACGATGTTTGGAACCTGCTTATCGCAAAGAACCGGAACCAAACATTTCAAGCTAGCTTGCATGTGCATCAACACAATTCACATAAAAACAGTAATATGTTATATTTATTATATTTAAAATCACCGAACAAATAAAAACAAGAAGTTTTGAAAGTCAACAGAATTGTTTATTGACTGATGTGGTATATGTACATATGTCAACTGATTAAAATTCACTTGATTTCGAAGTTATGACATGCATTGAAAGATAGCGGCCTGAAAACAATTTCACTAGATTTTGAATCTAGACTATTGAAACCTAAGTATATGATCGGAGATGAATTTTCTACCTCAAACAAACTTGATGTAATTTGAGATTGTCAGATTCGTGCAAAAAATAATTATATTCTCGATTTTCTCCCACAGCAAAACATTGCGCGAATATTTACTCTCCTTTTCGGTCATCAAGAACACCGTTCGGTTATTTCGGTATTATCGCGGTGAATGTTATTAAATTGTATTATTATTTGAAGATGAATATCTTTCTCAGTTGGTGTTATAGTGTGTTACACAAATTGGTACAATGGTCTATCCTTTTTTCATCAATTTGTCTAGTTTATAGTTTTAAGATCAAATTCTCTTCATGGCTTGTCAAAGCGAGCTGGTAAGATCCGTAGACAAAAAAAACTATACGCATGTTTCATCGACTTCCGTGCCGCTTTCGATTCCATCGACAGAAAGGCTCTGATGTTCAAATTGTTTAGAGATGGGATGTCTCTAAAATTTGGAAAAATTATTGAGGACATCTATAAAGAAACAAAGTATGCAGTATGGGATGGGCAAAATCTATCTGATTGGTTTCTTGCCTTAGTAGGATTGAAACAAGGTTGCAATCTCAGCCCTTCAGCTTTCTGCCTTTATATCGAAGATCTAATAAAAGACATGCCGTGTGGCATAACAATTGATGGGTTCCGGATTAAAGTTCTGATGTACGCAGACGATCTTGTCATGTTAGCCGAATCTCCTGAATCTCTTCAGCTAATGATCAACAAATTACGGAATTACTGTTCGAAGTGGAATCTAACAGTAAACCTTGACAAATCAAAAACAATGGTGTTTCGGAGAGGATCAGGGCGATTGGCTGTAAACGAGAAATGGTATTATGGAGCGGACCAAGTTGAAACTGTGAGGGAATATCAATACTTGGGTTACACTGTGACGAGCAACTTAAACCTAGAAAAACACCTAGTAAAAAAACTTTCTTCATCCAAAAATGCGATTGGGACGGTGTGGAAAAATGTGTATGGTAACAAGGACCTAGCATTTAGTGCAAAATACAAAGTTTTTCTCGCAACGTCCGAATCAATAATGCTGTATGCTGCGGAATCATGGGGCTGGAATCAGTCTGAAACCACTGAAAAACTCCTGAGGTTCTTTCTAAAGAGGCAGTTCCGACTACCCGACACAACACCTAACTACATGCTTCTCATTGAAACCGGTCTATCACCCTTACATCTCTCATCGCTTAAACTGCACTTCAACTACATTACCAAGTTAATGTATAGCCATGTAAATAAAGTCGCAAGAAAGATTGCTGTTTCGATTATAAAGTCGCAAAGCTCATGGTTTCAGGAATGGAAAAACTTAGCGGACTCTTGTGAACTCTCTTTCAACCTAACTTTAGATAATTTACAAGAATGGAAGCCATATCTTAACAGTCTACTCGAAAAGCTCCACTCCAAATCTAGAGAGAAAAGTATAGAGCAAGCTACTAGTTTACTACATAGGGAATTCTACCCCCTACTTCAGCACAATTTAGGAGAATCCAACTACTTCAAGGACACCCATAACATTGAAATAATATCATTGATTTTCAGGGCTAGAGGTGAACTTTTGCCTCTCAATTTCATTCCACATCGCAATGACCTATTACTAAGCTGCTCCTTATGCAACACCAACGAAAGAGAAAACGTACTGCATTTCATCGCAAGGTGCCCGATTCTAGCAGAAATTCGGCGACAAATATGGCAGAAAAGTTATATGGAACAAGCGGAACTCATTGAAATTTTAAATGGAACAGATTGGAAAAAACTATCTCAATATTTAAAAACAGCACTTAACTATAGAAGACAGATAATAAAAGAAGACTTTTAATATAAAATTGTATATAAAGCACCATAAAACAACAAAAATTGGAAATTTTATTAATTAAGGCTATCATCTGGCTGACGGCCCTTCCGGCCATGCCACTAAAGATTGAAATTGAAATTTAAACTCAAATGTTTTTGTAAATATTATTATGAATAAATCTATTAATCTAATCTATTAATCTAATCTAAAAATCTAAAATCTAATCTAGTTTTAAGATCTCTGAATTCGATTCGATTAGACTCAATTCACTATTAATTTTCACTGAGCAATGAAGTAAGCTTTCTTTCCATCCTTTTTGAATTGTTCAATTATAAAAAAAAGTACAGAGTGTATGTAAATGTTTGGTGTGGGATACACAAATCTGTTTTTAAAAGATTTTTTTATTCAGGTGTTTTTAATAAATGTAAATTATTTTTGTGCACGTCAAATCCAATTTTTGTGTTCCATTACTTTAGAAAAAAAGTTATTTGAGATACAATTTTGAAGAAAGTAGGGAGTACATTGTTTGACAACAGATTTGAAATGTTGTTGGATCAATGTGATATTTATGGAGATTAGCATTTTTATGTACATATTATATATGTTATTATAATTGATAAATACTAAACAGAAAACTAGTGAAAATAATTACTAACATTTCCTTTTTTTAGAATATTCTACACCATGGATATGGAAACTGATGACATATGTACATAAGTATTTATGACTAAAGACCAAAGTATTTATTAGTAACTTCACTTTTTGTCTACACTTTTTGTTTTTAAATTTTACTGGAAAATGTAATAATGAATTCGATTTATGGAATTGAAATTGATCGAGACATACAAAAGGGGCTTTTAAAAATTTAATAGGTGGTTTTCTCAATATAGTAGCAATAATTTAGAACAAAAAAACAGTCAAACTAAAATATCTCTCGAACCAATAACGATCGACTTCATTTCAATGTTATATTACAAATTTGTATAAACTTAAAAAGATTCATATATAGTTTTTTTTATAATAATCAAAACTTCAATAAAAATTTAGCTTCATATTGGTTAAAACTTATTAAATTTATTTGTTTTTGTTTTAGTGACGAAACAACGGAACATAAGCTGTGCAACTGAACTCCCTATTGACGCCAGCCAAACACTATGTTCTACGCCAAAGAAAGCGTGTGTTTTTTTTTTTTTTTTTTTTTTTTTTATAAAGTACAGGCACTCAAGGGGATATTAATACCCTTAACACGTTTACGGTTAAACACAGTGCGAGTATTAGGAAAATAGGAAAGGATTTAAGAGGAGATACCGGTGCACATTGGTTTTAAAATTTTGAATATTGAAATGGGAGGGGAAAACAGAGTTGGGTAAAGCATTCCACATTCTTGATGAGCGGCTAAAAAAAGAATCTCTATACTTAACAGTACGTCCGAAATTGAGCTCGAGGGTAAACTGATGAGCATTCCTGGAAGTGCGAGTATTACGGCTGAATTGTTTGAGGGGGGGAATGCAACTGGCTAATTCGACAGAACATTGTTTGTAAAAGTATCTGTAAAACAACGAAAGGCATGAAACATTACGCCGGTGTTCGAGAGATGTAAATGTT
Organism: Eupeodes latifasciatus; assembly: GCA_920104205.1. NCBI lineage: Eukaryota > Metazoa > Arthropoda > Insecta > Diptera > Syrphidae > Eupeodes > Eupeodes latifasciatus. The sequence continues at coordinate 23,144,556 of OV049927.1, forward strand.
TCGGTTATAGTTCTATCGCCGATCATTTTCAAAGCTCTTTTTTGTATCCTATCTAAAAGGCTCAAACTTGTTTTAGGGGCACCTGCCCAAATATGCGAGTTATATTCAAGTTTTGGACGAATGAAGGCTTTGTAAATTACAGCCAGATCAGAAGGGGTGAAAAATTTCTTACACCGTCGGAGAAATCCTAAGCACCTGGCAGCATTTTTGGCAATATCAAATATGTGATCATTCCATAAAAGGTGATCTGTGATACACATACCGAGTACTGACAGTTGATTAGTTTCCTGGATGCAAGTGCCACTCATAGATAGCGGCATCGGGGGTATGTTACGCTTTAACGACAAGAGACAGCATTGGGTTTTCGAAGCATTAAATTCTACACGGTTTTTGATTCCCCATTGGACAATGCTGTCAAGATCAGAATTTAATGAGCTTATCATACGCTGCCGTTGAAGTTCCACATCCGAAGGACAAGGATGTGAATCTAGAAACGAATATGAAAAGCTGAGGGTACTGTCGTCGGCGAAACAGTTTAATGGATTAGAAGTGGCAGACAAAAGATCATTTATGAATATAAGGAAGAGAGTCGGTGACAAAACGGAGCCCTGGGGGACACCAGCATTTATTTTATGAATTTCAGACTTGAAACCATCCAATACAACTTGTATTGAACGGTTCGAAAGGTAATTTCTAATCCAACGAAGAAGTGATTCATCAATACCAAGAGCACGCATTTTCGATAAGAGAGCTTGGTGCCAAACTCTATCAAATGCTTTTGAAATATCAAGTGCAATAATCTTACTTTCTCCAAAACGATGTAAAGATTTGTTCCACTGTTCGGTGAGATAAACCATGAGATCACCAGTGGACCTATTGCTACGAAAGCCATACTGCCGGTCATTAAGAAGCTTTCGTTCTTCAAGATATTTCTTAAGCTGATAATTAATCAGCGTTTCCATGACCTTGGAAAGAAGGGACGTAAGTGCTATTGGACGATAGTTAGAGGGAGAGGACGATTCGCCTTTTTTAGGGACAGGCTGGACAAATGCTATTTTCCATCCACTCGGAAAGAGACCTGTAGAGTAGGAAAGATGGAAAAGTTTACGCAGTGGTTTTGCCAGCGTTGAAGAACACCTCTTCAGAACGATTGGGGAGATACTATCCGGGCCAGCGGATTTGTGTATGTCAAGGTCTTTAAGTACTCTTGCAACTGCACGAGTGCGAAAGAAGATTCGTCCCATAGAATCATTTACGCTCTCAAGAACAGGAGGACTCATGACACTTTCCGGTAGCGTCGAATTAACAGCAAACTGTGCTGCAAGCAAATTGGCTTTATCGATCGAGCTCACATAGGGAGTGTCATTGTGGACGAGCGTTGGAACCGAGGATGACGTGGTGTTTCGTACGTTTTTTACAAATGACCAAAAATTTTTACTACCTTTGGGACATTGTAGTATTTTTTGCCTTAATTTCTGATCATGCAAAAATTTGGTTCGTCGAATATGACCATTACAGGTCTTTCTAGCTTGTTTGAACTTATTCCGGTTTTCCTCAGTAGGGTTGGCTTTATAACAACGGAAACTTACATCTCTGAACCTAATAACCTCTTTACAGCTCGAATCAAACCATGAGTTCTCTTTGGGTTTGATAGATTTCACCCTATTCGGGATAAAATTTCTCATTCCACAAAGAATTAAATTTGTTACCATATCTGCGCTGGAATCCACGTCACTATCGAGGAAGCATAGTGACCAGTTAAAGTTCCTGAAGAATTCATTGAGACCGTCCCAGTTGGCTTTCTCATATTGCCAAACGGTTCTCATAGGAGTTTTTTCTTTAACTGGGGTTTTTTGACATGAGAATTTTGCAGATATGATACAATGGTCTGATGTGCCTAGAGGCGGTAATACACTGATTGTGTATTTATTAGGGTCAGAGGTAAGAAACAAATCTAGGGTGTTGGCGGATTGACCTGCAACGTCAGGGATTCGAGTTGGCTCATCAACAAGCTGAGTTAACTGATTTAACTCAGCAAAGACTTCAACATACCTTCCTTCGGGTGTTGACTGGCCAGAATAGCGAAGCCAAGAAGAATTGTGTACATTGAAATCGCCCGCAATGACGATTTCAGTGTGAGGATAATGGGCAACAATTCTTTGGATGGAGTCAGACAGAGCATCAAATTCGTTGAAAGTTGAATTTCTGTCCAGGTTTGGACTTCGATATAGAAAGCATGTGTGGATGATGTGCTTATTTACCGTAAATTTTAACCACATGAAGTTAAAGTTTGTGTTTGAGCACAAACCATATTGTGGCTGAAGTTGGTATGCAACATCGTTTCTTATATATACGGCTAATCCATGGTGGAAAAAGAATAATGGCACTAAGCTATACCCATTTAGATTAAATTCCAAATGATCGGAATCTTCACCTATCTGAGTTTCACTTAATGCCAAAACAGCTGGCCTGTGTGTCTCAGTGTGAACATATGTCGCATAGAAATTCTTTCTAAGACCACGAATGTTGCTAAAATCCACTCTGAAATCACCAAACATTGCAATACTCAAAATTAACAAAACACAATTCGGACAATTACCTATAATATATGTACTACCTAGAATCCAATTTGAACTTTTCAATAACAGATTTCCACTAGTGTTATGCCTTAGTGAAAATCTGTGTACTGATCCGCCCCTGGTTAACTAGATAACACATATACTAATCTATCCAAAAACATATGAGCTCAATCGTTGTATATACTACATAGGTATAGAAAACACCGTACGCAATGTCTACAACAATTAAGCTAATATGACTGTGTTAAGATGAGGGAAGGGAGAGAAGGGTTACCCATTGCACTGTATTTTTCTTTTTTTTCTTTATTTGCCATTTCTTTAGATTGGCACACTGAACTTAAATGCAGGAACTTTACATCTCTTCATAGATGCCCGCAGGACGATGCAAGGTAGATATTTATTAATAATATAATTATCTTAATATTTTTGCTAAAAAAAAACTTATTCTTTATAACTTTTTTATTTTTTTTTAATAAATCGACCTTGCGAGTTTCGTTTGCACATACAGTTTTCGTGATAAGCTGAGCGTTTTCTTTCACTTGGTAGACGATAAAGGATAAAATAAAATAAGTTTTAGTTATAGTTTACATTAAGTTTTTTTTTTTTTTTAATTTTAATTCACTATATCGTCTCACGTTAGTTTTAATTAGAAAGTTAAACGATTTAAATGTATTTTAATATAAGAAATAAATAAAAAAAAGAATAATCTCTTAGTCTTTAAGACATACATATAAGATAAGTAATTTTAATTAGTATAATTAAACTAGAATAATTTTAATAAATAAGTCAATAAATCCGGTTTAAATAACATTTACATTTTAATATATACATATATTTTATATTTTAATATAATGTAAATGTTATTCTTTAATATAAATTGATAAATAAAATTTTGTATTGCAAATATAGAATCTTAATTTTTTATCACTATTTTCTTGAACAAAAATAGCAGAGAAATATGGAGGGTAAGGCTCAATCTGGCACAGCTGAAGAAATCTCAAAGGGTCTGCAATCAACATTTTTCATTCGAAAATAAAAAGCGTTTGCCTTTATGGGCTGTGCCAGATTCTGTTGCCCAAGATACATCTGCTGATGTGGTTTTGGAAGAAAAGGATGGCCCGGAAGATATTGGCTACCATAGCATATCTTTTGGGACCCAGGACTTTTCAACCCAAACATGCTCTGTGTTGAGAAACAACACGCCGAAAAAGGTAAGATTGAGAAAAGCAAATTTAAAACTGAAGCAAAGAATTAGGCAAATGCAAGTAGACCATGATAAAAATATTCGGTCTAAGGACTGTGAGCTTTTGTCCTTGAAATTAGAAATTGAAAAATTAAAAAAAAAGGTTGAGTCTTCTTTGTTATCTTTGGAAAAATTGCCAACGGATGTTAGGTTAATTGTTGATAACAGTTTAAGGAATTTTGATAGGCCTCCTCAGGGACGTAGGTATAGTACAGCGTTAAAAATGCTGGCGCTTTCAATTCTTTTTATTTCTCCGGTTGCACATAGGTTCTTAAAGCCGTTGTTGGATCTTCCATCCGAAACAACTCTTAGGGATTTTATTTCAACCTGGCCTAAAACTCCAGGTAATATAGATTTTAATGTCAAAAGCTTAGTGCTTAAAATGAGCGAGAGTCAGCTTCCAGATATTTATAAATATTGTTCGATTTCAGCTGACGAAATGTCCCTAAAAACTCATTTTGACTACAATAGGAAAAGCGATTTAGTTGTAGGCTTAGAAGATTTTGGCGATGACGAATCGCGTTCAGCCTTCCCAGCAAGTAGTGTTTTGGTTATCATGGCCCAAGGTATAGCAAAGAGATGGAAACATCCTCTTGCGTATTACTTTGTTAGGAATAGTTGTCCTCCGTCCGTATTAAAAAAACTTTTGTTCAAAGCTATCACTGCGTTGCAAGACAATAATTTATGTCCCGTGCAATTTGTTTGCGACCAGGGGTCGAACTTCAGAGGTCAGGGTGCTAGACATCAGCCCCGAAAAGCCGTATTTTGAAGTCAACAGTTCCAAGATATTCTTTTTTTATGATGTCCCGCATCTACTTAAGAGTGCTCGAAACTGTCTTCTTCAAATGATATAATTTTTGCAGAACAGGAGAGAGCATCATGGAACGATATAATCTATTTGTACGATGTCGACTGTGCAAATGAATACCAATTATGTCCCAGGTTGACTCAAGACCATATAAGGCCAAATAATTTGCAAAAAATGAAAGTTCGTCTTGCAACGCAGGTTTTTAGCAATACTGTTCATGCTGCGTTTAAAACCCTTTCAAAATTTAGTCATGTTACTAAAACTATGCTCCACACTTCAGAACTTATTTTATTTTTCGGAGATCTTTTTGACCTCTTTAATTCTTCCAAAAAAATAGCGCAACAAGAGAAGCAGGCAGGGTTTACAGGTAGTGACAAACAAAACGAATTTCTGAGGTTTGCCGATTCTCTTCTTAAATCCATTCGCGTAATTAGCAATGATTTAGGCGGCAAAGATGTGACCAATAAGTTTTCCTTTATAAAAGGCTGGATTATTAATATTCAATCCCTTAGCTCACTTTGGGAACATCTTACCTCATCCGGGTTTGAATTTTTACTCACTCGGCATTTGAATCAGGATTGTTTGGAAAATTTCTTCGGTAAGATTAGGTGCGCTAACGGAAATAATTCCCGACCTAGTTGTCAAGATTTCCAGAGCGCTTTTCAGAAAATTTGGGGTATTCAATACCTTAAAATTGTTAGAAGGGGCAATTGTAGTGTAGAAGAGGATAGGAGTTTAAATGAAATATTTAGTTCAGGCAAAAATTTAAGAGGAGATATAGATTGGTTGCATTATGAGCAAGATGATGATCCAGATAGCATTTCGAGGATTGTGTTATCTAACGACATAAGTGGAGATGAGTTCATTAATGAAAACAGCTTTGTTTATGTTTGTGGCTGGCTATATCGAAAATGCTTTCAAAATCATACTTGCCCATATGAGTTACCAATAGTTTCAGAATCCGCCCAGTCCGATAGCTTATATTTTTCGTCTCAAAAACAATTCCACAACCGGAACCTCGTAGCTCCACCCCCCGAGTTCGTGGAATACATAAGACATCTTGACAATGTGTTTGTAGAACATTTTTCCACGTTGTGTCATATGAAAGGAGTTGCAGAATACTTTTTTCAAGCTCTTCAGTTTGATCCCTATTATTCTTGCTGCGAAAACTTTGACCCAAATTTTCTTCTTAGATTTTTTTATTAGAGTTAGAATTCACTTTGTTATTAGACTGATAAATTTAAGAATTAAAGAACCTAATTTCAGGAACAAAATGCTCACAATTATGCATTTGTAATTTTTTTTTCGACATTGTGATATTAGATAATTGTGATATTAGATAATTATCAAGTACTTTTTTATTTATTTATTTTATTGTTTTTGTTACTTTTTAATTATTGTATTTATAAAAAGTATTAATATTTTTTTCTTCAAGCATGGTGAAATAGGCCTACTGGGGAAACCGAACACCTTATCAAAAAATCGGTTAACGCACTGAAAAGCATACCTCATGGGTAGTGTGGAAATGCTAATATTGTTTTATAGCTATAACCTCATTATTATTATTATTGTATATTTATTATCATTTTTGTTACAATATATTATGTATAATTATAAAAAATAAATGTATACATTATGAATTGAAAAGAAAAAATATTTATTTTCAAGAGGCATCTAACGATTAACTAAGCAAAGTAAGTTTTAAATTGAATGTACTACAAATGGCAAGTATTGAATAACATACATAAACAATCATTAAGGTTCTTCAAACAAATATATTTACAATATGAATACATGATGTCTGCGCAGTAAAATTTGCTTCAGCCAACTCTGTTCTTCCTCATTTCATATTCAAAACTTTAAGACCAATCCTTCCTTATTTTCCTGACGCTCGCACTGTGTTTTAACAAAACATAAAGGGTTTTAATAACCCCTTCAAAGCCTGTAAGTTATTAAAAAAAGCTTTGAAACATAGCGAATAACTGATGAAATATCAGCTTTTATATTATTTAATTTTATTGTATCCTTCAATGATCGAAAACGTTAATTTTTTATTAATGTTCCCTTAAATATCAAAACTAATTTTTATTATAGCTTTGTGACATACTCGAAACATACATATACGGCTTTTAGAGGCTTTCCAAATTCATGAAACTCTCTAAAACTTTAAAGACACGTGCCAAAACATTCGACACGTAGCAACATCAGAGTCTTTCCCAGCTGATCTTTGAAAATTACCTTCCAAAACGAATCGCAAATCTCTCAAGATACCGCGCAACCGTTTCTAATAACATTCGAAATTGTCTTTATTAATCCGGTAATACGATAAAAATCTTAAAAATTAGCAAAAAAGTTTTTATTTTAATTTTCATTACTTACGCTCCATCGCCAATGTCTATTGAATTAGATGCATCTGTCAGCATGCAACTTTTTTATATCATACTTTTCCTTTTAAACTTTAAACTTGCAAAACGTTAGAAATGAATACAGCACTCATATTTTGCATGTTTATTTTATTAAAAGAACAAAACAAAATTAAAACAATTAAAAGAACAAAACAAAATAAATTATACAAATTATGACAGTCAATCCAAATGTTTTTTGATATATTTCATATTATGATAGAACCCTAAAAACAATTTCACTTGATTTTCAATTTATATTTACATTTAATTTCAATCGATTTGGGAACCTAGTTGTAATATACATTTTAAAACCTATAATCTATAATGGCATTTAATTTTAAAAACAAAAATTATACTCAATTACATACAATTTTGAAAAATTACAACTTCATAAAAACTAGGTACGCCACGACGAATCTTTTCTAATCATGGATGAGATTCTTCGTTTTGATTTGTAGCTGAAAAAAAAACACATCAATTAGTGCTTTTAAGTTTTGTTGTTAATGTGAAACTTACTTTGAAGTAGTCTTGCCATCACCTTGTGGTCCATAAAATTGTCATTAATTGATGCTTTATAATTTTATCATTTCTGGAATATGGTAAGTTGATGCATTGATTGAAAATATGTGGCTTCTTAAGTCGTTTAGGTTGACATTATTTTACGAGGCAAATTCCAATCGGACATTTTCACCACGTGAAGGTTGCCGGCTCGCGACCATTTGCGCAGCAACTTTTGGAACATCATTAGGGCAGTTTGTAGCGGCATTCTTGTGTCGATTCCAGTTAGTTCTATACAGAAGCTTTGCTGATTCAATAGGCATTATGAATTCATGGAACTCAGCTTCTATTTCGTCAGTCTTTAAGTTTCTTAAAATTGCAGGGAATTCTAAAATAGTACATACAAAACTTCTGAGATTATTTTGTATTTAATTTATTTATAATTCATTTTTTAAGAAGGCTTACCAATGATTTGCGACTCCCGTCATTTAGGAGGTTATATATTGTCTCAACAATTTCCTTCTCAACCGGCATTCGTATCACCTTCCTCTTCTATGTAGGCGGCGTCAGCCTCAGCGGCAGCAGTAGCCGCTGCCTCGCACTTACACGCGGTCTGAAAATTGAATTTATTAACTTACTTTCTATTTTCTATTTGATTTAAAAACAAAAATCTTTCTGGTGTCTAAAATTTAAAACGAAAATGCAGAAACAGGTTTAAGGGGCTCGATTCCGATGCTCCCTTGAACCCACGCACCAAAATGAAACGCAAATTAAACCAATCTCACTACCCACCACTGCCCACAATTTCTTCAAACGACGATAACATCCCTCGCTATCGCTACATGGTAGCGATCACTTCCCAACCATCACCGAAGCCTTTGCAATCCTCAAAGCAACAATGTTTACAAACAATAAAAAAACTGCAATCTTCTCCGACAGCCTGTCCACAATCACCGCACTAAAAAACCTAAATAACAAAACTGACATAATCGATCAATTGAGGGATAAAATAATAGGAAATAAAAATCTTAAAATTAAGTGCCTGGACATGCCGGCATACCTGGAAATGAGATGGCAGACAAAACGGCAAAAGCAGCACTGAATTAACCGCTTTTACTGTTCAACATTTTTAATAAAAAATATGAAAAAATACCTTTTCCATACAGCCTGTGATTTAAAAAAAAAAAAACAATGGAAAGAATATCTCCATCATTATTCCCGAATTAACCCTCAAGGTCAAAAAACTATATACCCGACAATAATATATCCCAAAATATGCTAAGATGCTATATTAGACTCAGACTCGGCCACTGCAACATTACTAATAGCCACTGCATAACATTAGAACAACAACCACTCTGTCACCTTTGTACAAAAATATTCCTCTCAACATTTATCACCTTACCGTCGATTGCGAGTATATCAAACTCATGTCCAAAAGAGTCAATACAACAAGCACTCTGTTAAACCTTTTAAACGTCCCTACTGAACAAAACATTAAAGACGTTCTCAAAATATTAACTGCAATTAACTTCAAACTCTAATTTAACTATTATATTTATATTACGTATAACTATATTTAAGTTAAACTCAAGACCTAACAACATATAATAATATTTAAATAACTGCCCTTATCTGCCGAAGTCCTGGTAGCTTGTGTCGAATAATATTATTATTAATTTGTGTAATTTATTACCTATTAATAAAGTTATAATAATAATAATAAATTGAAGTTGACTTATGTTTTTGATGTTTACTTTCTGTGTGAAAATCGATGGATTCCCATTTGCCTCCGAATGATTGCCACCACTCTGACAACATTACTCGCACACAGGAATGGTTGAGAGCTGTAAGTCACTAGGCCCTGGTTCTTCATGAACTGTTGCGCCACCTAATTTATTTATTTATTTATTATTATGGTATGTTACTGCCAGTATCTAAAATGAAAACACAGACTATAAAATAAATCGATTATTGTTGCACCTCCTTCGCTGCAATTTGACTTACTTTTTATTTAATGAAGTAAACTTGTAAATACTCTTTTCATTATAAAGGTTTTTGGTCTGAAAAATATCAAATTTAAATTAAATATCAAAGCAATTAACGAAAACTTACTTTTTAAATCCAAAAAAAGACAATGATAATGTATCCGAGTACAAATCAATAAATAATGATGGAATAATTAGTGCTTTATTTCTCTTATTCATTTGATAGGTCTTTTCAGTTACGCACGCCCGCTTGAAGAATATACTTAGTGGCGCAAATTAATATTTTATTGTTTAAAATATTCTTTTTAAAAAGATTTACGGACTATGTCCTTTATTTATATCTTGATAAAGTCTTACAATAGTATGAAGCCTATGGCTTTGCTAATGACTAAAGAGTGACTCGAATGAGCACTCTTTTGGTGTATTTATGTACTTCTTTTCCATATTGCAAATCGTTATCTTTTATTGGGATTTGTGTACGTGGCCATGATCATGTTTGCTTCCCTTTGTTTAATTCTATATTTAGAAGCAAATATGATCGTTGGTATCGTGCGCAAATTTTACAGTTGTATTTTTCTTATTTTAATTTACAATGGTATATTCAAATTAACTCCCCCCCTACTTGAGAGAATATGTCCTCATATTTTCAAACATTTACTTTGTAAGATACATTTAATTTCTCTAATTCTTTTTGATAATTTTTGTTAAATTTTTTATTAGTTCTTTGTTGATTGCATATTAGAAAAAAATTTGTTATTTTATATAGACAAATCATGATTATTGAAAATATTATGATATTTAATGCAATATGGATATAATTATAAATTGATTCTTCGTAAGGAATTACAAAAGGTTTAATGTAATCTAGATTATCAAAAGCTAAATCTGTTTCAGATTTTACATATTTTCGTATATTTACTGTGTTTTGGTTAGATTGTATTTCGATTTCCTTAATCTTAGTATCAAAATTTACATAGTCTTTATTATTAATTCTTACTTGATTTTTAAATGTTATTATATTGTTTCCTTTAATAGTTTGATTATTTACTTTATTTTCTCCTGATAATAATATAATTCCATTATTAATTTCTTTTAGTTTAATATTTTTTTCCTGTAAGTATTCACAATCTGAATTTTTATTTTTTACCATATTTAGTGTACAATTATCATTATTTAGATTTTCTTCACAAATATTCTTGCTTATGAATGTTTTACAGTTTATAATTCTTTTATAAGTATTGTTTTGGCATAATGCAATATTTTGATCTAAAATTGGTTTACCTTTCAACCCTCCTATGTTGATTATTTCTTTAAATTCACATTTTTCAGTGATAATTGGATATTTATATATAATGACTGCTAAATCTTCTGTTAGAACGGTGAATACTTTACTATACTCTAATATATTTATTACTGGTATATTTAATTAGTTTCTCTTTATTAATGATTTCTTTAATATCTTTGATGTTAATCGTGTTTGATAAGAATATATTACCCTTTGCCATATTTATGCTTGTTAATACGTTATTTAGTTCTTGATAACTTCCTTCAATGATATTGTGTTCCAATCGATCCGTATCTATGGTTTTCATTGCTTTTTGTAATCCTTTGTTAATTATAATTTGTTTGTTATTCATCTCGATGAGTTTATTTAGTGTATTAGTAATTGCTATAAGATCGTCGTGGTCTGGGTTTCCATAGACGTATTTTATTATTTTACCTAACAAATCTATACTCCTTTTGTTTATTTTATGCTCTTTGAGTTGTTCTATCATATTACTAGTTTTTAGGATAATTATCTCTTCCTCTGCAGTTGGTTCGTAAACCGAGTTTATTATTGTTTCGAATGGTTTAATTATTTCTGTTAGGTTTGTTATGTGGTATAGATATTCTGATTGTTGGAATATGTATACTTCATTGAGGTTTATGAGCAGCAGCTCGTTTTCTTTCAAAGGCCTGATTTCCAAATCTGCCTGGTTTTTTGATGATGCCAGAACGAGTAAGTTCAGGAATATCAATATCTTGTTCTTTATGGATAACATTTTGTTTAATGCTGTTTTTATGGATTTTAGTTCCTTTTGTAGTCAATACTTGATCTTCTAAGTCTTCTTTTACTATAAATTTCCTATTTTTCGTTTCGTGTTTCCCTCGGGCTTGAGTAATTACAAATATTATGTCTACTTCTTTGTAGACTTTATGTCTTGCTCCGTTATTAAGACGTTTCCTTACGTTTTCACCTGCTTTATCTAATTTATTGAAGATTTCTTCATTACCATTATAAAGTTTTTGATTGTAGAATATTTCGTTAGGTTTCTTACCCGTGACTGTGTGTATTGTATTATTTAATTCTTTTACCGCTTTGTAAAGTTCTTCTGAAACATTTGTTTCTTCTTTAATACTTAATATTTTGGCTAGCTCTGAAAGAGTACTATGTGCCCGTTCTATTTGACCGTTCGCGCTACTATGATGTGCTGGGGAATTTATTTTCCGAATATTATATTTTTCACATATTTTTTGTACCTGTATTGTATTCAAACAATTTTCGTTGTCTGTCATGAGTCTTTCGCAGTATGGGTATATACTCACGAGTATTTCTTCGATTACGTTATGTAAGTTTCTGCGATCATTTATGTGTCTTATTATCATATATTTACTAAACTTGTCTTTTGCAGTTAAATACATTTCGTTGTGTATAAAATAAATATCCATGTGTATATGAGTTCCTACCTTTGTGGGTATATTTCCTTCTTTAACTGGTTCTTTGTTGGGTTTTCGTTCATAGCGCCCATACATACATGCTATACATTCGTTATTGTATTTTTTACAATCTTTACTTATGGTTGGCCAATAATATTGTTCCAGGATTTCTTGTTCATTATTTTTATATGATCGGTGTGCTCGATCGTGAGTTTCTTTCACAATTTTCAGTTGTTCCTCTCTTTCTTGAATATCCTTTAATATAGTATTTGTATATATGATTTTATTTGTATTTAAAAACAGTTTCTTTATTATATTCTCAATATCATATACTTCTTCGTATGTGCTATTTATAGCAGTGATTTTGTTTGGGACAAAGAGTTTCTTTATCGTTTTCATGAGTTCATCGTTATTTGTGAACGTAACTTCGTGTCTTATTCGGTTATCGAAAATATTTTTCGTTGTTATCGCATCTGTTGTGCCTTTGGTTATTTTTATCTGTAATCCATAAGAATTTAATGGTTTTTTTACGTGTTTAATCGTATTTTCTGATGATTCCTCTTGTGAATGTACAGTTTCGTTATTTTCACTACTCTTGCTTGGAGTTTTGGTGCTAGTATTTATAATTTGGCGTGATAATGCATCTGCGACTACATTTTGTTTGCCCGGTTTGTATACTAATTTTGCTCCATAATCTTCAATCACGTTTTTCCATCTTTTTAACTTTGTATTGGGATTTTTTCCAGATATACTGTAGATCAAACTTTGGTGATCTGTATAAATTGTTAATTCGGCTATGCCATAGATATAATTTCTCAATTTCTGTAAGGCCCAGATTATAGCGAGTAGTTCTTTTTCGTTAGTACTATATTTTTCTTCTGTTTCAGTTAAGGTTCTACTTAGAAAGAATATGGGATTGTTCATCTGACTTAATACGGCGCCTATGGCTATGTTTGAAGCGTCAGTGGTTAATTCCATTGGTTTGTTAAAGTCTGGCTGGTACAGCTCAGTTATTTCTAATAATCTATTTTTTAATTTCTCTATCGCGTTTAATGCAATTTCATTCAATTCTATTTTAATCTTCTTGCTTTGTTTAGCACTTACATTACCTAAATCTCCCCTCAGATACATAGTGAGTGGTTTGGAGACTTCGGCGTATTTTGGTATAAATTTGCGGTAGTACCCCGTCAAACCCAAAAATCCTCTTAATTCTTTAATATTACTTGGTATGGGATATTTTTGTATCGCTTCAATTTTCTCTGGATTAGTTCCAATTTTATTTTGTTTAATTATATGTCCTAAGTATTCTACTTCTCTTTGGAAGAATTTACTTTTCTCACTTGATATTTTCAATGTGGCTTCATTTAATAATTTAAATATTATTTTAATATGATTCATATGTTCTTCCTCACTATGTGAATATATTGGAACATCATCGATGTAGACATATACGAATTTTCCTATGTATTCTCTTAAAATGTCGTCTACACATCTTTGAAAAATGCTTGGTGCATTACGCAGACCAAATGGCATTCTTATGAATTCATACTTTGCTCCATTTATAGCAAAGGCGGTTTTTTCACGGTCTTCCTTACTTATGAGGATCTGGTGAAAACCTGATTCTAAATCTAAAGTTGTAAAGTATTTTGCTTTACCTAGATTCTGTATCGTCATATTCACATCTGGAATAGGATATTTGTCTGCTATTGTGTGTGAATTGAGCTTCTGAAAATCCACGACCATTCTACGTTTAGGTCTGCCATTTTCATCGATACCCTTTTTTTGGTACGGTCCATATGGGACTATTATAAGGAGAGTTGCTTCTTTGAATAATACCTTCTGAAAGTAGCTTATTTATCTCTTTATTAACGAATTCATTGTCTGCTACCGGATATGGGTATTGTTTGACATATATTGGTTCGTTATCTTTAGTTCGTATGGTACATTGTATTGAGTTAGTGAAAGGTAGAGGTCCTATGCTCGTATTGTCCCTTACTAAGTTATCTATTATACTCTTATATTCATTATTTATTTCATCGTTTACTATATAATTTATTCTCTGATCTGCATTACTTGTCTTAGTACCTATGCTAATTAATTTCATGTTTACTAGATCGATTTTTGCTCTTAATGTCTTCAATCCTTCTATACCTATTATAAAATCAAAATTGGGTATATCCTCTAATTCGTAAAATCTTACAGTATTTCCGAACATTTTTATATCTTGCCTATAATATAGTGTTGTGCTTCCATGCATTGATTTAGTTCGTGCGGGTTTATCTAATTTTATTTTTTTTTAATTTGTTCTGGATTTCCTAATATAATTATGAGTTGCACCAGAATCTATCATAAATGTACTTTCTTCATTATTTACAGTACTTCTTAGTTTTAAACATAGCAACCCATTTAATAGTTTAAAGAATCATGTCTAATATAGTTTATAGACTGATCATACTCACACTCTCCTTGTATACTGCTGATGTCTTCATCGTCATACTGGTTCCTGTTGATTCTCTGTAGCTTTTGGTGTTCGGCAGTGATGAAAGGTGCCTGATTGTTATTCTGCCTGTATTGGCCGGATGGTTCCCTTTCTCGTTTAAACCCTGATTGTTGTTGTTGATTGTTGTTATAATACCTGGGAGTGGCATTTACTCGGTTGTCGGTTTCCATGGGTTGTGGTTGCTGTTTTCTGAATGGATTTCCTTGATTCTGGTTCCAGTTACTTCTTTGATTATTAAAATTATTATTTTGATTAAAATTATTCCTTGAGATTTGATTATTATGTTGGTTTGTATTTATATTTGGTCGTCTCTCAAATCTTTCTTCTGGTTTCGTCTCTCTTCGTGAAGTTTCTTGTGGTGATCTCACTAATTGCATATGCCTATATGAGTTATCGTGTTCTATACGCCTAGCTATGGCAAATGCGTGTTCAAGACTTCTTAAGTTGGCTGTGTATAGAGCTCCTCTCATGAATGTATCTGCAGTACCGTCTACAAATGTACGTACTGCGTCGTTTGTAGAGTTCTCAATGAGTCTGTTAGTGACTTCCTCGCTATCGCCGTTCATAGAAATTTTAGATATGATTTCATTTAAAGTACAGTTTATGCGATCAAAATATTCGCTGAGACTGGATTTGCCTTGACGTATACTTTTTAATCTATCGTGGAGAACGTATAATGGCTCTTGATTACCATATGTATAATCCAATCGATTTCTTATGGCTTCGAAATTGAATACGACGCTGTGATTACTTAATATCGTGGCTGCATTACCCTGTATTTTACTTTTGACTATAGTTAAAGCAGCTGAATATTTTGGATGTGTAGTGAAGTTTTTTATACTGTCCATAAGTCTGGTTGCTTCGTCCCTCCATATTTTATATGTATTCTTTTCCCCTAAGAATATGCATAATGATTTGAATGCATCCAATTGTATGTCGTTACCATTTGTATACGTAGTCTCTATTCCTTTAAGAGGTTCCACGTTAATATCAAACCCTTTAGTTTGTTTTTCTAAATTTTGTATCGTTTGTTTTAACGATAGGTTTGTGTTTATTTGTTCTGTGGCGATTGCATTAAGTGCTGAATTATTTTGTTCTAGGATTGCCAATCGACTGGTCAATCTAGCTAATTCTTGTTCCATTTTGCGATTTTCTTTTTTTTTATTATAAAAAACTTTCATATACTTATGTATGATTATGTTTGTCTTCTTATCCTGTGTTATGCACAGTTGGGTATGGTTGATGATTCAGGAATCTTTCACTTTACTTACATGAGCTACGCAACGTGTTTGTTATAGTTGGATCACTGAATCTTCGCAATGTTGTATAGTTGAAGTGTGGTTTTAATACAGTTACACTGAGTTTACGTTAACACTTTAATACTTCAAAAATTTAAACACTGTTTCCAAGTTGGTCTCAAGAGATAATATTTTTATTCTTTAAATTTACTTATGAACTTTTGTTTTAGAATTTTATAATACCTCCTGGCAAGATCGCCAATTAATATTTTATTGTTTAAAATATTCTTTTTAAAAAGATTTACGGACTATGTCCTTTATTTATATCTTGATAAAGTCTTACAATAGTATGAAGCCTATGGCTTTGCTAATGACTAAAGAGTGACTCGAATGAGCACTCTTTTGGTGTATTTATGTACTTCTTTTCCATATTGCAAATCGTTATCTTTTATTGGGATTTGTGTACGTGGCCATGATCATGTTTGCTTCCCTTTGTTTAATTCTATATTTAGAAGCAAATATGATCGTTGGTATCGTGCGCAAATTTTACAGTTGTATTTTTCTTATTTTAATTTACAATGGTATATTCGAATTAACTCGCATGAGTTTAAACATTTCTTGCGTTTATCATCTTCCCCCTTGAAAAACTCTCTTATATCCTCTACATTGTGAATACGACTTAGATCGATGACTGGCTTCAATGGCTCCTTGCTGATTGGCATTCCAAAGTCTTCTTCCTTTTGTAACTTCTGAAGAACACTTACAATTGGAATTGGTGTTGTATTAACAAACTCCTTATCCATGCTTATGCTATAGCCTGGGCGAGAACTTTATCTTTTTCTATGTGGGCTGTGGGCTTCATTGAAAATCGGAAAGTCGACGTTTCTAAAACTATTCTGGGAATCTACTTATGGAAAAGTATTTCGAAAAGGCATCAATTTTCCATAGAATTCCGAGTAAGTATTTCCAAGTTTATTGGTTAGGTCCCAAAACTTTGCTATTACAGCCAAGAATAGTGTGATAGTTTCCATGAAAAAGTTGTTCCTTAAGAGTTTGTTAAAATAGGTAGCTGATTCAATGCAGCAATACGCAACACGTTGATAGATTTTATGTACAGATATTAGTCGGAGTAGAATGTAATCGAAACTATTTCTAGAAGGTACCTCATGATGATTATACGATGATGAATCTGGTAGCATTTGATAGAAATTACTTAGCCTATTTTCCACGTCAAGCTTCAGAAGACGACTCAATGCTCTGTTCAGCTTACAAAGGAATTTAAAGCCAATCATGTTATGAAAGGTATTCTTACGGCGCGCCATTAAACGGGATACTAATGCAGCACTATTAGCTATTTCATCTTGAAGATAATGAAATTGAGAAATCTTCCGTTTAAGGAATGAAGATCGGACTTGTTTCACTAGAAGGATATGTATATTTTTATAAACACTGTTTTGCTTAACAGATAAATCTTACCGAATGTAATGTCTGAAACCTTGATAGTTATTAGAGGCGGTATGATAAGATCAACTTCATTACAAATTTCAAATAATTTTGTTTTATTTCCAATTCGAAAATTCTATAAATTCTTTTTTGTTTTGCAAAATTGATTGTCATTTTTGACAGGTCACAAAAATTTCTTTTTTTCTTTTTTCCCAGTCCCCCATTTTGTTTTTTTTTTCACCACTCACATGTATTCACCGATAGGGAATTTGAGAGAATTCACCTCGAATAAAATTTGAGGGTGTTTCAGGTAGGACGGGTACCGGTCGGGACTCTAGATAATATATTTCCTCTATGTGTCAAACCAAGAAGGAATAATATTTGTTTACATTTTTTTTGCTGTCACATGTGAATGTAGAGGAGATGTGCATATGCATACATATGTTTGTAGCTATGTATACTTTAACGTTGTAGGTATTTTGAATTTAAAAATTCTCGTTTGATTCTAAATTTTCAATTTTTGTGAAAAATAAAATGTTGCAATATTTGGCATATACAAATACATATGTTTGTAGCTATGTATACTTTAACGTTGTAGGTATTTTGAATTTGAAAATTCTCGTTTGATTTTCAATTTTCAATTTTTGTGAAAAATGAAATGTTGCCATATTTGGCATATGATGCATTGAAGATTTTAAATATATTCAATTATTTTGTTGTTGTTATTATTGCGTATTATTAAATTTGTACGTATCAAGTACAAACACAATCAAAATTGCATACATTTAAAGGTATTCAAAACTAGGTCGTTTTTGTTTTTTTTTAAAGGCTTAACAGGATGTACTGCATTGAATTTTTAATTTTCATATAAACACATGTAAATAAATAAATATTATCTACTATATAAAAATAAGTCGGGTTTTCCTTCCTGAGGCTATAACTCCAGAACGCACGAACCGATTTCCACGGTTTTGCATTCGTTGGAAAGGTCTCGGGTTCCGTGAGGTTTATTCAGGAAAAAATTCAACAGAAAAGCGGTGAACTCCGCTTAGCCTCCCATAGAAAGCTATTGTAAAAGTTCCGATTTGTGGAATTGAAAATTTTTAAACTTTTTGACGTTTCAAGGGCCCTATATTCTAAACCAAAGCTTACTTTTGGGAACCTTTTTTAGTCAACCATATCTCTAGAAACGTCAGAGATATCGACTTCAAATAACGTTTGTTTTAAAGATAATAAGAACAAAATTCAAAAACGACTTTTTAAAAAATTTATTGAGTGTTTTTTTATCATAGAGCAATTTAAGAAAAAAGTGAAATATTTGGTTAACTCCAAATCCAATTATATAAAATTCTGTATGACACATTCTGAGCAAATTTGGTATAAATTCGAAAAAATCAGTTCTCTTTTTTTTTATATCAAAAAACTGAAACAAAATATTTGTCACGTAGAATATTTTGAGAACAATAAAATAATCTATAATATAAAATGCCTGAGTACGACGTGCGAACATCGGCCGTCGCACAACACATGCAAGCAAGCAACAAGTGTATTCACAGAACTTAAGCGAACTAAAACAAAATATATTATATGGCATTTTAATTAGAATGTTTCGGAATTTAGCAAACAAAAAAATTCTCAAAAATGGATATCTTATTAGAACATATAGCCCATTTGACTCTAGTACATGAGAACTTACCAAGGAATTCGTAGATAGTTTAGCTGCAAGTATTGACGCAATTAAAATTATTAACAAATAGCTTATGAAGAAAAAAAATCCTTTTGAAAACAAAAGAGTCCCTTTTAAAGTAAGGGGTGATTTTGTAGCTATTATCTTTTTGCCAACACTGGTTTAAACAGCTGACGCACGTTTCGTGTTTTGTTTCACTGTCAAACATCTTCAGTTTGGTCTATAATTTAACCATGAATCGTCCTACAAACAAACAACAACGCTTGCAAATGATTGAATTTTACTATCAAAATGCGTGCTCTGTTGAGAAAGTTCATCGCGCGAGTTACATACATATATGACAGATTCTTTCCCATATAATTTAGATATTCGGTTAGCGGATACTTTTAATTCAAATGCATTTAAACTGCAACAATCTGAACATTCCTTCACGTGAGCAGACAAGAAAAAGTTAAATCGCGCTTCTTCCAGCAAGCGACGAAGCCCATTTTTGGCTCAATGGGTACGTAAATAAGCAGAATTGTCGATTTTGGAGTGAATATCAGCCAGAAGCATTGCAAGAGCTACCAATGAATCCAGAAAAAGTCACAGTTTGGTATTAATATTAAAAGAAATACGCTGATGAACTAAAGAAACTAACTTAAAACTGCTTACCTACTTCTGGTAAATTAAATGATCAAAGACGAACCGAGTAAATCATTAAGTATTAAAGAAACAATTAAATTTACACGACCAATAACATATTTGCAGGATTTCTCTGTAATTTGCATGCTTCCGAAAACGGCGTGTGCCCTCACGTATGTGCCCGTTCGGGTAGACCTACTCAGTGATGTGCTCCCCCCGCGCTGCACTACCGCCGACGCCGCCACCTGCCTCGTCTACCGCGTGCGAATCCCCCCCGCGCACTCGCTGCGCGCTTCAGCCTCAGAATTATCAGAAGTAGAAGACAGACCCAGTGAATTATTTGTTGTACCTACATGGCTCGTGTTTGACGATGAAAGCTTGAGCATAGCAAAGTTTAGGTTTAAAATTATTATTTGTGGCACTTGGTAGGAGCCACAGTTTGCGTCTAACGTTGAGGCCTTGAGGCACGTGGCGAGCAAAGCCCGCGTTAATATACGTGTATGATAAGTTTAACATGTTCGACAACTTATTTCATAAGGGTTGGGAATGCGTAGTTTTCCCGTAATACTAATTTTATCCAAATATTATTCAAATCTTTGGTAATTTAGGAGTGAAAGCGATCAGATTCCCCTGAAAGTGGAATGAGAATGCGTTTTTTTCCCGAGGTCAAAAGTAACTCATGTCCTTTTCTAAGTCTCAAACTATCTCCTTACCAAATTTCATTTAAATCTGTTCAGTAGTTTAGGCGTAAAAGCGATCGGCCCACCTGAATTCTCCCATGGGAATGCGTCATTTTCCCTAAATAAAAAGTAGGCTATGTCCTTTCTCGGGTAACAAAATATCTTCATACCAAATTTCATGCAAATTGGTTAAGTAGTTTAGGCGTGATTGAGTAACAGACAGACAGACAGAGTTACTTTCACATTTATAATATTGAATATATGTATATATATAATATATAATCTAATATATAATATATAATATATAAATAAATAATATATATGTATAAATATATAATATATAATATATATATATATATATATAATATATAATATATATATATATAATATATAATATATAATATATAATATATAATATATAATATATATATATAATATATAATATATATATATAAGTATAAGTATAATAAGTATAAGTATATAAGTATAAGTATATAAGTATATACATAAGTATATAAGTATATAAGTATATAAGTATATAAGTATATAAGTATATGAGTATATAAGTATATTAGTAGTACCCGTGGCATGATGGTTAGTGCGTTGGACTGTCATGCGAGAGGTCTTGGGTTCAATCCCTGCCTGTGCCACCTTAATTAAAAAAAAGAGTTTTCATGGGTACTGCCTCTTGCGAGGAATTGACAAATTCTCCAAGAGTAATTCTTGTCATGAAAAAGTGCTTTCTCAAAATTAGCCGTTCGGATTCGGCATATAAATTGTAGGTCCCCTCCATCCCTGACAACATTACTCGCACACAGGAATGGTTGAGAGTTGTAAGTCACTAGGCCCTGGTTCTCTACGGACTGTTGCGCCACCTAATTTATTTATTTATAAGTATATAAGTATATAAGTATATAAGTATATAAGTATATAAGTATATAAGTATATAAGTATATAAGTATATAAGTATATAAATATATAAGTATAATAAGTATAAGTATATAAGTATAAGTATATAAGTAAAAGTATAGAAGTATAGATAAATAAAAGCACATCTAAAATTAAAAAAATAACCACAAGAAAATTAAAATTTAACTTACTTGAAGGACACCTTGGACTTGGTGATTTAAGACCACCGCCAGTTCGGAAATGTCGTCTTGGTTGTTGGGACGTCTGTGCTCTGGACTTGGAGATCGACTTGATTCAGAACTTGAATCTGATTTTTAACTTGTTGAACTGGAATAAGGTGAATTATTGCTATAGCTTCGTGTATCACTGCGACTTTTGGCGCTTCTCTCACGATCAGAAAGAGCACGACCACCAGGGAACTTGGAAAGCTTCAAAGGATAATTCCATTCATCACCCCGGTCTGGGAGTTTAACTCTTTGTACTTCACTTCAAGTGTTCGACGCACTCCTCTCTCGTCCTCATAATGAGGAATTCTATGTGCTGGAAGTTCTTTTTATCTAGCACTACGGCCATAAGTATCTAAATCATCGTAGATATGTAGTGGTAGTGTAGCTCTGTCCGTGAAGTAGTAGTTATTATTTTCAGAATCTACGAACAGCCATCGGAATTTTCATCATCTTCCTTTTTCCTCTTTACATCTTCGAGATCGATTTTATTCTGTTCCTCTGTGGTCCCTTCAAAACGTTCCTCTTCTTCGGCTTCAAATCTAGGACATCCTCGTCGTGCTTCAAGCTTCGTAAACTTTATCGTTAACTTACGCGCGACGATCGGAATACTACTCGTTCCCAACCCAAATGGGACTTGTCGATCCTGACTTATTCGATCGATGACTTAATAGATGCTGCCGATTTAATCGATACAGATTTCGAGAGTCTTTGATGCCTCTATAAATGCAAAACCTGCATCAATTATATTTTTGAAAGAAAAAATATCCATAACATTTTTCTTGTATTGTTTTCATTTCCGCTGTCAAAATACTCACCTCGTTGTTAATCTGTCACAACTAGGACCAACTCAAATTGGGCCACGTCCGCATTGCAGGTCTAGGGTGCGTCTATGCCTTATGCACGATTTTTTCTGCTCTTAGCAAAAATGTTCATCAAAATCACATAACTTGTATGCTAAAAGCAGAAAAATATAATTTTTAGCACAGTTTACACTGAAAAGGAACCACACAATTAATTTTTCTTAAATGATTACATTCATTTTGAATTCAACGGATTACTTTTTTGAATGGCTGAGCTTACCTCGTAGTTTTTTCCCCCACGATTGAGCAAGTTGGGCACAATTTCTATAACAACTACATCCATATTGGCTTGGTCCCAAAAAAATTCACGTTCGGACAACTAACACATGCTTAGCCTTATAGACAAAATCCTCTCAATTTAGCTTGTAGGCCGAAAGAGAACAAACCTATTAAGTCGGGACTCTAGATAATATAGGTACTCTATGCTTTAAATTTTACTCGAATGATTGCACAACTACTCTATGCATTTATTCTGTCACACTTGAAGGATAGAAAGATTTCTTCAGAAATTAGAATTGTAGATATAATTATGTTTTTTCCCGATTGGCGTGGTGAACATAAAGTGTTAAGTAAAGTAGCAAATAAATTAATTAATTTAAAAAAAAATGGTATATTCACACTTACTATTTTATACGGTTTCCCAGAAATTCTAAAATTTCACATTTAAATAAGATCAATTGATCAGTTAATATTTCTAAGATCTCAAAGATTTCCGTATTCTCAAAAATATAAACAACAATTCTCACTCAAATTTCTCACCTTTGCTCTTAGAAAGCTGAGAATAGAATGCACAAAGGAGGAAAAAAAATGCAAATCTTTTTTGATTGCTGGGTGTGAATGATTAGTGATTTGTGTCTGAGAAAATTCTTAGAAATCTTAAAAATATATGAGGCATTTGGCTGTTACATGAATGGCTTATTTATTTGAGTAAATTTTTAACATAATTGGTTTTATAAAATATCCAGTTTAGATGAAAGAAAGCAAAGAGCTTTTCGCTACGTTGCGTTGCTCCGTTTTAAAAGGATCAAAATCAGAACGAAAACGTTATATCAGTGAAACTAATCGTGAGCAAGATGTCTTCCCAAATTTATATTCGCTGATTAGATATGTCAAAGTTGTATGTGTAGCCCATGTTATATATTAAATTCATTTTCATTTCTATTTTTGTTTAACTTGGAAAAAAATGTGGGTTTCCAAGTTGGGTTTCCTATGGAATAATAAACTGTCATGTAAAATAGTTAGCACCAATTGTAAAAGTAATCTTTACACTTCTTCCAAATGCAATGCTGGGCACTCAAAATGGGCTAATATAAGGCACATAAAAGCTTTGAAAGATGGACAAAAATCGGCATTGTTCACAAAATATGCGCGACAAATCCGACTTGCAATCCAAGGTACACTCCAGCATTGTTTTATCTTAATTGAACTTACATATATAATTTAAAATGCAATTGTTTTTCTTTTTTTATAGACGGTGGGTCATCTGATCCTACCCTTAATGTTCAATTGAGGAATGTGATGGACGATGCTTTGCGGAAAAATATGCCTATGGCAACTATTCAGAATTGTATTAAAAAAACGACAGCAAGTAAAACACTCCTGAAAAAATATTTCCTCTGCTGGCGTTTTCGACATAAAGTCTTTGCCATATGTGCGCTCTACACTGATAACTTTCCTCAATTGAAAATGGATTTGGCTGCTGTTCTGCGAAAATCTGGGTAAGAAAGAAGAGAAATCAGTTTAGAATATCAGTTTGTATGGAGCAATTTTTAATTAGAACAGTTTATATTGAGGGACAACATATGTTTGATGAGGTCGGTATCATTGAAGCTATTGCCAATGAAGATAGTATATCCAAAACCAAATCCCTGGACGAATTCGAACAGATTTGCACCGAAGATGCCATTGAATGTGGAGTAGAAGAAGTGGAAGTGCTTGATGAAACTAAGGGCACAGTTAATGTACATTTTTAAATAAGTTATAGTAAGAAAACATCATTTTGTAGCTAATTTTTCTAGTTTTTTTGCGATCCTGTCCAGTTGACTACAATATCTCAAGTATTGAAAGAGCGAGGGTACTTAGTAGAAAATGCTGAACATTTATTTGTCCCAAAG
Organism: Eupeodes latifasciatus; assembly: GCA_920104205.1. Classification (NCBI taxonomy): domain Eukaryota; kingdom Metazoa; phylum Arthropoda; class Insecta; order Diptera; family Syrphidae; genus Eupeodes; species Eupeodes latifasciatus. The sequence goes on from OV049927.1 coordinate 23,169,056, forward strand.
GTAAGTGTAGTGGTAAGATCACCACTCAAATTCTGGTAATTGATTTTGTGTGCATTCTTTCAGACAACAGTTAAACTAACAGAAGACGAATTTAATGCGTACCAGAACTTCTTAACTAAAGTTCGAGAATTTTCAGGCGTAGAGGAAATTTATGATAATGTAAAAGTTTGAAAAAAGAAATAAATACAATTTTTTGCCACTTAGGATTTTTGACAAAGTGGAAACAACTTTATAATTTTTATATTTGATTGATTCCATATGCAGTTGGCATTGATACTTTTGTAGTGTATCCACATATGCGCCGCCACTGCCCATTCAATAAATGAGTAACAAAACATGTGAAATGCAAATCGAGTATGTTAGTCATATCATATCATATCATCATTCCACTCGATTTCATTGATTGTCACTCAATAGTAATAAGATCCTTACTTAAATATTGTAGCCAATAGGAAAATAGAATTACGTTTGAATGTGAAATTGAATGTGTAGAAGTAAGATAGAAAATAAGTATAACAGTTAAGACAATAGTATTTAAGGAATGAATTCAATGAAAATAAAACAGAGTCTAAAGAACATTCATATTGATCTTTTTACTTTCAACCTGACGGCGAGTAATCGCCTTTTCAATTCAGCGTAGTACGCTTTAAATACTGATAGCGTGGTACGCTTAAAATGCTTAGGAACCTAAACCAAAAACACATACTTATACACTTCATGGCGACCCTGCAAAATTCGTTCAAAATTATTGTTTCGAAAAAAATCTTTTGATGTGTTTTGAACACACAAAATTTCAGAAACTTAATATAATACATTTTGGTTGACTAAAATATTCTATTTACAAAAAATATAAAAATTTTCTAGAAAAAAAAAAGCTGCAATGCATAAGTATTAAACTCATAAAAAGGTTTATATTTCAAATCATACAGAACTTTGTTGTTTCAAAAATAAACTTTCAATGTAGGCATGAAAGTAAAAATGTTGCGTGTGAACGAACCTTAACTAAAATAAATGGAAAAATACTTTACATTAAAACACTGACAAAAAACAAAAAAAAACGCACTAATAAACAAGTCAAAAACACTAAAGAAGCAAAATTATGGGAAAAAGCCAGAGTAAACCTGCAACAGTAGTTAACAACAACAATATCCAGGAACAAATAACCATGCCAATAATTCCAGAATCAGTGGCAACAGCCGCAGTCATCACCACCATCCTTTACGCCGCATATAAAATAAACAAATATTTTAAGAATTATGTGCATAAACACAAAAATCAAATAACAAATGTATACAAAAAAAACTATTATATTAAACCAAAAAAAAAAAAAATCTTATAATCTTATAATTCTCACTTACCTAAATGCAAGAAGTAAAAAACAACTTAGAAAAAATTTTCTTAAATATTAAGAAGAGTTAAGGTAGACCTTATAAATTTAAAACAGTTAAAGCAAAAATTAAAGAAATAGAAAACCTTAAAGAAAAATTTTGTAATTTAGAAGATAGTCAAGAAATAGAAGATAGCAAAGCGCTTAAACTAGAATTCGAAGGTACATATATATAATAACACTAAAAAATTACTAGAGGACCAACTGCAAGAACACAAATTAGCTTTTGAAAAAGAAAAAGAGAAAGAAATAAACAATAAAATGGCAGACTTTGATTTAGGAATAGCTATGAAAGCAATCCCAATGTTTTCAGGAAACTTCAAAGAATTAGATAGTTTTCTTAAAACAGTTGAGATAATCGAACAGATTTGCACCGAAGATGCCATTGAATGTGGAGTAGAAGTGGAAGTGCTTGATGAATCTAAGGGCACAGTTAATGTACATTTTTAAATAAGTTATAGTAAGAAAACATCATTTTGTAGCTAATTTTTCTAGTTTTTTTTGCGATCCTGTCCAGTTGACTACAATATCTCAAGTATTGAAAGAGCGAGGGTACTTAGTAGAAAATGCTGAACAATTATTTATCCCAAAGGTAAGTGTATTGCTCGATCTAACCACTCAAATTCTGGTAATTGATTTTGTGTGCATTCTTTCAGACAACAGTTGAACTAACAGAAGACGAATTTAATGCGTACCAGAACTTCTTAACTAAAGTTCGAGAATTTTCAGGCGTAGAGGAAATTTATGATAATGTAAAAGTTTGAAAAGAGAAATAAATACATGCAGAGTTGAATTTTTTGGGCTTGATGTTCAGAGAAAAATGAATGCAATCAAATAAAAAGTTAATCCATTCTTTTCCCAACGTTTCTCCGGTTGTTTTCCGGCATCATCAGGGGTTTTGAATTTTATTAAACTTTTTTACTGTTTTACATAACACAATTCAATAAATAACACTTAAATAAATAACACTTATTTGACAAAAAGAAAAACAAACTACCTAGCAAAATAAAAATAAAACTAATATCAAATAAATACAATTTTTTGCCACTTAGGATTTTTGACAAAGTGGAAACAACTTTATAATTTTTATATTTGATTGATTCCATATGCTGTTGGCATTGATACTTTTGTAGTGCATCCACATATGCGCCGCCACTGCCCATTCAATAAATGAGTAACAAAACATGTGAAATGCAAATCGAGTATGTTAGTCATATCATCATAACACCATCATTCCACTCGATTGCATTGATTGTCACTCAATAGTAATAAGATCCTTACTTAAATATTGTAGCCAATAGGGAAATAGAATTACGTTTGAATGTGAAATTGAATGTGTAGAAGTAAGATAGAAAATAAGTATAACAGTTAAGACAATAGTATATAAGGAATGAATTCAATGAAAATAAAACAGAGTCTAAAGAACATTCATATTGATCTTTTTACTTTCAACCTGACGGCGAGTAATCGCCTTTTCAATTCAGCGTAGTACGCTTTAAATACTGATAGCGTGGTACGCTTAAAATACTTAGGGACCTAAACCAAAAACACGTACTTATACATTTCACTTTTCTAATTTATTGTAATTGCATTCTTACATACAAAATTAACCTGGTTTCCTCGCGTGTCACGTAGGAAGTAGTTTTAAGAGCTTTTAAACTTTTCTAAATACACTATGTTGAAACATTGTGTTATCAACAAGTTACCTCAATTGTTGCCCCTCCATCCCTACAAATTGTATATAAATCAAGCTTGACAGATCTTGTATGTTTCGTAAAGGTTTTTTTCTTAATCAAATAATTGAAAGAAATAAAATTATAGTTCTTCTTTTTAATTTATAAAAAAAATGAAGAAAGGGAATACAAAAATTAAGACAACAATTTTTTTCGTTTCCTTTCTGCAATTAAAATTAAAGCGAATTAATAAAAAAAAGTTCCGGATCCTCTGTAATAGGTTTTTATAATTTTTAACTTATTTACTCGGGTTTCGTTAAAGTTTCCGATTACGATGAAATTCGTGATAGAGCCGATTTTCAAATCTAATTAGCTTTCCATTTTAAATGGTAGACATGTGCACAATCGCCACAGGTTTTTCTCAAAACCCACCTATATCTATCAACTCCTACTCTTACCTCCCCGTGGTGAACATCGGTCGCCTAGTACCTCAACTGGAGATTGGGTTCCAACCCCAGTGGAAAGTTGTTGGGGGTAGCAAACGAGAGAGGGGGGGGGGAGAGGTGTTTCTACTAAGGCACCTCTCCTTATCCAGACGGCAGCGGAAGAATTCCCGAGATGGAATCAACAGTGGCGTCTATAGTTCCAGTAAGGTTGAACTACTTAGTGAACACCTTATAGGGCTTCTACGACTTATTCGGACCCAGGCCTATAAGGAGCGGTTTATCCGGCTTCCCGTCCTTGGACTTATACTAAGGATCTGGCCCTCCAGGGGTTATGCCGTCAGGGTGACTTCCTGACCACGTAAAAATATCCTAGTTGCGAAGCACCAACAAGCCTCGGATACGGACGGATTTACTGTTGACAACCCACGCAAACGAATTAAGGACAACGAACTTCGGATATGCACGTGGAATGTTAGGTCCCTTAACAGACCACGTGCAGCCGAAGAATTGGCGGAGGCCCTAGACTGCTATAAAGCAGACATCACCGCCATCCAGGATATACGATGGGATGGGCCGGGCAAAAAGAGGATGAAAAACTGCGATATTTACTATGGTGACTGCTATCGAGAAAACCAACAGCGTATGCGGCTTTGTCATTGGAGCCAGACTAAGGCAACAAGTCTTGAGCTATAGGTGCATCAACGAGAGCCTAATGACCATCCGCATCAAGGCTAAATTCGGCAACATTAGCCTGATATGCGCGCACAGAAGAGAAGGATGACAACACCAAAGATATGTATGTTCTTCGAGCTCTTAGACAAAACATATGAGCAGTGTCCTCTAGCTACGATATTAAAATTGTCCTGGGCGATTTTAATGCCAAGCTAGGAAGGGAAGACATCTTTGGTGGAATAATCGGAAAAACAGCCTGCGCGACAACACTTCCGACAACGGATTCAAGCTCATCGTTTTTGCTGCGGGGCGAAACGTCATGGTAGCCAGTACGCGTTTTCCACACCTCAACATCCACAAAGGAACTTGGAGTTCTTCAGATCAATCTACCGTCAACCAGATTGACCATATTGCGATCGACGCCAGACACGCTTCCAGCATCATGGATGTCCGAACTTTCCGAGGAGCTAACATCGACTCGGACCACTACCTCGTTGTAGCCAAGGTAGCACTTCGGGTTTCCAGACCCAAGGCAAAACAGGGAGATGCTGGGAGAAGGTACAACGTCGAACGGCTACAATCGCAGGAGATCGCCAAATCCTTCTCCGACCGAGTTACAAGTAACCTCTCTCGAATTTCTCTGCCGCCAACACAATGTATCAAACACCAGTGGCAACATTGCCAAGACGCAATCAGAGAAGCCGCCTCTGACGTGCTGGGTTTCAAGCAGCCACCAACAAGGAACCCCTGGTTTGATGAGGAATGTCGGCAGGCAAATGCAGCCAAACAACAGGCACGCAAAGCGCCGCTGCATAGAAGGACGAGAGCTGCTCATGAGCTCTATGAACAGAAGAGGCGAGAGGAACACCGACTTCTCAGAAGGAAAAAGAGAGAGCATGAGAAGCGTGCAGTCGAAGATATTGAAAAGTTCAAAAGCAGGAATGAAGTTCGAAAGTTTTATGAGCAGGTGAAGCGGAATCCACAAGTCCATAAACCTAGAACCGAAGGCTGCAAAGACGAAAGTGGAAACATCATAGTGGAATCGCAGTCAATGCTGAGGATATGGAAGGACCATTTCTGCAGACTGTATAACGGTGACGACGAACCGAATTCCGCTGTCAGGCAGGATGATCCATTCCACATAGACGACGAAAGCCAACAATCTCGTCCTCCCGACTAAAACGAAGATTGCCATATCTAAGCTGAAGACTAATAAAGCCGCTGGAGGAGATGGCTTGAACGTTGAGCTCTTCAAAGCAGCTGGAGATAATTTGGTTAGGAGCATGCACCAACTTATCTGTAAGATATGGTCGGAAGAAAGCATGCCCGATGAATGGAACTCAGTATTGTTTGCCCGATTCTGAAAAAAGGAGACCTTCTTAACTGCACCAACTATAGAGGAATCAGTCTATTTAACATCGCTTACAAAATCTTCTCTGCCGTAATATGTGAACGTCTAAAGCCCATCGTCAACAACCTGATAGGTCCTTATCAGTGTGGTTTTATACCAGGAAAGTCCACAGTCAATCAAATATTCACATTACGGCAGATCCTGGGAAAAACCCAAGAGCACCAAATAGATACCCACCATCTTTTCATCGATTTCAAGGCCGCATATGACAGTACGAGCTGTAACAGAACCTTTCGATATCAAAAAAGGTTTTAGACAAGGTGGTGCATTGTCATGCGATTTTTTTAACATCGTACTTGAAAGAATAGTGCAGAGCTCTCACGTCAACACTAGATGCACTATCTTTCAAAAGTCTGTCCAATTACTAGCATATGCTGATGACATTGACATAATCGGAAGAACTCAGCGTGATGTCAATGGGGCTTTTGTGAGTATTGAGGCAGAGGCGGCAAAAATGGGTTTAACGGTTAATGAGGGCAAAACAAAGTACATGCTGTCATCAAGAAAGGACTTACAACACCGACGCACGTCTTGGTCGAAACGTCACCATCGACAAACGTAACTTTGAGGTAGTCATGGACTTCGTCTACCTAGGCTCCGCTATTAACGCAGAAAACAACAACAGCGCTGAGATCTAACGAAGAATAACTCTTGCTAACCAAAGCAAGAGCAAAGCCCTCTCTCGAGGGACCAAAGTGTCGCTATATACAACCCTCATCATCCCCGTCCTGCTATACGGTGCAGAAGCATGGACTATGACAAAAGCGGATGAAATCACCTTGGGTCGTTTCGAGAGAAAAATTCTTCGTGTGATCTACGGTCCCATATGTATCGAAGGGGAGTGGATGAGAAAATGGAACGACGAGCTGTACGGGCTGTACAGCGAGCGACGTAGACTTAGCCAGAAGGGTAAAAGTCCAACGACTAAGATGGCTGGGTCACGCATGGAAACCAATGCTCCGGCCCGGAAAGTCTTCGAATCCACACCCACAGGACAGCGCAGTAGAGGAAGACCGCGAATCAGGTGGCGCGCACAAGTGGAAGGTGACCTCACTCAACTTGGAGCGCGAAGCTGCAGACATCTAGCTAGGGACCGAGCTAGATGGACAAGTTTGTTGGGTGAGGCCCACGTAGGACTGTAGCGCTACCTAAAGTAAGTAAGTAAGGTTTCCATTTCTTTTTATTATTTTTGAATTGTGAGTTACAGAATTCTTTAGGTATGGAATCATAAAAATTCTATTCCTGACATTTGGTTCTCTCGACAGCCTAATAATCGGGTTCTGCAATATTTTTGTATGATTTAGAACAATTAAACTGAGAGCTGTTGCCTTGTGGGCGGTAGGCCTTTCAGAGCAAATATTTTTCGTTTAGAACTTTTCACCATAACGAACTGAAATGAACATTGGAGAACTGAACTGTCAATAGATGTAGAATTTGCCATCTGTCTCTTACATACAACACGAAAAAAATGTAACCAGAGTCCATTTGGACCGGGTTTAAATGACTCTCAGCCAATTGGCTTTGTCGCGTATGTACAGCTTTACAGCTGGACTATCAAAAAAGATATTCCAAGGCATCCAAGAACTTAAGGTAAATGTGAGTATCTGACAGAACAGCTGATTCAATTATTCATTAAAATTGTATTGTGCATTATAATTTTGGGTGAACAGCTGAAAAATGGTTTAATTTTAGCCAGCTATCTCAATTACTTTCCTCGTTGAATAAAGTATCTAAAACTTCATCTATCCAGGATAGGGTATCCCTCACAAGCATTGACATACTATACATGGACTGCTAGTAGCCAACTTCACGATGGTTCCACTTTTAACGGACAAACACTAGCGCAAAGAGGACTATGCGGAAAAATTGTGTAACATTTATGACACTTGACATTGGAGCTTCTTTCTTTTTTTCTAACATGTTTGTTTATTTTGTGTTGTGATTTGTCAAAACAAGTTGAGTAGTGATTAAATACAATTAAAATAAAAAGAAAAGAAATAGTGATATAAAAACAAGAAATAGTGATTTAAAAAAGAAATAAAAAATACAAAATTACTAACTCCAAACCTCCTAGCTTTGCCTGTTGTTTGTCCATATAGAATATTGTTATATATTTATAAGAAAAAATAAAACAATTTAAAAAGTAACTTAATTTTGTTCTTTGTTTATTTTCTGGGAGTAGTTTTAAAATGGCTTTTTCTGCGATCATAAGTTTCGAAACAGGTGTCACGTCAGTTTTCTTCATCCCCCAAAAAAGAAAACAAATAAATTCCTTATAATCACAGATATATTACATAAATAAAATTCTTATCATTCTAATACAATAAGATACATAAAATAATGTAAACTCATTGCAAAACAAACATTCCCAAAAAATAAAATCCAATTACTTCCACAACTTAATAACTCCATCTCGTGCAGCCGATACAATGAATATTTGTTGTTTATCATTTTTGCACATCAATAAATCTGTTATTGCATCATGATGACTATGCGAAGGCATTTCTGATCCAGATCGTGGTGTTTCATCAGTTGAAGCTCGCAGAGATCCCAAATCAGTCGTCGCTAGAGAAATTATGTTTTCCTCTATAACTTGACTTCCATCGGTTAGGCGGGAACTTTATAAATAAAACAAATAATAATAAACAATATTGCTAGCATATTTCTAAATTAAATACATTACCTATAGGTAAATGAAACATCAGCTAAATTATCCTTGGCCGATGGAACAATTAATGCTGAATTTTTCGGCGACATCAAATCCCAATAACGAATTCTTTGATCAGAACTTTCAGTCAAAACAAACGGTGATTTGTCCACAACTCCAGCCAATCCCACAACTCGTTGAAGGATCATTCTAAATTGATAAACAAAACAAAGAAATCAACACTGAACTTGGACAACTTCAAAAAAAGTATTCTTCTTACCAAACTCGTATTGGACAAAACTGGTGCATTACTTGCCTAAAGGACCGTCTGTCTGTGACCAGTTTCAATGTTCCAAATCGACACTTCATTATTCGACTGTGTGGCTGATATCAAACATGAAGGCTCCGTTGGATGGCATGCAACTTTTCTGATCCAAGAGTCAGACGGATGCTTTATTTCTGCAATTGGCAGTTGGAATATCAAATCCCAGCAAATGTGCTTGCCACCAGAAGTACCCGCTGCTAGGCATGACCCAGTGGGATCAGCACATATTGCTGTTATTACACCATGACGCAGCTCGTTGTGCAAACGCCAAGCATTGTTTTGCATGCGAGTATCCCAAGCGACAATCGCTCCATACAGAGTCGCATAGATGATAACACTTGGCGATGACTGTTCATAGGTTTGCATATCAACAACTGGGCCATCGTTGTGCTCGCTACAAGGCAACAACATTTTATTAGTTCTTCTTATATTTGTGACACGTTTTATCTCAACTTACTTTTCATCGGTGTGAATCGCATGTTGCAGAGCCATCTTTGACGAATTGCTATCGATTCTCATAATCGACAAGCTTCCATCCTTTCCCCCCACTGCCAAAGACTGACCACCATCGCAGGTGGCAAGCGAGTAGATCGGCGTGTTGGCAACATGGACTTGCCTGGATTTATTTATGCCATGATGGCCGTAGAGTTTGTTACAATCCCACAGTCGAACGGTTCCATCTATACTGCCACTGGCAAATATAGCTCCATGGGGCTTCAACGAGGTCATCTTGATTACCGAACCACGGTGCTCGTACAAATGGGCTATTATAGTTCCATTCATGCTCCAACCAGAGGGGTACGGCGAATGGCTACGTTCATAATGATAACTTTGTGTGGCATTGTATCGGCCTTTGATTTTATTTCGCAACTTATCTACGTCGAAGCGGCACTCTGATAGACGCTCTAAAACAATTCATTAAAAATTAAAATTCAAAAATTCTGTAACAATAACACAACTTCTTACCAATCCAAAGATTTCGTTCCAGATTGGTATATTCGCCAAGAGAAGCTGCTGCAGTCGGGGGAATCTGCCCAACCGAAGAAGGACTTCCTGCCTGAACTGGTGAAACATTCAAATCGCCAGAAGGTGATGCTGCAGTGGTATGTCCATCGTTGAAAATATGCTGCCATTCTAAGTTCGAGTTCAGATCACCATCTTGACGACCTTTCTTTCTGGGATCTAGTTTTCAGGATTTATCAATTAGAGGATAATCATGGCAAAGCATATCCACTCGATCTAGACGAATTCGCCCATTTTGAAATTGTTCTTTGAGCTCCGAATGCTTATGCTTTACTTTGAGAATGTAGGCTTTCATTTCGAGGAGTTGCATTTCAATTTGCTCGTTAAGTCCTTCTGAGATCAAGCGACGAAAGAGCTGAAAAATTATATTTTTTTAGAATCATACATCACATAAAAACTTAAAGACTGTCTGCTTACGTTTTTAAGAGATGGACCTACTTCATCGTGTTGTGGCAGCATACCCTCGGGTGTATTTTCTCGAACAACTTTACGATCTTCTAAAGTTGAAACGAATTTTTGAATATCTGAATATCTGGGAGACAAACAATAAAGTCATTTAAAAAGAAGACTCTTTGAGAAAACAAAAAGAACTTACTTAACAACACTGTCATAGATAATTCTTGGAACCGGTGGCAGTAAACTGTCCAACAGTAGCTCAGGCATTTCAACTTGTATCAACTTGTATTACGACGGTGATATTTATGCTCGAGTACACTCCTCTGCGTTTACGTTTGAGCTACGCAGGCGGTGCACAAACCTATATATGTACATATGTATAGCTTTGTGGCTAAAAGATAAACAAATGTTTTAAGGTAAAAGATACTCTTTTGTTGAGTGAGGCGAGGGTTTCGGTTTAATTAACCTCGACTGGTAGTTTCGCAGAGATACCTATACCCGGCGTTCCGATTTGAAGTATTCACTGTGAATGGAAATTTAAAATGTTTTATTTTGATAAATATACATAAATTAAACAATATACTCACAGCGCACAGCCAGCTTCTGCTTCATTTTGCACGAACTGTCAAAATTTGTCAATAACATAAAAAAAACATGGCATCGTTTGTCTTCAACAAATTATACTAGATGTCAATACTTTCTATGTCAGAAAAAGCTTATCTCAACTAAATAAAAACAGATGTCGCTAAATATTTCATAACTTTTTTTGCCACTGTGCCTGAAAGGGCTAGTGTAGCTAATTTGAAGTGGAACCATTTTTATTCAAATTTTGTATGGAAAATTCACACCGCTAGCAGTCCATGTATAGTATGTCAATGCTCACAAGATTAACCGCAGCCAATGACGTTTTAAGCAGCATTCACATGAGCGCGACCGACGAACGACGAATGAATTACAAAATGTGAGTTTTACGTTTTAAGACATATTTCCACACAAATTCTTAACGAAACGATAGCAATATAGTTTCTATTTGATTTATGATGCATACTTTTACTTTTCAATATCATATATTAATAAATTTAAGAAAACAAATTTATTCGTAGCGAAAAAAATTATAGTTGATACGAACTGTCAAACTTTATTCGCGTTCCACATTATCCACACTCGCAACGATTAAAAAAATCGCGCGTACTTAACCTAAAAAAATCGTTCTTGTTTTGGTTTCGGTGGTGAATGGTAAGGTATTACACAGAGCATGCGCATTAATCGGCTATTTTGTTTTGAAGTATCATTCGGTGATGCGCGCGTTATTACACAGAGACTTTTTGGATTTTTAAGTCTGTGCATTCTTTTGACAGATATCTTTTATTTCTTCTTTCGTTGCTCAATCGGATTTAAACAACACATTAGATTCAGTGGCAATGCTCATTGAGTGTTTAAATACCGACTCCAGTTCAGATGAGGAAATTTTATTAGAGTTGGTAAATGTATGTGCAGATGCATATACAAATCATTTAGACAAAAAAAAAAGAAATTGGATAAAGTCCTGGAGGAAGGAAAGACATACCCAGGGATCGTACAATTTTGTAATAAGTGAACTAAAGCTCAACGACAAGGAATCCTTCCTAAATTATGTACGAATGGATGAATCCACGTTTAACTTGCTTTTGTCACTTACAGAAAATGATATAAAAAAACAAGACACGAAGATGAGAGACTCTACTTCACCAGCTGAGAAATTAGTCGTCCCGATAAGGTTCTTAGGCACTGGTGAAACATTCAAGAGCTTGAACTATCAAATGAGACTATCACAACCTTTTCTGTAACAACCTGTTCCAGATGTTTGTGATGCAATTTGGACAAATTTAAAAGGCTCGTACATATATGAAGGTATGTATTTTGTATTTTTTTTATTATGACTTTAAAAACATGAATCTTAATACTAACAATGAAAATGCATTACATAAAACTTAAACTAACAATGAAAAACATGAAACTTATAACTATACATTAAATAAAACTTAAACAAAAATTAATATTGTGCAACATCAATGTCTTCGTCTTCAAATAGTCCTATCATCGACTGTTCCAGAAGATCTTGAGTAAAAGAACTTGTCGCATCTGAGTTTGCAGATGGTAGCCTTAACTGCACTTTTAAAACTGGAGTCCGCGAACTATGTGTATTTACCTAGGAATGATTCACGCGACCCTGAGGGCGATGGCGTAGTTTCAAACCTAGGCGATGCACTTTTTTGAAGAGCCAAATCTTCCTCGACACTTTCGTGGAGTAGTTTTTGAATGGCCCAGGAAGTTTTCCGTTTTATGGATTCATTCTGTGTCCTGTCCATCTCAAAAACTACTTGTTTTTCTAGCCAGGTTAGGTTAGGTTAAAGTGGCTGCGGATACAAAATCCACACACTTAGGCCAACAGAAAGGGCCCATTGTGATACCACATGAATCTAGAGAATTACTTCCCACTAGTCGAACCATTTTGAGCCTTTTATAAAGCGAAGGAGATATCTGATATCCTTTTTAGCTAGTTCACTGGGATCATCAAAAGAGTATTCTCCCAGATGAAGTTTGCGTCTTAGTGAAAGAGCAGGGCAGGTGCAGAGGAGGTGAGAGATTGTTTCTTCTTCTTCCTCGTCAATACAGCTCCTGCAGAAGTCATTTGAGGCTACACCAAGTCGTATTGCGTGTCTGCCTATAAGACAGTGTCCCGTAAGGACACCTATTAAGGAGCTAATATGAAGTCTGCTTTGAGATAACAAGTCTTTAGAGCGCTTTAGGTCTAGTGAAGGCCATATTAGTTTTGTGACTGCGCATGTTGTACAAATTGTACCACTTAGAGTTTGCTATCTCGAAAGCTGTTTCCTTTAGCAGAAGTTTACATGTAGCTATCGATATACCTATCTTCTCCCTTTCAGGTGAAATAGGTATGACGGTTCCATTTTTAACGAGTTCATCGGCTCTACAATTTCCTGCGATATCTCTGTGGTCCGGCACACAGCATAGGTGAATGTTAAATTGCTGCGCCATCTCCATAAGAGACGATCGACAATCGAGGGCCGTTAGAGATTTGGTTGAGACGCCGCCGTCAAGAGATTTGATAGCAGCCTGACTGTCAGAGAAGATGCGGATATCAGAAGTTGATATCACGTTTTAAACAAGGGCGCTTCCCTGATAAGCATAGTGCACGGAGTATCCAAGCCATGACCCGTTTTAGCTGTAAATAGTCAGAAAATTTAGTGAGATCTTTGAGGGCTACTTACATGGAAAACGTTTGTATTAGTCCTAAAGACCGATCGAAGTTCTTCCATTGGCATCAGGGTTGGATTTTCTTCCTCAGAAGGCAAAGGCCACTTTGCTTCATCATCTACTAGGAAGGCAGGACCTGAAACCCATTTTCCTTTTGGAAGGTAGCTTGATAAGTTTTTAGATCGAGTGGCTACATCGGCGGTGTTGAGATGGGTAGATATCCAGCGCCATTCACTTTGGCTGGACTGTTCCAATATTTCCGCAATGCGATGACCAACAAACGGCTTATACTTCTTTGGATCAGCAGACTTGATCCAAGCCAGAACGGTTTTTGAGTAACTCCAGAATACGCACCTCGTAACTCTCAGGTTGTGTGACTGAAGACATTTACGACGAAGTCGAACACCTATGACGGCGGCTTGAAGTTCCAGGCGAGGAATAGATAAAAGCTTCGCAGAAGCGCATCTCGATTTACCCTCTACAAAGGCGACGACGTGTACTGATCGATCGTGATGTGAGAATCTCCAATAAGCGGCAGCGGCGAAAGCTTCCTCACTCGCATCCACCAGTATATGCAATTGAATGTCCGAAGTTGTGCTGATCAAAGACGAGTAGCATCTTGGTATGCTTATTTGCTGAACTGCATCCAGAGTTGTAATCCATTTTCTCCATTTTTGATGTATCACAGATGGTATTTCATCATATTGGCTTTCCATAAGGATTGTAGCATCAACTTGGCATGAATGGTTAGCTCTGCCAGCAGCCCGAAGGGATCAAAGATCGACATTGTAATACTGAGGAATTGCCTCTTGGTAGGATAGCGTTCACCACTGAAGAATTCTGGGTTAGTTTAGCGTAGATTCAGCCGAAAAGTAAAGACGTCATCAGCAGGCATCCAGTGCATTCCCAGTATCTTCTCGGAATTATTGGCAAAGTCCATATTGGCAATAGAATTCTGGTCACTATGTTCCTTCTGCAGACCCTTGAGAAGTTGTGTAGAGTTCGACGAGAATTTGCGGAGTTCAAAACCCCCAGCTCTATGAATCTGGATGACATCTTTGGTCAAAGATAATACTTCCTCTTCATCAGTAAAACTGCATACAAAATCATCAACATAGTGACTTTCAATGATGACTCTGACAGCCTCTGGACGACTATCAGCATATCTTCGGTCATTCAGCTTTTTTATGTACTCGGCTGAGCACGGAGAGCATGTGGCCCCAAAGACCATAACATTCATCACATAAGTGTCTAACTCACCAGAAGCATCACTTTTCGGCCACAGAAAGCGTTGTGCTTTCTTCCTCACGTCCATTGTTTGCATCGGCAATGCCAGATTGCTATGAGTTCTGACGTTCCTCAAGTCATATCTTTTGCTGCCGTCTTGAACCGCACTTATTTCCAGGTTAACTAGGGTGGACGGCTGTGAGGTTCCCTTCTGCCCAATCCGGGTTAACGACATCGAATGGGTCTTGCCACTTAACTCCAGTTCTTTGGCGATGTCTTCGTTAAAAATGGAAACTGATGAGCCGTCGTCCAAGAAGGCAAATGTGCTAATCGCACCCCTAGGTCCGTACAGCTTCACTGGAAAAACTTTGAACAAAATTTTCTTCTTAGTAGTCGTGCTGGCGTGGAAATTAGAATCAGTATTTTTACTTGGTGTTTGTTGTATACTTTCTGTATTGCGCGTCTCGTGTAGCAAGATGTGATTGTATCGATTACAGTTCTCTCTTTCACAACATTTTTTCTTTCGGCAATTGGATAATCTATGCCCCGGCATCAGACATGAGAAACACACTTTATTCTTCTTGACCAAGTTCCATCTTTCTTTCAAATCTAATTTCTGGAAATTTGTGCAGTTCTCGAGATGATGGGATGCGGAGCAAAGAATACAAACTTGGCAGTGGCTATCGGTGGCGGTAGGTGCAGTTTTATGTCTCCTTCGTGTGGAATATTGGGTGCTTTTCATGATGTTTGTTTTTTCCAGGATGACCTAGTATTGCTGTTCTGTGTGAGAGATGAAGAATATTGGTAAACTTGGCATAGTTTTTTAGCCAACTACAGAAATCTCTCATGCTAGGATATGGATGTATATTATCCAAAAATTGTACCCATTCCAATTGTTTAGTTAGTGGAAGTCTGGACACCAACAACTCCAACAGCATAGGATTCGCTAAATGTTGGTCGCTTCCTAACGACTCAAGCAATGTACAGAGGTTCTGGACCTTTGTTGCGAAAGGCATGACCAAATCTAACCGGTTGTCTGGAATTACTGTCCAAGATCGAACTTTGTCTAGATGACTTCGTATAAGGCACTCAGGGCGATCGTAGACTGTTTCTAGTTCTTCTATTACCGCTGGCACACATCTAGGATGAATCAAGATGTTCTCGACTGTTCTTTTTTCCTCGTTCCTAAGACTCTTTTGAAGACGAAGCATGTTCTCCAGTTGGGTGTACCCAAAGGCAGCTGTAGATTCGTTGAACGAGGCGATAAACATCGGCCATTCCTCGACCATTCCAAACCACTAAATCCTGGTAAATCGTGTAGCTTTGGGCTGCGTTGCGCATAAGTGTTGTTTGATGAAGGTGGATCATTGTAAGATGGAAATTGACATGTCTGTGAACGGCTACCTTCGTTTATTGGTTGTGGGTGGACAGTTTGGAAGGTGTATATCGGCTGCGACTGAACATTGGGGTACAACGTACCGGGTTGACTTTGACTGGTAGTGGGCGGTTCACTGGTGGCTGTGTGTATGCATATGGACCATACAAAGTCGGCTGCTGTTGTGGATGTATCCAGCGTACTGTTGTCGGCATCAGACTTACGCATGGCTGGGTTGTTGCGATTCCACTGAATACTTGACGAGCTGAATTATTCGATGTTGGCTGTGTCTGGCTGACCACAGCATTGCCGACTGATTGCACAGATCTGTAATTCACGAGTTCGTTTGACTGGCTGTTAGCACCACCGTTAAACCCATGATATATATATGGATGCGTTTGACGGACAGGTATACCTAGGACAGGCTGCACTGCTAGGTTGTTCAACGGTGGTGGTGTCTGGCTTGCAGGAGCAGCGATAACCGGCTGTAATGACGGATTATTCAATGGTGGCAGTGTGTGGCTGAAAGAGCCACCACAACACTCATTTCTACTTACTGAACGCTGCAATGATTGTTGCATGTGGTCAGCAACAACATCGTCGACGGGTTGGCCAGGAAAATCAGGTGTGCGTCTTGCACAGTCACCACCGAGCCCTCTGGGTGTTGAAAAATTCGATGATGACTGCATCTGAATGGCAGCAAAGTCGTCTATTGGCTGGCTATGTGTATGGTGCAGTGGTGACAGTGTACGGCGTGTAATATCACAACCGAGCTCTTGGCCTGTCAAAATATTTGAAGGGGCTCGCATTTGGCTGGCAGCGAGACCATCATCCAGTGACTTTTTTTAATGGTGGCTGATTCTGGCTAGCAGCAGCGACACCAGTTGGAAGGTTTGGCTTTGAGTTCATGGGTGGCTGCCCTTGGCTGGCGGCACCACCACTAAACCCTAGTTTTTCCTTATTTGCTGTTTGCCGCACCTGGCTGGCGCTACCTTCACTTACCGGCTGGCTAGATAGACCGTCCAGCTGCTGCTGCGACTGGCTAGCATCTCTCCGACCGATAGCTCGTATTCTACGAACCTTTTCGGAGGAATCCCTTTGTTTCTTCGCTCACTCCTTCTGACTTCTTCCTCGTCTTCATTATTTCCACTATTAGTGGTTGGAGGTGGTGAGTGAAACATGTTGAGTTGTTAAATGGCGGCGTGGGGCGACGGCTGTTGCGGGGTTAAACAAATAAAAATAAAATTTGTTCTGTCGGAAGGGGTCTTTTTTAAAAGTGAATATATCTTCAGATACTTGGGCCTCATCTGGGCAGATAAACATTTATTTTTATTGTTTCTACCTCCTTCATCGACAGAGTTACAACTTATGAAACTAATAAGACAGACAACATAACGATACAAAAATAATAAAAGGAAGCGTTCTGAAAAAATTAAATTTAAGGGTCTGAACAAATTATTTTTGCTGTCGTGGCGAATAATTCGCAACAACCTCTTTGATCGCTAAAATTTCCGCTTGGAAGACGCTACAATGATTAGGGAGGCGGAATGAGATGCTTAGATTAAGCTTTTCTGAGTACACACCACTACCAACTCCCTCATTTGTCTTGGATCCATCTGTGTAAAAAGGGATGCTTTTGTCATCCAGGAGTTTTTTTGTCTTCCCATTCATCTCTGGATGGAATGGATACCTTGAAGTTTTTTCCAAATTGGGGTTTTGGAATAGTGTAGTCTATGTACTTTGGTATAGAACCAAAGAGGTTCAAAATGATGGAGTGCCCAACATTGTTGTTGGCCCATTGAGATGAGGCGTTGAGTCTTATAGCTGTACTCGCTGCCACTTAACGTTCTTCAATGCAACCTTAATGGATACTTTAACAACTATCATGAACTCGAGCTTCTTATAAACGAGCTCAATCCAAAAATCATCTCATTACAAGAGACACACATAACATCCCAAATTAATCCCAAAACACCAAAACAATTTCCATCTTACTTTCATAATTTTGCTGACAATACCACTGCCAAAGGAGGCGTTGGCTTACTGATTCATAGATCCATTCCGCACAAAGTTATCGATTGCAACCCAAATTCAAATATTTCTGTTATAGCAATAGAAATTCAAATTTAAATCAAAATGACGGTTGTTTCAATCTATATTCATCCAAAACATACCTTTTCGTGCACTGATTTGGAAAACATTTTCAGCTCAGTCAGTAAACCAGTGCTAATAACAGGCGATTTCAATTCATGGAGCCCCCTATGGGGTTCCCCTGCTGTTAATGCAAGAGGCAAAATTATAGAAAACTTCCTTACAAACTCAGATTTATCCTTGTTGAACGAGCGACGGTAGTCCTACTCATTTTTCAACACATAGAACGTTTACCCATGTTGACCTCACTTTAATCTCTCCTCAACTCTTGCATTCCACTTCTTGGAAGAGAAACTCTTTTCTTCATGGTAGTGACCACTTTCCAATAGTAACTTCAATCAATCTAAGTACCCAGCAACCCCACACAAAACCCATCCCAAAATTTAAAACAGACCGCGCTAACTGGGGCGTGTTTCAACGCACTTCAAACGTCTTGATCGAATCTCACACGCAATCACTAAATGTCAATAAAGAAGCAGCATTTATAAAAAAATGCATAATATCAGCGGCTAACGTATCGATTCCTCAATCTAAAAACGTTTTGCACAAAAAATTCGTTCCATGGTGGAACTCCGAACTTAACGATCTGCCTTTCAAGAAACAGTCTCTTTGGAAACTGTATAAAAAACATCCTTACGAAATAAACTTAATAAACTTCCGAAAAGCTAATGCTGCATTTAGGAAAAAAGTAAAGCTATCAAAGGCCGAGAGCTTTCAAAAATTTACAGAGTGTATCAATCCCAAAACCCCAAGCAAAAAGATGTGGTCCGACATAAAGACCCTCACTGGCCTTACACCATCAAGGTTATAAAATCTCCATCCGGTACTCTGACAGACTCGTTCCAAATCTCAGATCATTTTGCCAAATGTTGGTCCTCACTCTCCATCATACCTGAGCCCATCTGCCAAGTCCATTGAAACCCCTATAAATATCATTGAGTTTGAAAGCTGCATCAGTGCCGTCAAAGGTTGGACTCCAGGGTTTGACAGAATTTCTTACCCAATGATTCGTAATGCCCCACCTACTGTAAAACAACACCTAATTCAACTGTATAATAGTATACTAAACTCTGGTGTTATTCCACAATCATGGAAAACTGCAACCCTAATTCCCATCCCCAAACAAAAACAAAACCTTATTGATACTAATAGTTACAGACCTATATCCCTTCTACCGTGCATGAGTAAATTGTTAGAAAAAATTGTTTCAAAGAGACTACTTTGGTTTATAAAAAAACATAATTTCATTGCCCTCAATCAAGTGGCTTTTAAACACGGCCGTAATACAATTGACTCGTTACTACATATTGACGAATCTGCATCTACAGCAATTTCGTCAAAAAATCACATCTCAATGTTATCCATTGATTTTGTAAAAGCCTTCGACCGTATAGGCATCCATGTTTTGTTGAACAAACTAGCAAAATGGAAAATTGGGCCAAAGATATTCAATTTTGTAAAATCCTTTTTAACGAATCGTAAGTTTAGAGTTAGAGTAAATAACACCTTTTCAGACATCTACAACCTGAATAACGGTATACCTCAGGGATTGCCTCTATCTGTTGTTATCTTTATCATAGCCTACAACGATAAAAGTGAAATAATTTTGCAATCCAAGAACATTGATCACACCCTGTACGCTGACGACCTCTACATTCTTTCAAAGTTTAAAGAAAACTCTCGTACAGAAAATTCCTTCAATGATATCCTTGCTCGAATAAACTCTTGGTGCGTTCAATCCGGCGCTCTAATTTCTTTGAACAAAAGCAAACACTTACACATTTGTAGAAAACATACATGTTCTTGTCCTGTTATTAACATAAATAATATTATTATTCCCTCTGTTAACAAATTAAGTATACTAGGTATAGTATTTGATTGTAAATTTAGCTTAAAGGAAAATTGTTTAGCTCTAAGAACTAACTTGGCTACCAGGCTTAACATCATAAAATATTTTGCATCAAAAAATAGTTTGACCCATACGAATTCATTGATTAATGTTACAAAAGCCATAATATTATCAAAAGTTATATACACTGCAGCATTTTCATGAATTAATGAATCCTTTCATCAGAAATAATTGGAATATCCTCTTTACCGATGGTTCAAATTGTGAGGAAGGTACATCGTTCGCAATTGTTGACTCAAACAACACTCTAATTTGTTCAGAAAAGCTACCACCATATTTCTCTGTATTCTCAGCCGAAGCCTTAGCGGTTTTAAAAGCCACGCAATTCGCCTGCAAATCCAAGAAAAAAACAGTGATATGCACGGACAGTCTTTCAACTTTAGCCGCCATCGAAAACGTCAACAATCGATCATCCTACATCGGCAAAATCAGAGACAACGTCATCAAACTTGGAAAAGCGATAAAGATTTTTTGGGTGCCAGGTCACATCGGTGTAAAAGGCAATGAGCACGCAGACAATGAAGCCAAAATAACCGCTAGGAACAGAAACTTAGCAATATCAATATACCAACCTACCATAAACGATATTTTAAAATTGACTCGCTCCATTTTATATAATCAAAAAATAAAAAATTGGTCTCGTTATCATCACCACTATTCTTCCATCAACCAAAATTGCAGCCCAGTTATTTACCCCACCTCTACGCCTGCAATCATGAACAAATGCTTCACCAGGTTGAGGATTGGACACACCCAGCTCACCCACAGTCACCTTCTCAACAAAGATCCCCCACCCATTTTCCACCTCTGCCAACTCAATATTTAGCTGACCATCAACCGTTTAACTACAGACTGCCCGAAAATCAATGAAATTTGGAATAAACTTTTTAACTGTAATCTAAAAAATCTCCTTTTGGTTCCTTCCGAACAAAACATACAAAATATTTTCAAAATTTTAAAACTTTTAAATCTTCATCAGAGTATTTAACATTTATTTATTAAAAACCCCTGCGGGGGCGGTCGGAGTAAGTCAGACTTATTACTCTTACTTACTCCGACCGCCCCCTACAGCTGGCAAATTTAAAACATCATAACATCCAAAAATACTATTTTAATCATTTCAGCTAGAAGCCCTGGTAGCTATTAGCCTTTAAGTATTGTTTTGTACATTTATGTATAGTTCAATAAATAATAAAAATAATAATAATAATATTTGCTGAATATGTCGAGGGGTGTCAGATGGAGGAGAGTGTCCAACACTGCTGAGGGTGTGGTTCTTAAAGCCCCGCTTATGCAGAGACATGCAGTGCGTTGGACTCTGCTGAGTTTGTCGTAGTATGTGACTTTCTCCAGTGCAGTCCACCAGACTGCAACCCCGTACATAAGTATTGGTCGGATGACCGATGTGTAATGTGTATAGCCAATAGGTTATGCGAGGTTGAAAACCCCATTTGCTTCCTATGGCTTTCTTGCAAAGGAAAAGAGCTGCTGTAGCTTTTTTAACTCTTTCCTGAATATTAGGTTTTCAACTTAATTTTTTGTCCAATATCAGACCAAGATATTTGGCCTCATTGGTAAAAATTAGTGGTACACCTTTTATTGAAGGAGGTAAAATTTCTGGGATCTTGTATTTCCGTGTAAAAAGGACGATGTCTGTTTTTTGAGGATTAATACTAAGTCCGCAGTGATCTGCCCATCTAGTGAGCATATTGAGTGCGTTTTGGAGGAGGTCTCTCAGAGTATTAGGATGTTCTCCTATAACGGCGATAGCAACATCATCGGCATACGCAACCACTCTGTAGCCTTCCCTCTCAAGGGATATTAGTAGCTCGTTAACCACTATGTTCCACAGGAGAGGGGACAGAAAACCACCTTGCGGAGTGCCTCTACTGACAGACCTTTTTGTACAAAAATCCCCAATCTTTGAGTTGATGATCTTGCTTTTTAGCATTAGATTAATCAATTCACAGAGTGAGTATTCGACGTTTAGGGTCGTCATAGCAGAAGTGATAGCGGATGTGTCAACGTTGTTGAAAGCGCCCTCAATATCCAGGAAGGCCACCACTAGGGAGTATTCGATAGTTCTTACCAAAGTGTGCAAGGCTGTTTCTACCGATTTCCCTTTGCAGTAAGCATGCTGAGACATCGATAGTCTCTTATCAATGCTGTTACGTACATGGATATCAATCAAACGTTCCAGAGTTTTGAGAATGAATGATGATAGGCTAATAGGTCTTAGATCTTTAGGGTTGACATGCGAACATTTGCCCGCCTTGGGAATGAAAACTACCCTTACTTCTCTCCATCGCTGAGGTATATAGACCATATCTAGACAACTTTTAAAGATCATCTCAATGATGGCCGAAGTTATGTCAATGGTAAGTTGTAGCTCAGCTGGTACGATGTGATCTGGCCCTGGAGATTTGTAAGGTTCGAAACTATTCAGAGCCCATGTCAATTTTTCTTTTGTAACAAGACCTTGAGGAAAAGTTAAGTTAATACCCGACCCAGCATGGTTTGTTGTATTAACGGATTTGGAGCTATCAGGGAAGTGGGTATCTAGTAGCAGGTTTAGCGTTTCTTCGCAAGAGTTAGTCCAAGTACCATCCAAGTTTTTAAGACAACTAGGCCTGGTTGGATTTGTCGAGAGAACCTTCCTTATCCTTGATGCCTCCGAGGATTCTTCTATTGAGCTACAGAAGGATCTCCAAGAGGATCTTTTGGCTATTCTCAATTCCTGTTTATACTTTTTGAGGGATTCCTTATAGGAGTCCCAGTCTTGGGGATGTCTAGTCTTTTTTGCACGATGAAAAAGTCTTCTACAGTTCAGCAGCCCACCAATATGGTTTCTTCTTTCCCCGCATTCTAGTGAGGAGACAGGCAGTTTCCATAGCTTTATTGAGGGCTGCTGTAAGCTCGTCAACTTTTTGATCGAGTTCAAGAGCGCACAAGGGCTGATCAGAAAGTTCTGGTTTAATCAGATTCTTCAGAGTCGCTCTATATTTTGGCCAATCTGTTTTCCTATAGTTTTGGAATTGGATAGGTTTTGGGGACTCTTCAATAAGTGTGAATTGGATGTATCTATGATCGGAGAACGAGTGCTCCTTTGATACTCTCCAATTCAATATTTTATTTAAGAGATGTAAGGAGACAAGAGTCATATCTAAAACTTCTTGTCGGTTTTTAGTAATGAAGGTTGGTTCACTACCTACATACATTACTTACTACCAGATTAGTTGTTAAAATATAATCAAAAAGAGATTCACCTCTGTCATTAATATCGGTACTACCCCACGTAGTATGGAGCGCATTGGCGTCACAACCGATAATTATGTTGGTTTTACGTCTTGTTGATTCAGCGACCGTCCTCTCCAGAATGGTACCAGGCAGTGGGCCCTGGTGGTCGTGGCCCAAATACGCTGATACCAGCCAGTAGGTATGGTTGTCTATTACCATACTGGCTGTGGTGACGTCTTTATCACTGAAATTAGGGAGTAAAAATATATTTAGGTTACGTTTTACTAGTATGCAGGACCTTGGGTTACCTTTTCCTGTTACATTTCTATTTGTTTTTTTTTTATATTAATTTTTTAATAATTTAAGGATATGCTTAATTATTTTTCCTTTTCTAATGTTTAAGATACTTATGATATAAAAAGGATTTTCTTTCATTTTGTTCTTGAATTAAATATCAAATGTCACTTAAGCATGTAACGAAACCCCCTGCCTCAGCTCTAAATCACCTCTACAACCTGAGGTGTACAGCCACCTTAGGCTGGTCCAGGCGACCGTGTCGAGCTGAGTGCAGTGTCTAACCACGGTTGCGAGGCATGCTGGCATTGCACGGGTCGTAGCTCGTCGGATGGGGAGGGGTTCTTGCTCCCGTGTTAGACTCTGGTACTTTTATCATGCCATTAAAAAAAAATGTTATAATGTTGAGGCCGAAATTTGTTTTAGATTACGTGTATGTGTAGGAGAAAGTGTGGGTGTATTTGTGTGTGTAGGGTGAGTGTCAGTGTATGTGTAGGTGTATGTATAAGTGAGTGTGTAATTGTATGTGTGGGTGTAAGTGTACGTGTGTGTGTATAGGTACGTGTAGGGTGAATGTCAGTGTATGTGTAGGTGTATGTATAAGTGAGGGTGTCAGTGTATGTGTGGGTGTAAGTGTACGTGTGTGTAAGTGTAAGTATATGTGTAAGTGTCCTTTTTAATCATATGGTTGCGATTCCAGAGAGGGGAGAGGGACTTAGGTGTTATGCCCTCAGGAGGTTTTCCCACCCTTGTAACATCTGGTTACCTCCGTGGCTACTGCTTCCTCCTTTAATTCGCAATAGCCCCTAATCTAAAAGTCTTCATATAATTTTACCTTCTAAGAGGTCCATATCCCTCCAGGATCACCTCCATCCGATAAGTATAAATGATTTAACTATAATTCATTTTATACTGTTCGCTGAAAATTTGTCAAAAAAATGATCTTCCCTTTTTGAAGCATAAAAATCTTCCTTCGAAATTTAAATCCGCCAAATAAAAAAAAATCAATTTTCAAAAGGTATGTAACCTTATAAAATTATTGTTTTATTCAATATAATGACTATCATAAAAATTATTATATATTTTACTGGGTCCATGATAAATAAAAACCAAAATAAATTTTTGCTTTAAGTAAAGAATTTTTATGAAATTAAATATTTGAAATTAATAAATCTACACTGCCCCTCGTGTATTGATATTGAACTGTTATTGTTAATGATATAGATATCTTTTTATTAATTTAAACAAACATTTTTTTTTTCTTTATGTATGTAACTTGGAATTAAAAAAAAAAAAAAAATGTTCTCCCTTTATTTTATAACACCCTTTTTCCAAGGTTAGGCAATTTGGATTCAAGTAATAAAATTTCAATTTCAAAAGCCTAGGAAATATTTGTATTAGGTACTCACTTTGTTGAGGGCGAAGCTCGTATCCTCCAAGGTGCACCTAGTGGGATCCGCGCCGTTACCTGTTATGATAATAATTTAATGGCAGACAAGGGATAAAATATTAATTCTCTTTCTCTTTTTTTTTTCAATATCGTATACAGGGGGGGGAACCAATAAAAAAAAATGAAATCCAAAATAAATTATTATTTTTTTTTTTTAATTTTAAGTATTATTAGGAATTTTAACACAAACGAAAATTAAAAAAAAAGGAATAATATGAAATTTTTCCGCACTGCCGCACTGTAGATAGGTTAGTCAATTCCTCCGATGTCTTCAGCCTCCTTTTTCCTTCTTCTTAGCGATCATAGATGTAGGTACGTAAGTTTTATTAAATTTTAGGTACCTTCAGGTAAGTGTTTTTCTGTTTTAATTTAATTTTAGATTCTCTCCGGTAAGTAGGTATTATTTATGAGAGATCTCTCAGGTAAGTATTTTTTGTTGTTGTTTAATTTTAATTCAGGTACACTCAGACAGGTATTTTTCTATTTAATTTTATTTAGGTACACTCCGGTAAGTAGGTATTATTTTTAGGGATCAATCAGGTAAGTATTCTTTTTATTTGTTTAATTTAAATTATATAAGTATAAGTAGATATGTAGGTATTATTTTATTTGTGATCACTGTTGGTACACTCTGGTAAGTAGGTATTATTTGGTTTCTTTTTTTTTTCGGTCATATATATGTATATACTAGGTACGTAGGTTTAATTAATTTTTAATATTTTGTACACTATATTTTATACGTAGGTAGGTACACAGGTAAGTAATTTTCTGTTTAATTTTAATTCAGGTTCACGTAGGTAAGTATTTTTCTGTTAAATTTTAATTTAGGTTCACTCCGGTAAGTAGGTATTATTTGGTTTCTTTTTTTTTTCGATCATATATATGTATATACTAGGTACGTAGGTTTAATTAATTTTTAATATTTTGTAGGTACACTATATTTTATACGTAGGTAGGTACACAGGTAAGTAATTTTCTGTTTAATTTTAATTCAGGTACACGTAGGTAAGTATTTTTCTGTTTAATTTTAATTTAGGTTCACTCCGGTAAGTAGGTATTATTTGGTTTCCTTTTTTTTTTTGTCGATCATATATGTATATGTATATACTAGGTACGTAGGTTTAATTAATTTTTAATATTTTGTACACTATATTTTATACGTAGGTAGGTACACAGGTAAGTAATTTTATGTTTAATTTTAATTCAGGTACACGTAGGTAAGTATTTTTCTGTTTAATTTTAATTTAGGTTCACTCCGGTAAGTAGGTATTATGTTATGTTTCTTTTTATATAGGTAAAGTTATATATGTAGGTAATGGGAACGTAGGTTTTATTAATTTTGTTATAGTTTTTTGTTATTTTTTTTTTTTTTACACTTTAGATATATTTAGGTGCACAGGTAAGTAATTTTTGTTTAGTTTCTTTTTATTCGCGATCCTTGCATATGTAGGTTTATTACTTTTTATATTGGGTACACTTTATATTATTTGTATGTAAGTACACTCTTATACGTACTATTTCCTATTTTTCGTCGCGACCAGATCACCTTCAAAGCTAAAACTAAACTGCTTCCGATGCTTATCAGTCATTATTCTCTAATTCATTACCGCTGCCACTTGGCCTTGAATTTTACCATTACCGCTACTCAACATGAGTTATTATAATCCTCTTGCTCATCACGCCACTCTTAGGCCGGTGCATTGGATGATTGATGGAACCGTTGGTCGCATCACACCACTCATGGGCTATGAATTTTTGGTCAGATGAGCTTTGTTTTTTTTGTTTACTGTAGTTCGTGGGCAGCGGTAATATTCGAAGCAAGTTGATAATTATATAAAGGTAAGTATTTAACTATGTAGGTAATCGTATGTGCATTTATAGGGTAAGCATGATTTTAAAGGTCAGTTTGTATTTTTATAAGTTAGTATATTATTTTATTTATTATTTATGGTAAGTATAGAGTTATATGTTTAAGAAAAATTAAGGTGTAAGTATTATTTGAAGTTAAGGTTTATTTTTTTTTTCGTTTATGAGTTAGTTTATTATTTATTATTTTAGGTGGAGTCGTTCCCCACAAAACTTCTACTTTTCCCGAATGCACTTGACGGAAAGGGAGAAGAGAAGGAACGTTTACTGTCTTTACATAGGTAAAATTTGTATACTTTTTTTTTTTTTTTTTTTTTTTTTGTTTTTATTGTCTCATGCGCAGACTAGCAGCCGGGTCAATGTTTTCACTATTTTCTTAAATCTT
Organism: Eupeodes latifasciatus; assembly: GCA_920104205.1. Classification (NCBI taxonomy): domain Eukaryota; kingdom Metazoa; phylum Arthropoda; class Insecta; order Diptera; family Syrphidae; genus Eupeodes; species Eupeodes latifasciatus. Next base: position 23,196,188 of record OV049927.1, read on the forward strand.
TGCAATGAAATATTCCAACACGTTTTCCTTTCAAATCTTCCAACTCATATAAGCTGTTGCCTATTACTTTCGTTACCTTCATTTTAAGGAATTTCGGACTGAGTTTTGCAGAGAATCTTTTTGAGGCATCGCTTAGTGCAAAGTTTCGACGAAAGACCAAATCTCCCACAGAGAATTTAGCGTTTTTGCTTCTTAAGTTATAGGAGTTTTCGTATCGATTATGAGCTTCTGCAAGAGCATTCTTTAAGGAGGTGTGTCGAATATTCATCGCGGACGCTTTGGAGATGACTTTAATACCCGAGTTGTTTAGGGCGTTTAGATTACGAAGAAGTTTATAGTCTGCTCCATGCTCCATACAAGGCTGTCCAAAAAGTGCTTCATAGGGAGACATGTTGATTGCGGTGTGGACCGATGTTCGTAAAGCACTGGCAATCGACTGGAGATGTAGGTCCCAGTTTCTCTGGTCTGCGTCTATGTAGCCTCGGATTGCTGCAAGTATTGACCTATTCACCCTCTCACTTGCGTTGGCTTGAGGTGAATAGGCAGCCGTTCTAACATGGGTGATTCCATAAGTTTCTAAACACTTCGTGAACTCCCGACTGACAAATTGTTTTCCGTTGTCCGATAGAATGGTTTCCGGGACTCCAAAGACGCAGAACACCTTTTCCTGAAGAAACTTCAGGACTGCTTCTGTAGTTGCTCTTCGGAGTGCTTTTACCACCACAAATTTTGTTAATTGGTCCAGCACTATCAAGATGTGGGTGTTCCCGTTCTTCGATCTCGGATACGGACCAAGGAAATCTATAAATATCATTTGGAAAGGCCTATCCACCACAAACGCTTTACCCATTGGAGGCCGTAGAGTAGTATTTGAGGCTTTCGTGGTTTTACAAATATCACACCTGTTGATAAAGGCTTTAACCTGACTTGCCATGTTTGGCCAAAAAAATTGTCGTTGGAGTCTATATATTGTTTTTGCTATTCCTCCATGCGAAGCACGAGGAGGCCGGTGAGCCAGTGAGATCAAGTTTTCAGTCAACGTTTCCGGAACCCAAAGCTTCCATACCTTATCATCTTCTACAGGATCACCTGTGCAATGTTTGACCTTCTTGTATACGAAATTTTCCGACACCCGAAGGTCAGGTAGCTTATCATTTTGTTCTTGGATGTTTTGTATGATCTTAAGGTATTCCTTAGATTGAAAACTAGGATCCTTAAGGTCAATATGCAAAATATCATCCGGATTGGTCACCACAGAACCATTGAAGCCCAAAGCATCTACCCCATACACTCGGGAGAGTGCATCAGGCACAACATTCTGGGTCCCTTTCCGATGTTCAATGCTAAAGTCGAATCCTTGAAACTTTAGGCTCCATCTCGCCAACCTGCCACTTAGATCTTTCTGACCCATCAACCACCTCAAGCTCGCATGATCCGTGACAATTTTAAAAGCATGGCCTTCCACATAAGCCCTAAACTTTTGTACACCCACAACCGCAGCTAGGCACTCGCGCTCTGTCACGCTATAATTGCGTTGAGCCGTATTGAGCTTTTGAGAGTGATAGTATATTGGGCGCTCGTTACCATTCTCGTCCACTTGGCTCAACACACATCCTATGCCAGTATCAGAAGCGTCGCAAAGTATGACAAATTCCTTGTTAAAATCCGGATGAACCAGGAGGGGTTCCGAAGTTAAGGCATCCTTGAGTTTCTTGCAGGCTTCAACTGCTTCATCGGTGAACGAAAACTTTTTTCCTTTTTTCAAGGTATCCGTGATAGGAGCGGCAACGGTAGAGAAATCCCTTACAAACCTCCGATACCATCCCGCTAGTCCCAAAAATCGACGAGCTTGTTTTGCTGATGTCGGTGTTGGAAAATCTACAATGGCTGCAACTTTTTCTGGATCCATTTTTAGACAGCCATCTCCTACAATATATCCAAGAAACTTAAGTTCTTTGAAGCAGAACTTCGATTTTTGTACATTCATCGTGAGGCCAGCCTCCTTCAACCTAGTAGCCAAGATCTCTAAAAGTTGGATATGTTCTTCAAATGTACTCGATACTACTAACAAATCGTCCAGATAGGGAAAGATTTTTTCTCGCAGTTGGTGGGGTACCACCTTGTCCATAAGTCTGACCATGCGTTGTGGCGCATTGCAGAGGCCAAAGGGCATAACCGTAAACTGCATCAGGGGCATACCGGGCACAGTAAACGCCGTCTTTTCTCGGGACTCTTTCTCCAACGGAATCTGCCAAAACGCGTCCTTCAGATCCACGCTTGAAATGAAGCGAGTTTCTGAAAGACGCGATAGCAGTCCTCCTATATGAGCAAGAGGATATGCATCTTTCTTCGTTTTCGCATTAACTTTTCTGTAGTCCAAACACAATCTATTCTTGCCGGGTTTGCGAATTAGGACTACAGGAGAGCTCCATGGGCTTGTGCTTTCTTCTATGACTCCGAGTTTCAGCATACGATCCAGTTCCTCATATAGGAGTTTCTGTACCGCTGGAGAAACCGGGTAATGACGCTGCTTAATGGGCTCGGCGTCCCCTGTATCTATTGTATGTACCTCCAGTGTAGTTTTTCCTAAGCCATGTTGGGCAAAGGATGGGAACCTACTGATGGCATCTTGTAACCGTCTGGATTGTTGTTGAGTGAGTACGTGAGCAATCGGATCATTCTCAGGGATGGTTATTGGTGAAAGTTCTGAGATCAAATTGGGTGCGATGTTAAACTCCTTCCAGAAATCGATTCCCAAATAAAGCTTCTGTTGCAGAGATGGAACCAAATATAGAGGTATCGTTTTCTTCATCCCTTTGTAGGTGATTTCTGTGGCTATTTTTCCAACTATGGCTTGGCGTTTTCCATCCGCCGTTCTTACTTCGGTTGAAAGTTTGAAGAGGGGTTGGCCGTGTTTACGAAGAAAGTCTACTCCGTCCGCGCCTAGGCAACTTATGCTGGCTCCGCTGTCGAGAAGTCCAAGGACAGGTTCTCCAAAAATGTGGACATGCGCGTAAGGCCGAGGATCTTCTGAGGTGCATAACGTTGTGGCTTCTATGGCCTTAAAAGCCTTCTTCTTCTCTCGAAACTTATTCCTAAGTTTAAGTACCTTATCCGAAACTACGGTGCTTTGTACGCCAAAGATTCGTTTACGAACATCGAAATAATTTTGGAGCCTTTCGTGGAGAGTTTTGGTTGGTTTTTTCTGTTCTCGAAGTGACGTCGGACTGGTGTTTTCTGTTGAAGTAATTTGGGGAGGTCGTTTAATTATTGTTGGAGAAAATATGGCAGGTGCAGATGGGGATTCCTTTGGCTCTGGAACGGAGGTTGTCTGTCTGGGCTGGAAAGTTTGTGGATGGCGAGAGTTTAAAGTCCCGGGTTCTTCTCCAGAGAGCAGTTCCCCCGGGTCTTCGAATTGCTCTTTGGGTCGTTTCCCGTGCAACGGGGACATTGGGGACAGGTTGTGCCCTCATACCCACATCTGTAACAAAACAGGTTTCGTTGGGCTTCAGGACATTCGTAGAAAGAGTGACCTTTTTCTTTACAGTTCCAACATAAAAGGTTGGAGCTATCCTTCTCTCGTCTCGGATGGAACGCTTCAAGGGTGGGCACCAAGTTATCAGCTACCCCTTTTTCCTCTACGACCAGCTCAGCTACAAGATTTTTCCGGGGTAGCGGGTTGGAATTCGAACGAAATTTCATAGATTCGCGGTCCTGGATGTACTTTTCAACTTTCCTACAGACGTGTACCGTCTCCGCAAGGCTCTCAGTACGGAACGTGATTAAAAGCATACCCATTTGTCTACGTACGTTGTTTTTCAAAATGTCAACAAGTTCCAGGTCAGGTTTTGGCGTTCTCAATCGCGAATTCAGTTTTTGGATATCAGTGTAAAAGTCGTCAAAGCTTTCTGTTGGACCTTGATGTCGGTCGTACAATTTTCGCAAAAGTTCTGAGTCAGTTTCCAGGCTGCGGTATTGTTCGATCATCGCTGCTTTCAAACTTAACCAGTTTACACCAGGGTTCATCTTGACGTATCTCCAAAACCATGTTTCCGCCGAGCCGGTCAAAAAGTGGTGAAAGTTCAAAATTACGTCATCCCATGTTGCTTTGTAACTGGTCTTAAGTCGTTCAAGTCGAAAAATAAAGTCATCAATGGACATAAGGTTTTTATCAAACTTAAGGCCCCATTTATGAAAGGCCTGTAATCTAAGTCCGGTAAGGCGTGGTGAAGGATGGGCTGGATTGTTAGTGTCACTCAAGGTCATATCTTGTAATTGTCGTAAAAAGTCGTCCATGTTTGAAGCATCAGCCGTTGGATTACATCGGATAGGTGTTCGAGGGCGATGGGTAGTAGTGTTTCTTGATGGAGAATGCCTGCGAGTTGGAGAATGAAGTGGCTGAGGAATATGAAGAGGAGCATCGCTCACGCGGGTTCCTTTTTCGGCAATAGGGCGATTAATTTCGGGAGTAGGGCGTTGAGCTAAGCTCTCGCGTGTGACGCTTGCTATCTCGTCTCTAATAGCAGCTCTAGTTCTTTCCATCTCCGCCGTAAAGAACCTAAAATCTGCCGCTCTATTAGCTCCTACAACTGCAGTGACAACATCACGAATGTATCCGGTTAACTCTTCCTCATTTCCTCCAAGGGAGTCGCGAAGCCTTGGAGTGAATGACGGGACGGGTATCCTGGGAGATTCTGCTCGTGCCTGAGCTAAAAGGGATGCTGCTCCTTCTGCATCTTCCGGCGTTGGGCTTGATCGTTGTTGAGGTGTTGGTTCGAGAATTTCGGGTAGTGCTTCGAGATCAGCAAAAGAATCTGAATTTAATGATCGGGGCCTTGAAAACCCGGTTCGAGTAAACCTTCTACGTGGCGGAGGACGCATTATTTTAAGTTAAAATTCAAAAGTTATATTAGAAAAATAATCGCCAATGCGATATAAACGACGAATATCAAATAATATTATTAATACTTCAAATTAAATCTGTTTATAAATTATGTAAATTAATTATATTTTCAAAGCAAGTTCAAAAAATTCATAAAGATCATTTAAAGTTTATAATTTAAATGTTAAATATTTTTTTTTTTTTTTGTTTTAAAGATTTCTGAGAAAAAATGTATATGAAAAACTACGGAATAATGGCTTAGCAAACGTTACTTCATACTTTCGGATGGAAGTGACACAAGCAGGCTAAGGACCGAAGAAATGAAGACTAAAAACCCTCTCATGGAATCACAAAAGTCGGTACAACACGTAAAAAAAATTGATATATTCTGATTTAGTAGAAGTTGGTCGAATGAGGTTTGCCTGCAATACTCGATTGTCTTAAACGCCAATCTGAGAGTCAAGTTTTACCTAATTCGGCGATACAACGAAAGATCTGTTAGTGACATGTTAAACAACTGAATCTGAATTTTATATCCTCCAAACTTAGGATTTAAAATATCAAAACCAGAATGATGGCAAAATATACAATTCTCGGCAAACGCAGCAGCTAAATAGAAATATATACCCGTATAGCGGACGTCTGTCTAAAATGTATAGCAGAACGGAAATTTTTAACCGTTATATTAGTTCTTCTACACTCAAACTTTTTCGTTAAATTTGTCTCTAAAGATGATTTACAAAACAATCATTTCGGGCCCCACGTTGGGCGCCATCTGTAACGAAACCCCCTGCCTCAGCTCTAAATCACCTCTACAACCTGAGGTGTACAGCCACCTTAGGCTGGTCCAGGCGACCGTGTCGAGCTGAGTGCAGTGTCTAACCACGGTTGCGAGGCATGCTGGCATTGCACGGGTCGTAGCTCGTCGGATGGGGAGGGGTTCTTGCTCCCGTGTTAGACTCTGGTACTTTTATCATGCCATTAAAAAAAAATGTTATAATGTTGAGGCCGAAATTTGTTTTAGATTACGTGTATGTGTAGGAGAAAGTGTGGGTGTATTTGTGTGTGTAGGGTGAGTGTCAGTGTATGTGTAGGTGTATGTATAAGTGAGTGTGTAATTGTATGTGTGGGTGTAAGTGTACGTGTGTGTGTATAGGTACGTGTAGGGTGAATGTCAGTGTATGTGTAGGTGTATGTATAAGTGAGGGTGTCAGTGTATGTGTGGGTGTAAGTGTACGTGTGTGTAAGTGTAAGTATATGTGTAAGTGTCCTTTTTAATCATATGGTTGCGATTCCAGAGAGGGGAGAGGGACTTAGGTGTTATGCCCTCAGGAGGTTTTCCCACCCTTGTAACATCTGGTTACCTCCGTGGCTACTGCTTCCTCCTTTAATTCGCAATAGCCCCTAATCTAAAAGTCTTCATATAATTTTACCTTCTAAGAGGTCCATATCCCTCCAGGATCACCTCCATCCGATAAGTATAAATGATTTAACTATAATTCATTTTATACTGTTCGCTGAAAATTTGTCAAAAAAATGATCTTCCCTTTTTGAAGCATAAAAATCTTCCTTCGAAATTTAAATCCGCCAAATAAAAAAAAATCAATTTTCAAAAGGTATGTAACCTTATAAAATTATTGTTTTATTCAATATAATGACTATCATAAAAATTATTATATATTTTACTGGGTCCATGATAAATAAAAACCAAAATAAATTTTTGCTTTAAGTAAAGAATTTTTATGAAATTAAATATTTGAAATTAATAAATCTACACTGCCCCTCGTGTATTGATATTGAACTGTTATTGTTAATGATATAGATATCTTTTTATTAATTTAAACAAACATTTTTTTTTTCTTTATGTATGTAACTTGGAATTAAAAAAAAAAAAAAAATGTTCTCCCTTTATTTTATAACACCCTTTTTCCAAGGTTAGGCAATTTGGATTCAAGTAATAAAATTTCAATTTCAAAAGCCTAGGAAATATTTGTATTAGGTACTCACTTTGTTGAGGGCGAACTTCGTATCCTCCAAGGTGCACCTAGTGGGATCCGCGCCGTTACCTGTTATGATAATAATTTAATGGCAGACAAGGGATAAAATATTAATTCTCTTTCTCTTTTTTTTTTCAATATCGTATACAGGGGGGGGAACCAATAAAAAAAAATGAAATCCAAAATAAATTATTATTTTTTTTTTTTTAATTTTAAGTATTATTAGGAATTTTAACACAAACGAAAATTAAAAAAAAAGGAATAATATGAAATTTTTCCGCACTGCCGCACTGTAGATAGGTTAATCAATTCCTCCGATGTCTTCAGCCTCCTTTTTCCTTCTTCTTAGCGATCATAGATGTAGGTACGTATGTTTTATTAAATTTTAGGTACCTTCAGGTAAGTGTTTTTCTGTTTTAATTTAATTTTAGATTCTCTCCGGTAAGTAGGTATTATTTATGAGAGATCACTCAGGTAAGTATTTTTTGTTGTTGTTTAATTTTAATTCAGGTACACTCAGACAGGTATTTTTCTATTTAATTTTATTTAGGTACACTCCGGTAAGTAGGTATTATTTTTAGGGATCAATCAGGTAAGTATTCTTTTTATTTGTTTAATTTAAATTATATAAGTATCGGGTGATTTTTTTGAGGTTAGGATTTTCATGCATTAGTATTTGACAGATCACGCGAGATTTCAGACATGGTGTCAAAGAGAAAGATGCTCAGTATGCTTTGACATTTCATCATGAATAGACTTACTAACGAGCAACGCTTGCAAATCATTGAATTTTATTACCAAATTCAGTGTTCGGTTCGAAATGTGTTTCGCGACAAATTTTGTTCAGCGATGAGGCTCATTTCTGGTTGAATGGCTACGTAAATAAGCAAAATTGCCGCATTTGGAGTGAAGAGCAACCAGAAGCCGTTCAAGAACTGCCCATGCATCCCGAAAAATGCACTGTTTGGTGTGGTTTGTACGCTGGTGGAATCATTGGACCGTATTTTTTCAAAGATGCTGTTGGACGCAACGTTACGGTGAATGGCGATCGCTATCGTTCAATGCTAACAAACTTTTTGTTGCCAAAAATGGAAGAACTGAACTTGGTTGACATGTGGTTTCAACAAGATGGCGCTACATGCCACACAGCTCGCGATTCTATGGCCATTTTGAGGGAAAACTTCGGAGAACAATTCATCTCAAGGAATGGACCGGTAAGTTGGCCACCAAGATCATGCGATTTGACGCCTTTAGACTATTTTTTGTGGGGCTACGTCAAGTCTAAAGTCTACACAAATAAGCCAGCAACTATTCCAGCTTTGGAAGACAACATTTCCGAAGAAATTCGGGCTATTCCGGCCGAAATGCTCGAAAAATTTACCCAAAATTGGACTTTCCGAATGGACCACCTAAGACGCAGCCGCGGTCAACATTTAAATGAAATTATCTTCAAAAAGTAAATGTCATGGACCAATCTAACGTTTCAAATAAAGAATCGATGAGATTTTGCAAATTTTATGCGTTTTTTTTTTAAAAAAAGTTCTCAAGCTCTTAAAAAATCACCCGATATAAGTAGATATGTAGGTATTATTTTATTTGTGATCACTGTTGGTACACTCTGGTAAGTAGGTATTATTTGGTTTCTTTTTTTTTCGGTCATATATATGTATATACTAGGTACGTAGGTTTAATTAATTTTTAATATTTTGTACACTATATTTTATACGTAGGTAGGTACACAGGTAAGTAATTTTCTGTTTAATTTTAATTCAGGTTCACGTAGGTAAGTATTTTTCTGTTAAATTTTAATTTAGGTTCACTCCGGTAAGTAGGTATTATTTGGTTTCTTTTTTTTTTCGATCATATATATGTATATACTAGGTACGTAGGTTTAATTAATTTTTAATATTTTGTAGGTACACTATATTTTATACGTAGGTAGGTACACAGGTAAGTAATTTTCTGTTTAATTTTAATTCAGGTACACGTAGGTAAGTATTTTTCTGTTTAATTTTAATTTAGGTTCACTCCGGTAAGTAGGTATTATTTGGTTTCCTTTTTTTTTTGTCGATCATATATGTATATGTATATACTAGGTACGTAGGTTTAATTAATTTTTAATATTTTGTACACTATATTTTATACGTAGGTAGGTACACAGGTAAGTAATTTTATGTTTAATTTTAATTCAGGTACACGTAGGTAAGTATTTTTCTGTTTAATTTTAATTTAGGTTCACTCCGGTAAGTAGGTATTATGTTATGTTTCTTTTTATATAGGTAAAGTTATATATGTAGGTAATGGGAACGTAGGTTTTATTAATTTTGTTATAGTTTTTTGTTATTTTTTTTTTTTTTTTACACTTTAGATATATTTAGGTGCACAGGTAAGTAATTTTTGTTTAGTTTCTTTTTATTCGCGATCCTTGCATATGTAGGTTTATTACTTTTTATATTGGGTACACTTTATATTATTTGTATGTAAGTACACTCTTATACGTACTATTTCCTATTTTTCGTCGCGACCAGATCACCTTCAAAGCTAAAACTAAACTGCTTCCGATGCTTATCAGTCATTATTCTCTAATTCATTACCGCTGCCACTTGGCCTTGAATTTTACCATTACCGCTACTCAACATGAGTTATTATAATCCTCTTGCTCATCACGCCACTCTTAGGCTGGTGCATTGGATGATTGATGGAACCGTTGGTCGCATCACACCACTCATGGGCTATGAATTTTTGGTCAGATGAGCTTTGTTTTTTTGTTTACTGTAGTTCGTGGGCAGCGGTAATATTCGAAGCAAGTTGATAATTATATAAAGGTAAGTATATAACTATGTAGGTAATCGTATGTGCATTTATAGGGTAAGCATGATTTTAAAGGTCAGTTTGTATTTTTATAAGTTAGTATATTATTTTATTTATTATTTATGGTAAGTATAGAGTTATATGTTTAAGAAAAATTAAGGTGTAAGTATTATTTGAAGTTAAGGTTTATTTTTTTTTTCGTTTATGAGTTAGTTTATTATTTATTATTTTAGGTGGAGTCGTTCCCCACAAGCAATTGTATAATGAACATACTTATAGCACAGATAAGAAACTATACAGATGTCTCATCCCCATAGAAGAAAATGTCCCATATTTTTTTCACTACTCCTTGGCTATCAACTGACAAAAAGCTTTTTGTCAGTTGATCTTCAAGCACAAAAAGCTGTTTTTGATTGCACATATTGGCTTGCCAGTATGCCTGTTCAAAGCTATGTGTATAACTATAAAAAATTCTAAAGTTGTTTTTTCTCTCAAGTCAACGTCCATAGAGACAAAGAAAAAAAGAAACTGTTTTGGTTTCGATGATGTTTTGGTGCCGATGATGTTACCATATTTCAGTTGCTATTGTTCAAGCGATGTAGGTATTTTATGCTATTTATGCTATTTATTATTAAATATGAAAATAAAAACCATAGTTATTAATTTTTCCATGTTATATTTTACTATATCAAATAAAACAATATACATATATATTGAAAATACATTTAAGAAAGGAAGAGAAGATGAGTTAGGTTCAAGACATTTTAAAAATAATTTGTATGGATTCCTATGGTAACACTGATGCAAATGTACGTGCGCCGCTGGTGAGCGTATGAGGCTTAGTTTTGGTTGCCTTCCTTATTTTGATTTTTTTTGATACATATATTGAACGCATGTGTGTATGTCATGTATCCATAGATATATGTATATGACAAAAGGGTAAGTTTCAATTTCGGTCTTTTTGTTGTTTGTTTCTTTGTGTTCCTATGCAAAACGTAAGTTGCGTATTTTGTGAACTTAAACAGGTGTAGGTAGGTACTCATGTAAATAATTTCGATACAAAAAAGAGGCTCGGATGTGACCCACACTGATAACTTACTATTGATGCCCACTTAAATTTTTCAAAAATTTTTTTTTTTATTTGGAAAAATTGTATTATGTAGTAAGTAAGTATGCAAAAATATACACTTAAGCTGTTTTCTGTGGAAATAGATGTATCGAAAAGTTAAATTAATATATTTTGAAAGAAGTTTGGTTTCTCTCAAATAAACATTGTCTTAAATTGTTACAAAACATTAACAACAATATTTCTATGGGATGAAACAACTTTAAAGTCAATATCTTTCTTTATTCAATCTAATTTATAAATTCAATTAGGTTAATCATTTTTTTATTTTTTTTTTGCTTAAGGTTTTTAGTTTTCTGTAAAATAAAAAATTGTTGTTAATAACAACAATTTGTACAATTTCTTTCTTTCTTTTTTCTTTCTCCTTTACCCGATATTTCAGTTTAAGAATCAATTTCACGTTTTTTTAGTACTTTTTTTTAGGTTTAAATTAAAGGAAAAAACTATCGGTTGATTAACTTTTTATTTTAAACTATATTTTAAACATTTTTTGTATTAAATTAAATAAGTTTGAAGTCAATATCTTTCTCTGTTTTCAAGATGCTTTAGTAGAAACTATTTTTACCAGTTTTTAGTAGTTTTCTAAAAAAAATAGTTAATTGGGATGTTAAAATAGGTCTGTTAAGTTTTGTTTAGAAGTTTGTATATGTTAAATACATCACTGCTCTTAGCCTATTTAAGCAAAGGTGGTTTTATAAAAAGTTTAAGAGACAATTTTTGGCCTTGACAATTAAAAATAAAATATCGTAAGTATTTATAATTATTTATTTTATTATTGATCTTTTATAAAATTGCCTTTGCTTAAATAGTTTCCAGGGGTCACGAACGTGGACGTGGCAGAATATCGACCCCCACCCACCTACCACCCGCTGAATTGTACATTTATATATATATATGTAAATTGGTTATGTATTTGTTTTTTTTATTGTTTTTGTTTGAGCTACGCGTTCATAACATTCATTAATTTTTTTATTTTAGTTCTAGGATTTTTATACCTTTTATCTTTTGTGTCAATTACCCATTTACAATTTTTCCAAAGTAAGACTTTTATTAAAAAATGTATGATGTCAATTTTATGTGCATAGCATTCATCGGAATCATCGAACCAGCTAGGATATTGTCTGTTTGTTGCGTTTATACATTCTCTTACAATGTTTTCTTTTAATCTCGATATAAAAGGTGTTTTATTGAGGGTGGAAAATTTAGTTTTTCCGTCGGCTATTTGGTCACTTTATTTTGGTAAAGAAAACAAATTCTTTAACTTGTCCCGACGTTTCGGCAAGGATTGTTGCCTTCTTCAGGGGAACTTTATTTTATGAAAACAGAAATAGATAAACTTATAAGTATGCACAACAATTATAACAAACAGTATATTAAACTTACATTCAAGTTTGAAGTTATGTCATTAAATCAAAATAGGATATAATTACAATTATAAAAACTGTAGCAACTTCTTCGTATGAAGATTTGTCTTAATTTGAAAATACAAAATTTGTGTGTTAGGGTTTAGAGGAAATGAGATAGCAATATATTGATGAGATATCTTGTGTGTCTTGTTTTCTATTCATGTTATTTTTATTGTTAAGGATGTGTAAAGTTTCTAGTGTGTATCTCTTGGAGATGTGTTTTTCGGTTTGAAGAACCTCGGCACCGTCTGGATGATGTCCATTTTCAATCGCGTGTAATGCAAGAGCTGTTTTGGCTGGGTTATTGTTTTTGATGTCCGATTTGTGATTTGAAAGACGTTGTCGTAGAAGTTGTTTCGTAGTTCCAATGTAGCATAAGTTGCATGGTTCTTGAGATTTACCCTTACAGTTTATTTTATAGATTACGTCTGATTGTTGGTCTTTTTCAGTTTTTGCTTTTAAATTTGAGAAGAGGTTTCCAAGTGTCCGGTTCGATTTGAAAGCTAATCGGATGTCTTGTCTATTATTTTGGATAGCCTGTTTGAAGTTGTCTGTGAGCTTTGGAATGTATGTTACGCTGTTGAAAAATCCATTATTTGTTGGTAAATCATCATGTTCCTTAGGTCTTCTATATTTGTGTTTTAAAAATAATTCCCGGATTATCGTGTTAGGGTATCCATTGTCTCTTAGTATGTTGGTTATTCGTCTCTCATTAGTCTGGTGGAATTCTTCATCGCTGATTGTGAGTACTTTATGAATCATATTGTAAGCTGTATTTATTTTGATGTGTTTGGCATGGTTAGATCGAAAATTGGTCAGTCTACCTGAACAGGTATCTTTTTGGAACCAGTCAAACTTTAATTTATTGTTGTTGCGAATAATTTTGACGTCAAGAAAAAATATTGCACTATTATTTTCATGTTCTACGGTGAATTGTAATTTTGAATGAAATTTGTTAAGTGTTTGAAGTACGTCATTAATATAGTTTTTGTCAATTATTGCGAAAATGTCATCCACATATTTGGCTATGAAGCTTGGTCGGTTTGGTGAGGAATCAAAACATTGGTCAAGTAAATGGTCCATAACAATATCTGCAATCGTCGGTGAAAGTGGATTACCCATCGGCATACCAAAAATTTGTTTATAGATGTCCGTTTTGTATTGTAAATAGTTGTTCTCTTTCAGACAAAAATCTAGAATTTCTAGAAATTTGCTTTGGGTCATTTTAGTGTGTTTGCTGATTGTAGTCCATTTTGTTTTTTCAGCAAACACACTAAAATGACCCAAAGCAAATTTCTAGAAATTCTAGATTTTTGTCTGAAAGAGAACAACTATTTACAATACAAAACGGACATCTATAAACAAATTTTTGGTATGCCGATGGGTAATCCACTTTAACTATTTTTTTTAGAAAACTACTAAAAACTGGTAAAAATAGTTTCTACTAAAGCATCTTGAAAACAGAGAAAGATATTGACTTCAAACTTATTTAATTTAATACAAAAAATGTTTAAAATATAGTTTAAAATAAAAAGTTAATCAACCGATAGTTTTTTCCTTTAATTTAAACCTAAAAAAGTACTAAAAAAACGTGAAATTGATTCTTAAACTGAAATATCGGGTAAAGGAGAAAGAAAAAAGAAAGAAAGAAATTGTACAAATTGTTGTTATTAACAACAATTTTTTATTTTACAGAAAACTAAAAACCTTAAGCAAAAAAAAATAAAAAAATGATTAACCTAATTGAATTTATAAATTAGATTGAATAAAGAAAGATATTGACTTTAAAGTTGTTTCATCCCATAGAAATATTGTTGTTAATGTTTTGTAACAATTTAAGACAATGTTTATTTGAGAGAAACCAAACTTCTTTCAAAATATATTAATTTAACTTTTCGATACATCTATTTCCACAGAAAACAGCTTAAATGTATATTTTTGCATACTTACTTACTAATACAATTTTTCCAAATAAAAAAAATAAATTTTGAAAAATTTAAGTGGGCATCAATAGTAAGTTATCAGTGTGGGTCACATCCGAGCCTCTTTTTTGTATCGAAATTATTTACATGAGTACCTACCTACACCTGTTTAAGTTCACAAAATACGCAACTTACGTTTTGCATAGGACAACAAAGAAACAAACAACAAAAAGACCGAAATTGAAACTTACCCTTTTGTCATATACATATATCTATGGATACATGACATACACACATGCGTTCAATATATGTATCAAAAAAATCAAAATAAGGAAGGCAGTGTTACCGCTATGCGACTTTAGTCGCATTTTGACCCTTTTTTGTGCCTCATGCGACCATGATACGACTTTTTAAAAAATTGTCTATTTTGACCCTTTTTAAAAAATTGTGCGACTTTTTTTTTTTTTTTTTTTTTTTTTTATAATAAGCAAACACTCAAGGGGATATTACTACCCTTATTATGCAGATGCACAGTGTGAGCACTAGGAAGAGGAGAGAGGGTTAAAAAGGAGATGTCGGTGCACATTGGTTTTGAATTCCTGAATATTGCAATGGCTAGGAAAGACAGAGTGTGGTAAGGCATTCCACATTCGCGTAGTACGGCTAAAGAACGAATCTCTGTATTTGACAGTACGGCCGAAGTTGGGCTCGAGGGTATACTGATGAGCATTCCCAGAAGCGCGAGTATTACGGTTGAACTGTTTAAGGGGAGGAATGCAACTGGCTATTTCACTAGAGCATAAGCCTTTAAAGTAACGGTAAAAAAGAGTCAGACAAGAGACCTTACGACGATGTTCAAGCGTAGTAAATGAACTTATGATGATATTGTCATCTATCAATTTAAATGCTCTACGTTCAATACTATCCAAGAGGCTTAAGTAAGTTGCAGGAGCACCAGCCCAGAGATGGGAGTTATACTCAAGCTTTGGACGTATATAATTCTTGTAAATAACAGCCAGATCAGAGGGGGAGAAAAACTTCTTGCATCGCCTTAGAAAACCCAAACATCTTGCGGCATTTTTGGCGACATCGCGTATGTGTTCGTTCCACAAAAGGTGGTTGGTGATACACATACCGAGAATATCGAGATGTTCAGTCTCCTCGATGCAAGTGCCATCCATGGATAATGGCAATTGGGGTATATCTCGCTTTAACGATACAAGACAGCATTGCGTTTTCGAAGCATTAAATTCCACGCGGTTTTTTAATCCCCATTGTAGAATGCTGTTTAGGTCGGAATTTAATGAACTTATCATATTTTGTCGTTGCAGTTCCACATCCGAAGAAGAGGGATGTGAGTCTGAAAACGAATATGAAAAGCTAAGAGTACTATCGTCAGCGAAACAATGTATTGGATTAGAAGTTGCAGACAGGAGATCATTAATAAAAATGAGAAAGAGTGTTGGAGATAGAACAGAGCCCTGGGGCACACCAGCATTTATTTTGTGGTTTTCAGACTTGAACCCATCCAATACTACTTGTATTGAACGATCCGAAAGGTAATTACTAATCCAATGAAGCAGGGATTCGTGAAAACCGAAAGCACGCATTTTCGATAAGAGGGCCTGATGCCAAACCCTATCAAATGCTTTTGAAATATCAAGTGCAATAATCTTACTTTCTCCAAAGCGATGTAAAGATTTGCTCCACTGTTCGGTGAGATGAACCATGAGATCAACAGTGGACCTATTGCTGCGAAAGCCGTACTGCCGGTCATTAAGAAGCTTTCGGTCTTCGAGATATTTCTTAAGCTGATAATTTATCAGCGTTTCCATGACCTTGGAAAGAAGGGACGTAAGTGCAATCGGTCGATAATTAGAGGGTGAGGAAGATTCGCCTTTTTTGGGAATAGGCTGGACAAATGCAGTTTTCCATCCACTCGGAACGAGACCTGAGGAGTAGGACAGATGAAAAAGCTTACGCAGTGGTTTTGCCAGCGTTGAAGAACACCTCTTCAGAACAATAGCGGGGATACCATCCGGACCAGCGGATTTATGTGTGTTTAGATCTCTTAGGACTCTTGCCACAGTACGAGTGCGAAAAAAGATTTGTCCCATAGAATCACTAACTCGCTCAAGTACAGGCGGAGTCATAACACTCACTGGCAGCGTAGAATTGGCGGCGAACTGCCTAGCAAAGAGATTAGCTTTCTCTAAAGAGCTATACCCTTGAATAAAAAATTCAGCAGGATCGGAATCCTCACCTACTTGGGTTTCACTTAGTGCCAAAACAGCTGGCCTGTATGAAACAGTATGGCGGTATGCCAATAAAAAATTTGCCCTTAGCCCACGAATATTACAATAATCTACTCTGAATTGTCCAGTCATTGCAAATAAAAAAATTACTAAAACCAATACAGATAGAGATGACAAAATAAAATTCACTGAATTGAAACACAGAATAATTATCAATACCCTTCACTGCTAGTGTTATGCCTTAGCAGTGATGAGAACCGATCCGACCCTGTGATGCAAAACAGTAAATTCAATTAAAATAATCTGCTGAAACACAGATTAGCATATGCACCAATTCCAATTGCAATTGATACATAAACTAGGCTGTGAAACTGTGGAAGAAGGGGAAAGTAAAGATGGGATGGTACTCACTGTGATGTGCTGTGCTGAGTGGCTTATCATTTTTGTTTGTTATAGGTGTTTTTTGTTGTTCTTGAGTGGCGTGATTTCTTTATTGTTGTTTTTATTTGGGGGTGCACTGTTGTTATTGTTTTTTTTTTTTGGAACCACTTATAAATTAATGTTTGACTTATTGTTGTGACAAATTATTGTTTTTTTGTGTTTTATTTTTTTTTAACTTTTTTGTGTATATGTATAATTATAGTTTAGTTTAGTAGGGTAAACTGCTCCACGACACGATTTAAAAAAACAATACAAAAATAAAAACGAACGAGCACAGACAGAACGGAGACGCACAACACAGGGGCAACCTTCCCCAACAAAGGTTCACTGACAACTGACCCCATCTTTAGAAAAATACATTGAAAAGATAAGTTATTTTTTTAATTCATACAAAATTTCCAAACTTCCATTGAAATAAGAACATAACTAACACTGTCACACATAATTTCAATCTATAAAATGGAATCAAGTTAAAATTGTTGGCGCAGAGACATAAGGCCCAGGGACATAACGCCCAATTTTTTTTTTGGGGCTTATGTCCCACCCGAGTGGGATTTAAATAAATAAACTCCACAAAACAAAGTCTTGTGGTATTGAAGTGCTCCAATTGTGTCATTTGGTGATTCTTATTAAGTGGGACATTAGCCCCAAAAATTTTATTTGGGGCTTCGGTCTTACTTGGGTGGGACTTAGGGCCCAAATAAGATTTCGGTTTTATGTCCCACCGAAGTGAGACATAAGCCCCAAAAAAAAAAGTTGGGCGTTATGTCCCTAGGCCCTATGTCCTGCGCCGAAATTGTTTGGGTCGACGCGATCACGTTCGCTCAGAATCGAAATCTTGCTATTCTAGCATAAAAATTCATTTCAACCTTTCGACTCTGCATATAAATGTAGGTAATAGTTAACAATTTTTTCAATATTTTAGAAAAGCAAACTCTTGATAAATGGAAACCTTCAGAGGAGCTTATAAAAAGCTACCGTAAATTAATCACAAAAAAATAATGACTCCTATTTTAAAAATAATGTAAATATAAAAGTCAAACACTTATAAATAATATAAATTCCTAAATGTATTTCAAAAGAACTGAATAGAATATGAATTTATTTATTTTTTAGTTTAACTTTAAAACCTGAGTTAATATAACTTAAATCGACTGAATTGGACTGTTATTGTTATTTAATGTTATACATGTACACTTTAACGTATTTATTAAAAAAAAAAGAATGTGTGTGATATAAATCGAATGTATTGAATACTAGTATAAGAATTTATTTTTGTTTATAAGGTATACCTAATAAAAATTAAATAAATATAAATAAATTAGGTGGCGCAACAGTCCATGAATGACCAGGGCCTAGTGACTTACAACTCGCAACCATCCCTGTGTGCGAGTAATGTTGTCAGAGATGGAAGGGACCTACAGTTTATATGCCGAATCCGAACGGCTAATTTGAGAAAGCACTTTTCATGACAAGAATTACTCTTGGAGGATTTGTCAATTCCTCGCAAGAGGCAGTACCCGTGAAAAAAGTTAGGTGACACAGGCAGGGATTGAACCCAAGACCCCTTGCATGACAGTCCAACGCACTAACCATCACGCTACGGGTAAAACAGGTATATAATAAAACAGGTATACCTAATAAAAAACTAAAAAACAACTCATTTTTTTTTGCATTTTATACAAATTTCGCTTGATTTAAGTATGTATTAAAAAAAAATCTTAATGCGACTTTTTTTTCATTTGACCCTTTTTTTGCGACCTTTTTAAAAATCCCAGCGGTAACACTGAAGGAAGGCAACCAAAACTAAGCCTCATACGCTCACCAGCGGCGCACGTACATTTGCATCAGTGTTACCATAGGAATCCATACAAATTATTTTTAAAATGTCTTGCACCTAACTCATCTTCTCTTCCTTTCTTAAATGTATTTTCAATATATATGTATATTGTTTTATTTGATATAGTAAAATATAACATGGAAAAATTAATAACTATGGTTTTTATTTTCATATTTAATAATAAATAGCATAAATAGCATAAAATACCTACATCGCTTGAACAATAGCAACTGAAATATGGTAACATCATCGGCACCAAAACATCATCGAAACCAAAACAGTTTCTTTTTTTCTTTGTCTCTATGGACGTTGACTTGAGAGAAAAAACAACTTTAGAATTTTTTATAGTTATACACATAGCTTTGAACAGGCATACTGGCAAGCCAATATGTGCAATCAAAAACAGCTTTTTGTGCTTGAAGATCAACTGACAAAAAGCTTTTTGTCAGTTGATAGCCAAGGAGTAGTGAAAAAAATATGGGACATTTTCTTCTATGGGGATGAGACATCTGTATAGTTTCTTATCTGTGCTTATAGTATTAAGGTACTGATGTTTACTCTAATTTATAAGATATTGTATCTTACTGAGTAAATTATAAGAAATAAATAAATCTAAATCTAAATCATATAGCACGCAGTAGCCAGGAGTTCTCAATCCTCGAATCAGGGATTTCACAATCCAGGGCTCTTGGATGAGAACGACATCTTGCCCAGTTTTTGTCAGGCGGAGAAGAAGGGAGGCCGAAGCCGTTTTAGAGTGTTGGAGATTAATCTGTAGTATTTGCTGCATTTTGGCTACAAATTGGCAGATCAACCTTTTTCAATTCAATAGTTCATCTTCTTCCTCACTGGGGAGAGCTTTTTCGTTTGAGTCATCGGTCTCCATTAGGGATAAACTTTTGACGTTTTCAGAAGAAGACTGTGATGCGACAGAAGAGGGCCCTTCCACATTCTCATCCACATCCAAGGATGGGAAGGTGATGATAGCACTGGGACCCGCTACGTCTTGCGGCACAGCTTCTGAAGAAGGTTCGGAAGAAGACCGTGCTGCGACAGAAGAGGGCCCAGGTACAACATCATCCACATCCAAGGAAGGGAAGGTGATAGTAGCACTGGAACCCCCTACGTCTTGCGACACAGCTTCCGAAAAGGGTTGTGGAGGCTCGCATGAAGCGTCTACCTCATCTTTTTTATAAATACGGAGCGTAATTATCTCGAAACCGTATCTTATCACTCCCTTCCTAGCCAGCTATAGGAAGACCTTTTCTCCATCTTGTTTTTTTATGAGTTCAGCTACTGAATTTATTTTCGCCGCACCTGATGATGTTCTCTGTAAAAAAATGTTTTTGTTATTAGTATTAAAATTGTATGTATTTATTATTAAAATTTTAGTTTTTATATAATTGCTAATATTTTTAATTTCCAGATGCAATATCGGAATGGGAAAAATAGCTCAAGAATTTTCCATACGTTGGCGGTTTCCAAATTGTCTTGGGGCTCTTAACGGAAAGCATATAGCTTTCCGGAGTTTAAGAAAAGATGGCTCATACTATCATAATTATAAAGGCACAAACAGCATAATTTTGCTGGCTTTGGCAGACGCAATCTGCAGATTGATATATGTTGACATAGGAAGCAATGGACGTACTAATAACGCAGGAGTGTTACTGCAAAGTTCTTTGCAAAGGATTATTGATGATGGAGACAATCAATTTCAATAAAATTGTTGGAGATGGAATCGTTCTTCCATATGTGATTGTTGGGGATGACGCTTTCCCCCTGCATAAACACATTATGAAGCCATTTCCGTTTAAAACGCAATGCATTAGAAAAAGGATCTTCAACACAAGATTAAGTAGAGCAAGACATGTGGTTGAACACACATTTGGAAATTAAATTAGGAAAAATAACGGGCCAAGGACAGATCCTTGTGGAACACCATTTTTTAAATAACGGGAATCGCTATAGGTCCCATTTACAACAACTTTTTGTTCCCTTTCTATCAAATAGGATTGAAGCCATTCAAAAGTTTTTCCTCTAAAACCTGCACTGTAAAGTTTATCGAGAAGAATGCTGTGTTCAACCATATCAAATGCTTTTGTCATGTCAACAAAAAGTGCAATGGTGGACTTATTTGCATTAAGGCTGCCATATAATTCACTACATAATCGTAGAATAGCATCTTCTGTAGACATGTTTTGTCTAAAACCAAATTGGTTTTTACTAAAAAAGTTATTTTTATCCAAAAACGACATGATTCGCACCTTCATAAGTTTTTCGAAAACTTTGGAGATAGTTGGAAGCAAAGATATCGGTCTATAGTTTGATATATTATTTTTTTTACCTTTTTTAAACAGCGGAATAACTTCGGCTCTTTTTAAATTTTTATGAAAACAACCGCTTTCAACACTTGCATTAAATAAGTACATCAAAACATCCACAACATAAAATGCAATTTTTTTAAGAAGAGTACTAGAAATTCCATCAGAAGTACTTGAATTTTTGTTTTTAAGCGATTGAATAACTTTTAATATTTCTTGTGATGTTATAGAATTATAGACAAAACTATTACATTGTATACCAGTCATTAAAATTGAACTCATCGAGCAATCACAACTACAGTAAGAATCAACTCTAGGCTTAATTTTATCAGATATTTCAGTGAAGTATTCATTAATTTGATTAGAAATTGAACTTGGATCAGTAAAGGAAACACCATCAACTTCTAAATTTTTTATTTCAATTGGTTGCCTTTCTTTACCTAAGATGTTATCAACAACTCTCCATTCCTCTCTGACATTTCCTCTAGCTTTTAAAAACGCATCCGTATAGAAATTATTTCGAGCTACCTCAATATGTTTCTTAACAGTTTTACAGAGAGAAATATAGTGTTTTCTAAGACTTTCATTAAGCGGATGTTTTTTACATTTTTTACTAAAAGCATTCTTCCTATTTATGAGTTTGAGGAGCCCTTTATTCATTCAAGGCTTTAAATGCTTTAACCTTGAACTTTTGGTAGACGAAGATGTACAAGATTTGATATGCTTTTCTAAGATTGAAAAGAATACATCAAAAGCTTCAGAAGGGTCACTTTCTAAAAACACTGGATCCCAGAATTCATATTTTAAGCACTCATTTAGTAAAAAGTAATCAATATAATTAATGGTTTTTTTGAGATTTTTTTGACGTGGCGTTAAGTTCGAATTCAAAAAATTAGTCATCGCTATCATTCTGTGGTCTGTTATCATTAGATCATACACTTTTCCATTTGAAGATTTCTTGTAATTTTTAAACCTAGCAAATATGTGGTCTATACAAGTACTAGAGGCAGGGCCGGCCCAAGCCAAACTTGCGCCCTGTGCAAGATTTGTAGAAATCGCCCCTTTTTTATATTTTTTTTACACATAAACTGATACACAAGCATAAGCCTTTCCCACATTACCCAGGAGGTAGACTTTCAATGCGTTTTTTTTTTATTGAGGTATCCCCAGGAGGCCTAAACCATTAAACTAAAACGCAGCGAAGAAATGAGCAGAGGGGAAACTTTTAAACTTGGAAACTTACTTTTCTGGCCTTACATTTTGCAAATTCAGAAATGAGATCATCAAAGTCTAAAGAATTTAATAATTTCTTTTCAATGGACATTATAGATAAACCTACCAATCTCTCTTGAGTCATGGTTGTCCTAAGATAATTTTTAATAATTTTAAGTTTAGAAAAACTACGTTCTCCTGAAGCTACCGTGACCGGGATTGTATTAAGGATTTGGAGAGCAGTTACTAAATTCGGAGCAAAATCTTCAAGGTTTGAACTAAAAATAAAATTTAACACATCTAAACTTGAGCTTTGTGGCGTAACAAGCTGGGATATTACGGTTAACTCTTGAAACAATTCTTCTCCATCTAAATATTTAAAACTACTTTATGTTAAAACATTCTGCAAATTAAGGCATGAAGCACGTACATTTTTATTTTTTAAACATTCGCTTATGTTACTCAAAAATGTAAAATTGATACTATACGTATCAAACCTTTCAAGTATTTGAAAAAAAAATTCAACTTTGAATCTTTGTTTCGGCTAATATAGTTTCAGGACATTCATCAGCATAAAGTATTTTTCTCCGTTGAGATCGCAATGATGAAGCTACAAGAAACATATTTGGTATTTCTAGGGAACTAGCAATACGCTCGGTTAATTGAACATACCTACTCATTAAATTTTTCATCGGAACGCATTAAAATCAAACTGTTTTTTGTATTTTCTAAAACTGTTATGCCAGTTGACAGATTAACGGACGAACTTTGCAAATATTTACTAGTTTAATTTATATTTTCTAAAATATCAAACCAAATTAGCAGGCAGCAAATAAATGTAAAATCAAAAATTTTATTTCCTAACGGTTCTGCAATGTTTTTTGCCTCTAGATTTCTTAATTCTATAGGGCTTCATATATTTCTTGAATTGAAAAAAAGTTAAACAAACATTGAATTGTATCGAAAATTTTAACTGCATAAAATGAGAACCGAGCAGCATCATTAACCACTAAATTTAAGGAATGCGGGCAACATGGAACCAAAAATGCTCTTGGTTCCAGGGTTCGAATTCGATTCTGAACACCCGCTTCTTTTCCTTTCATATTCATATTCGAACCATTATCATAACTTTGGCTTGTCTTGTCTTCAAAATACGTCACTTCTATTAAAAACTGGTAGCTATTTATTTAATATTAATTAACCAACAAAGCGAAAAAACAATTGAAACAATCTGCATTCTGCACCAGACTAGATATACATTAAAAGTAGCCGTTACAATAGTCATTAACTTTCAAACAAAAAAAAACAAACTGCCTGCGCAAGAACAATTCGACTCCAAATAGAATCATCCCTCTTTAATTTTTAAGCTCTATGCTCCTTTTCCATTCTATTAAAAATTTCATCTCCTGTAATCAGGCACTTAACTCTTACACAGTGTGCAATAAGAAAACCTGCACGCTCTGATCCATATGATTCCGTATAAATAAGTTTTTTTTTAAATATCTCCCATGTTAGTTTCGATACTCAGTGTGCAAAAAAGAAAACTTGCACATCCATTCACCATTATTTGTAGCAAAGACACCTACCTACCTAATTTCCAAATATATCACCCTGTTCATACAAGAGAAAAAATCTCAACACAAAAAAGTTCCATGCCACCTCATATGTGCAAGATATATTTTATGCACACCGAGTCCCAAAATTAACATAGAAGTATGACGAAGCAAAATACTTATTCATATTGAATCGTATGGGCTAGAACGTGCAGGTTTTGTATCACGCACAGTACCCTGTATGTGAGACTCACATGAGACATTGTGAGTTCTCATCTACAAAGAAAACAACAAAAATATGTCTCTGAAAAAAGAGAGCAGGTAGGTTTCTGTATTCTGTGCTACCTTCTACTACAAATCAAAGACACAGCAAACAGCACCTGTGACGTCAGTGGTCTAAAGTAGTGGAGTGCGTAGTGCACACGACTTCTAAGACTGAGCAAATCTGATATGCGTGGGTTCGAATCCTATGTTGTGCATAAAAAGTTTTTCAAATAAAATTGGATTAAAGCTCAGCACCACAAAAAAGGAGACTGATGAGTGCAAAAGTGGCAAAGCACGAAATAGCTATATCTCAAGCCAAAAACAATGAGTGGTAGCACCTTTAAGTTGTTGTTGTTGTTCAAAAACAATGAGGTGTAGCACCTTTAAGTTGTTGTTGTTGTTCAAAAACATTCAAAGGAATAATTTTTGTTTACATTTTTTTTGCTTTCACGTGGCAATGCAGAGGAGATATTGTTTTGGATTTTAAATAAACTTACTTCTGTTGGTGTAGCTCTCTCATTGAAGTGGTAGTTGTTCTTCAGCATCATCTAAGAACAGCCATCGGAATTTTCATCATCTTCCTTTCTTCTTTACATCTTTGAGATCGATTTTATCCCGTTCCTCTGTGCTCCCTTCAAATCTAGGACATCCTCATCATGCTTCAAGCTTCGTAAACTTAATTGTGAACTTACGCGCGACGACCGCGATACTACTCGATCGATGACTTGATAGATGCTGCCGAATTAACCGGCAATTACTCTGAAAATAATTACCCCCGATGAATCCGACGAGTTCGAGGCCGATAAACGTGACTCCATCTTCGAGATTTTGGAATCTCCTGTTTATACAATCATCAAAAATCTGCATAAATTATATTTTTAAAAGCAAAAATATCTATTACATTTCGTATGTTTTGTTTTCATTTTCGGTGTCAGAATACTCACCTCGTTGTTAATCTGTCATAACTGGGAACCAACTCAAATTGGACCACGTTCGCATTGCAGTTCTAGGGTACGCCTATACTTTCAGCATGATTTTTTCTGTTTTTAGCGAAATTTTTCATAAAAACCATAGAATTTGTATGCCAAAAGTAGTCAAATATTATTTTTAGCACAGTTTTTACTGAAAAGAACTTGCAGAATTTATTTTTCTTAAAATATTGCATTAATTTTTCAATTTTTGAAATCAACGGATCTCTTTTTTGAACGGCTGAGTTCACCTCATAGTTTTTTCCCCCGCGGTTGAGCAATATGGGCACAAATTCCATTACAACTACATTCATAATGGCTTTTTCCCATAAGAAATGCACGGGGCAACTAACACATGCTTATCCTTATGGACAAAATCCTCTCAATTTAGCTTGTAGGCCGAAAGAGAGCAGACCCATTAAGTCGGGACTCTAGATAATATATTTCCTCTATGGTGGCAATGCAGAGGAGATATGTATATACATACATACATATGTTTGTACCTATGTATATTTTAACGTTGTATGTAGGTATTTTGAATTTAAAAATTCTCGTTTGATTTTAAATTTTTGTGAAAAATGAAATGTTGCCATATTTGGCATATACAAATACATATGTTTGTAGCTATGTATAGGTACTCGTTGTAGGTATTTTGAATTTAATAATTCTCGTTTGATTTTAAATTTTCAATTTTTGTGAAAAATGAAATGTTGCCATATTTGGCATATGATGCATTGAAGATTTTAAATATATTCAATTATTTTGTTGTTATTATTGCGTATTATTTGTTATTTGTACGCATCAAGTTAGGTTGAACGGGCTGACAGTTGATGTTATTACCATCACACTTAGATCAATGTAGATCCATTGTGGTACCCTGAAGTGTTGTAACTTCCTGAAAAGATATAATAACCTATGAATCATGTGGTTCGGTTAACCATTTAGAGGTCTTGACAAAGTTAAGTAAGTTTTTGCCTGGCAGTTCTGATAGTTCCTATAGTTCATTAAAGTAGAAGTTGCCTAGAGTTTTCTTCCTAGCAAGACAGAGCGAAGGACAGTGGCAGAGAAAGTGAGCAGTGTCTTCATGCTCGTTTTCATCACCACAGCCTCTACAAAGGTCAACAGTACTGAGCCCCATCTTCTTCTTATGTTAGCCGAGTAGGTTGTGTCCTGTAATAATACCGATAAGGGATCTTAGGGAGGGTTTATTAAGAGTTAAGATCCAATCGGACCTTTTCTTATCGTATCTAGGCCATAGCTTCCTGGTGTTAACACAGGTTTCTAGGAGATTCCATCTGTCATTGGATTTTTTAATGATGGTTTTACTGACGTTATGTTTCAGTTCACATAACGGTATCCCTATACGATGGTCTATCAGAGAGGGTTCCAGTGTGGAGCCCTCCCTAGCAAGTTCATCCGCCTTTTCGTTGCCTGGTACATCACTATGACCAGGAACCCAGCAGAGTCTTACGTTATGCTGTGTGCCAAGAACCTTTAACTCTTCGCGACAGCAAGAGGCAAGCTTCGACTTGATTTGGGTGGCAGAGATAGCTTTTATTGCTGCTTGGCTATCAATGAAAAAAGTGATGTCCGCGTGTGATATCGCCATCATGGATATATGTTTAGCAGCGTTTTTCACTGCCAAGATCTCGGCTTGGAAGACGCTGCTATGGTCGGGGAGCCTGAATGCTTTGGCAAGGTTGAGGCTTTCTGAGTAAAAGCCTGCACCTACTCTGGTATCCATTTTTGAGCCATCGGTGTAGATGGTAATGGTTGAGTCGTTGGTGTAGGGCACACTATTTTCCCAATCTTGTCTATTGGGGAACCTAGTACTAAAAGATTTGTTGAAATCTAAATAAGGGGTCATATAATCTGTGCAGATATTGTTGTCTACGTATTTCGTAAGAATAGCTGCGTGGCCACTCTGGCTAGTTTTCCAGATGTTAGTTTGACTGAGCCTTAGGGCGCTGTTATTTTGTACGCATCAAGTACAAACACAATCAAAAATTAAAAGGTAGGTATTCAAAACTAGGTCGATTTTTGTTTTTAACGGCTAAATAGGATGTACTGCATTGAAATTTTAATTTTCATATAAAAACATACCTATAAATAAATAAATATAATATAATATAAAACTACGTTGAAAAATTAACCTTACAAGAGTGTCAGTGCCTAAATTAGAAAGGTATAAGCTTAATATATGTATGAGGTATTATGATGAAATGGTAGTAATTTGGACAGAATGGAAGTGTTTCTTGTGTGGAGATATCATTATGATTACATTAATTGCTTCTGTGAGTCTCTTCGATTCATATAGTCCAGAACATTTTACTTTTTTCAGTTATAATCTTTTAAGGTCTTTTCTTGTAAAAGATTCAAATGGATATCTTATTAGAACATATAGCCCATTTGACTCTAGTATATGAGAACTTACTAAGGAATTCGTAGATAGTTTGAGGTTTAGCTGCAAGTACTGAAGCAATCAAAATTATTAACGAATAGCTAATCAAGAAAAAAATCCTTTTGAAAACAAAAGAGTCCCTTTTAAAGTAAAGGGTGATTTTTTAGCTATTATCTTTTTGGCAACACTGGTTTAAACAGCTGAAGCACGTTTCGTGTTTTGTTTCACTGTCAAACATCTTCAGTTTGGTCTATAATTGAACCATGAATCGTCTTACAAACGAACAACGCTTGCATTTATTCGTGAGATACCGGCCGAAATTTTGGAAAGAGTAGGTATGCCAAAATTTGACTAAGCGCATGGACCATTTGAGGCAAGGTCAACATTTGCATGAAATAATCTTCAAACATTAAATTATATGGACCGTACTATCGATTCAAATAAAGATTTCATGCATTTTTCTGAATTTTATGTGTTTTTGTTTTGAAAGACTTTCCTATACTTACTTACTTACTTAAGGTGGCGCTACAGTCCTGTGTGAACTAGGGCCTCACCCAACAAACTTCTCCATCTAGCTCGGTCCCTAGCTAGATGTCTCCAGTTTCGCGCTCCGAGTTGGGTGAGGTCACCTTCCACTTGTGCGCGCCACCTGATTCGCGGTCTTCCTCTACTGCGCTGTCCTGTGGGTGTGGATTCGAAGACTTTCCGGGCCGGAGCATTGGTTTCCATGCGCTCTACGTGACCTAGCCATCATAGTCGTTGGACTTTTACCCTTCCTGCTAAGTCTACGTCACTGTACAGCCCGTACAGCTCGTCATTCCATCTTCTCCTCCACTCCCCTTCGATACATACGGGACCGTAGATCACACGACGAATCTTTCTCTCGAAACGACCCAAGGTGCTTTCATCCGCTTTTGTCAAAGTCCATGCTTCTGCACCGTATAGCAGGACGGGCATGATAAGGGTCTTATATAGCGACACTTTGGTCCTTCGAGAGAGAATTTTTCCACTCAATTGCTTTCTTAACCCAAAGAAACAGCGGTTAGCAAGAGTTATTCTTCGTTTGATCTCAGCGCTGGTGTTGTTTTCTGCGTTTACAGCGGAGCCTAGGTAGACGAAGTCCTTGACTACCTCAAAGTTACGTCTGTCGATGGTGACGTTTTGACCAAGACTTCGGTGTTGTAGGTCCTTTCTTGATGACAGCATGTACTTTGTTTTGCCCTCATTAACCGTTAAACCCATTTTTGCCTCCTCTGCCTCAATACTCACAAAAGCCCCATTGACATCACGCTGAGTTCTTCCGATTATGTCAATGTCATCAGCATATGCTAGTAATTGGACAGACTTTTGAAAAATAGTGCCTCTGGTGTTGACGTGTGAGCTTTGCACTATTTTTTCAAGTACGATGATAAAAAAATCACATGACAGCGCATCACCTTGTCTTAAACCTTTTTTGACATCGAAAGGTTCAGTTAAGTTGTTTCCAACCTTTATGATATATAATATATATATATTATAAGACTTTCCTATAGCTTTTAAAAATTCACCCTTTATATACATATACCTACATATAAATATAAAACGGACAAACTAAAGGAATTAGGTATATCACACTAAATGTTTGGTATAAAAAGATAAAATATAATTTTTTTTTTGATTTAAGAGTCATATAAAAAATAAAGACCATTATCAGGAACACCCTATTGAATTGAAAAAAAATATATTAAAAAATATATTTAACTACCAACCGCATAAAGTACTCTTCCAATACCTACTTTTTTGCTTTGTTATTGTTTTTGTTATACTTTTTCTATTTTTTGCCAAAGCATAACCGTAAAATCATTCCTCTTCAAGTATAATATGCATACACACATATAATGTCAAAAGGTTCTTTCTATGGTCTCCCTCAATCTTCTTCTACATTTGCATATGTTCTTCTCTATTTTCTATTCTTTAATTATTGTTGAATTTTCCCTCACATTCTCAACTCTTCCCATCTATTGAGGGGTATAAAAAAAGGGATCAAATTCTTTCATCTCCACGCCTCTCAGATGTCGCTTCGATCGTTCCTCTTCATGAGAGTACTATAAGAAATATATATATACAATGCTTTATGAATGCGACCATTATCTTTGTCTTTTTGGTCAAAAACACTATATGAAGATATAAATCCTTCGTACGTACATTGTATATATATTTCTTATAGTACTCTCATGAAGAGGAACGATCGAAGCGACATCTGAGAGGCGTGGAGATGAAAGAATTTGATCCCTTTTTTTATACCCCTCAATAGATGGGAAGAGTTGAGAATGTGAGGGAAAATTCAACAATAATTAAAGAATAGAAAATAGAGAAGAACATATGCAAATGTAGAAGAAGATTGAGGGAGACAATAGAAAGAACCTTTTGACATTATATGTGTGTATGCATATTATACTTGAAGAGGAATAATTTTACGGTTATGCTTTGGCAAGAAATAGAAAAAGTATAACAAAAACAATAACAAAGCAAAAAAGTAGGTATTGGAAGAGTACTTTATGCGGTTGGTAGTTAAATATATTTTTTAATATATTTTTTTTCAATTCAATAGGGTGTTCCTGATAATGGTCTTTATTTTTGACTAGCCGACCCGTGCTCGCGTTGCTTCGCAAATTGTAACCACGAACATTTTTTGAATATTAGTATTAGCATATGAAAAAATTTCTCAATGGGACTGAGCATATTTTCTACAATAATATTAATTTTAGTTTATATGTAGGTATATACGTACCGTATCTAATTAGATTTCACACTTAAAAAAAAAAAGTTTGTTCATGTTCATTGTTCAAAGAAGAACAACGAATTTATGCTTGTTATGTACTCGTATTTAATAAAAAAATCAAAAAACACTCCCTTACCGAAATTAACACTTTAGAAAAAAAAACTTAAGTAAAATATTACGTAGTAAAGGCCAAGCCGCACGTGAAAACACACAAAACCATTTCAATTTTTTAGTTGAAAACAGAACGAAATTTTTGTCTATTTTCTTCTTTTCTTTCTTTTATTCATACCTAGAAACGTTTTTTTGCAACCGAAAAATATAGTTTGCGGTAAGAAAAAACAAATTTGTGTTTTTAATGTTCTCATACATCTATAGGTATGCGTGTGTAAATATCCATAGACACATTTTTTTATTCATCTAAAAATGTTAGAATGATAATGAAATGAAACAAAGCAGCGACCTCGCGATTGTGATGGAATCTAATTTCCTGGATAAAATAAATGCAAAAAGTTTATAATTTTATAATTTGTTTTTATTTGTTTCTCAGGTTGTATGTTTAACTTATAAGTGATTTTAGGCTTAAAATTTGCGCAACAATATTGACTTTATGAAGCAATGCTAATCTTTGTCGATTATTGTATAGTTTTTAAGATATGAGTGGTTGTATAAGTCAACTAATGAATAAAAAAAGAACAAAAAATGTAAAATTGATAATATTTAAGTTTGACAAATAATTAATGAAAAAAAAAATAAAGCCATAAACACTCTCATAACAATATAGAAAATAATAAAATATATTTCAAATAAATCGGTTGACTACTTTCTGAGATCATGCGTTACAAACTTTAAAATGGTTTCGCTTTTATATAATAGTATAGATATGACTCTTTAATCAAAAAAAATAATTATATTTTATCTTTTTTATACCAAAAATTTAGATTGATATAATTCCTTTAGTTTGTCCGTTTTATATTTATATGTAGGTATATGTATATAAAGGATGAATTTTTAAAAGCTATAGGAAAGTCTTTCAAAACAAAAACACATAAAATGCAGAAAAATGCATGAAATCTTTATTTGAATCGATAGTACGGTCCATATAATTTAATGTTTGAAGATTATTTCATGCAAATGTTGACCTTGCCTCAAATGGTCCATGCGCTTAGTCAAATTTTGGCATACTCTTTCCAAAATTTCGGCCGGTATCTCACGAATAAATGCAAGCGTTGTTCGTTTGTAAGACGATTCATGGTTCAATTATAGACCAAACTGATGATGTTTGACAGTGAAACAAAACACGAAACGTGCTTCAGCTGTTTAATCCAGTGTTGCCAAAAAGATAATAGCTAAAAAATCACCCTTTACTTTAAAGGGGACTCTTTTGTTTTCAAAAGGATTTTTTTCTTGATTAGCTATTCGTTAATAATTTTGATTGCGTCAGTACTTGCAGCTAAACCTCAAACTATCTACGAATTCCTTAGTAAGTTCTCATATACTAGAGTCAAATGGGCTATATGTTCTAATAAGATATTCATTTGAATCTTTTACAAGAAAAGACCTTAAAAGATTATAACTGAAAAAAGTAAAATGTTCTGGACTATATGAATCGAAGAGACTCACAGAAGCAATTAATGTAATCATAATGATATCTCCACACAAGAAACACTTCCATTCTGTCCAAATTACTACCATTTCATCATAATACCTCATACATATATTAAGCTTATACCTTTCCAATTTAGGCACTGACACTCTTGTAAGGTTAATTTTTCAACGTAGTTTTATATTATATTATATTTATTTATTTATAGGTATGTTTTTATATGAAAACTAAAATTTCAATGCAGTACACCCTATTTACCCGTTAAAAACAAAAATCGACCTAGTTTTAAATACCTACCTTTTAATTTTTGATTGTGTTTGTACTTGATACGTACAAATAACAAATAATACGCAATAATAATAACAACAAAATAATTGAATATATTTAAAATCTTCAATGCATCATATGCCAAATATGGCAATATTTCATTTTTCACAAAAATTGAAAATTGAAAATTTAAAATCAAACGAGAATTATTAAATTCAAAATACCTACAACGAGTATACATAGCTACAAACATATGTATTTGTATATGCCAAATATGGCAACATTTCATTTTTCACAACAATTTAAAATCAAACGAGAATTTTTAAATTCAAAATACCTACAACGTTAAAATATACATAGCTACAAACATATGTGTTTGTATATGCCAACATTTCATTTTTCACAAAAATTGAAAATTTAAAATCAAACGAGAATTTTTAAATTCAAAATACCTACAACGTTAAAAAATACATAGGTACAAACATATGTATTGTATATACATATCTCCTCTGCATTGCCACGTGGAAGCAAAAAAATGTAAACAAAAATTATTCCTTTGAATGTTTTTGAACAACAACAACAACTTAAAGGTGCTACACCCCATTGTTTTTGAACAACAACAACAACTTAAAGGTGCTACACCTCATTGTTTTTGGCTGGAGATATAGCTATTTCGTGCTTTGCCACTTTTGCACTCATCAGTCTCCTTTTATGTGGTGCTGAGCTTTAATCCAATTTTATTTGAAAAACTTTTTATGCACAACATAGGATTCGAACCCACGCATATCAGATTTGCTCAGTCTTAGAAGTCGTGTGCACTACGCACTCCACTACTTTAGACCACTGACGTCACAGGTCGAGATGTGCTTATTGTTTATCAAATGCATTTGAAGCATCAACCTTTTTATAAGCTCCTTTAAGTATGCTGTTTTGTTCCGCCTCCATTTTTCTCCATACCTTATTTGATAGACTTACAATTCGTAGTACGTATCAAAGGGGGAGAGGTTGGAAGATCGGTAACGAACCAGACTATTAAGTTATTATTGTTATTTTTTTTTTATTGTACTATTCGTACTAGAATGTCAGCTTGTTAGACTTCTAAGACTGAGCAAATCTGATATGCGTGGGTTCGAATCCTATGTTGTGCATAAAAAGTTTTTCAAATAAAATTGGATTAAAGCTCAGCACCACAAAAAAGGAGACTGATGAGTGCAAAAGTGGCAAAGCACAAAATAGCTATATCTCAAGCCAAAAACAATGAGTGGTAGCACCTTTAAGTTTTTGTTGTTGTTCAAAAACAATGAGGTGTAGCACCTTTAAGTTGTTGTTGTTGTTGTTCAAAAACATTCAAAGGAATAATTTTTGTTTACATTTTTTTTGCTTCCACGTGGCAATGCAGAGGAGATATTGTTTTGGATTTTAAATAAACTTACTTCTGTTGGTGTAGCTCTCTCATTGAAGTGGTAGTTGTTCTTCAGCATCATCTAAGAACAGCCATCGGAATTTTCATCATCTTCCTTTCTTCTTTACATCTTTGAGATCGATTTTATCCCGTTCCTCTGTGCTCCCTTCAAATCTAGGACATCCTCATCATGCTTCAAGCTTCGTAAACTTAATTGTGAACTTACGCGCGACGACCGCGATACTACTCGATCGATGACTTGATAGATGCTGCCGAATTAACCGAGCCAGATTTCGAGACTTTTAGTGCTTCTGGGACTGATGCTCCTGAATTACTCTGAAAATAATTACCCCCGATGAATCCGACGAGTTCGAGGCCGATAAACGTGACTCCATCTTCGATATTTTGGAATCTCCTGTTTATACAATCATCAAAAATCTGCATAAATTATATTTTTAAAAGCAAAAATATCCATTACATTTCGTATGTTTTGTTTTCATTTTCGGTGTCAGAATACTCACCTCGTTGTTAATCTGTCATAACTGGGAACCAACTCAAATTGGACCACGTTCGCATTGCAGTTCTAGGGTACGCCTATACTTTCAGCATGATTTTTTCTGTTTTTAGCGAAATTTTTCATAAAAACCATAGAATTTGTATGCCAAAAGTAGTCAAATATTATTTTTAGCACAGTTTTTACTGAAAAGAACTTGCAGAATTTATTTTTCTTAAAATATTGCATTAATTTTTCAATTTTTGAAATCAACGGATCTCTTTTTTGAACGGCTGAGTTCACCTCATAGTTTTTTCCCCCGCGGTTGAGCAATATGGGCACAAATTCCATTACAACTACATTCATAATGGCTTTTTCCCATAAGAAATGCACGGGGCAACTAACACATGCTTATCCTTATGGACAAAATCCTCTCAATTTAGCTTGTAGGCCGAAAGAGAGCAGACCCATTAAGTCGGGACTCTAGATAATATATTTCCTCTATGGTGGCAATGCAGAGGAGATATGTATATACATACATACATATCGCCGCCTTTCTTTCTCAACCTCGTATCTGCAAAATTTTAGTTTTTCGTTTTTTTCAGATATGACATCGTTCCTGTCCACCTCATAAATGTAACAATCCCGTATCTGAATAGCAATCTCAAGTTAGTCGTAAATGACGGTGCAAATTCCTTTTATCTTACTTCCTTTGTCCTTGATTACTGCAAGAACCTCTTAACTCACAGTTACGAGGTTTTCAACAATACGTCATAACCCAAACTCAAAGATACGAGGTTGTTGCCCTTCATACATTGCATCAAGAGTGACCAAAGATATTAAGCTAAGTACAGACGATTGTCAGATCTTACAAAATTGTCAGATTTATCAGTGTAAAATAATTAACTGATGAGATGATCATCTGACTATGGTTTGAAAATAATATTTCTAACAATATTGTCAGACAATATTGTAAATACAGAATGTTGTAAGATATTTAAAGCATATTTTCCACTAACAGATCTGACAACATTGTAAGATCTGACAATCGACTGTACTTAGCTTTACTTTTGTCTCGTTTAAGAAGATTTAAACAGTCGATTTTTTTTAATCCTTATCGTATAACAGTCAAATTTACCGTAATGAGAGTGTTTGTGCAAGCTTTGTTGATTGTCTGTGAAATTCTTAACCTGAGTCGTGTAGTAAAATCATTGTAATAATATTGTGCTGGCCAATGTTATTTTCTTTATGGTAGTTTAAAACATAAATCGGTACCTATAAGTGCTTTTTTTACTATCAGTAAATTTCTATACTGAAAAAAACGTATAAAATGAAAAGGTGGAGCAGGGGTGCGGAGTTAGTGAATTTGGCTAGAGGTAACGCTGATGAAACAGGAGAATCACATTTTAGATGAAACGACTGGCCAGTTTGTTTTGCAAGATTCAAAACCGGCAAAAAGCGATATTGTCAATAATGATAACTGTATTTTGGATGAAAAAACTGGTGAACTAAAACAAAAACCTCCTTCTTTAAGCTCGGATAGTGATGATTCCCAATGTGACTTTTCTGCTTCGACTGACGATACAGATTATAAAAACAGCGAATGTTCCAGCGATTCAACCGACCTGGAAACGTCTTTAAGGACTCTATTGAAGCCAGTGATCTGTGTTTTAACAAAAAAGCCAAAAAAGGCCAAGGAAATACAAAAAGATGGTTGCGAAATCAACTGAAACGTAGAAGGCAAAAGGGAAAACAGTATACTTCAATAAAAAGGAGGAGAGGGGAGGGGATCATTGGAATGGAAGTTCGGAAACAGAGAGCAATTAAACCCAAATGTGATTCAGTAAAATGTGCTAAGAGTAAAACTAAAAAGTGCCAAGAAATAACAAAAGAAGACAGAGATGAAATTTTCCATACATTCTGGGACGTTCTTTCTTGGGAACAACGAAAACTGTATGTCAATTCGATGGTTGCACTCAAGCCTGTTGAAAAACAAACCACGGGCATTCCAAGTAAGAGATCACATACGCTCGAGTATAATTTAAAAGTCAGTGGTGAGATGAAAGCTGTGTGTAAAAAAATGTTTTTGAATACACTGTATATCGGGGAATGGTCAGTTTTAAATTGGGTCAAGAGTGCTAAAAATGAAATCTCTATAACAAATAAAGCCCCAACTATAAATAGGCTCAAACCCATTAATATTACCAAAAAAGAGCACATCAAAACTTTTTTGAATGCAGTCCCTAAAATGCCATCACACTATTACCGAAAAAGTACAAGTAAACAATACGTTGATGTAGATTATGCGACTTGGATGGAATTATATAAAACTTTCGAAGTCTACATGAGTGACAACAACATCCCTTATGAAGAAAAAGCTTCATATAAATGCTTTTTGACAATAGTGCATGATATGAATCTTTGCCTTTATAAACCCAAAAAGGATCAATGCGATTTATGCTATGCGTTTAAAAATGGTAATATTGAAACAGGAGAGTATCAGACGCACATTCAAGCAAAAGAAAGAGCACGGCAGGAAAAGGATTCAGACAAAGAAAGATGCTTAAAAGGTGAGGTACAGCTATTTACTGTAGATTTGCAGGCTGTACAAAATATTCCCATGATCTCTGCCGGTGCACAATACTTTAAGTTGAAGCTGTGTGTTCATCAATTTACATTATACAATGAGGGTGATGGTAGTGTACTTTGCTATGTGTGGCACGAGGGAGAGGGTGGCGTTGATTCAAATGTTTTTGCATCATGCATTATTGACTTTTTGGAAGGATTGGAAAATAAAACCAAGCCAATTATTATCTTCAGTGACGGGTGTTGTTATCAAAATCGAAATGTGACTCTATCAAATGCCTTACAAAACTTCGCTATTAAACATAAAGCTGAAATTTATCAGAAATATTTAGCAGTAGGACACACCCAGATGTCATGTGATTCGGTCCACTCTACCATTGAAATATAAAAAAAAACAAAGAGCTCTTCGTTCCTGCAGACTTTGTACGGATAATTAAAGAAGCAAGATCAGCAAAACCATATCAAGTACGCTACCTTAGTCATGAATTCTTTCTTAATTACGGCGCAGCAATCAAATACTACAAATCGATACGACCAGGGAAAAAATCCGGCGATCCTTGTGTAGTTAATATCAGGGCAATCAAATACACACAATTTGGAATGCATTACAAGGTAAATTTCGACGATGATTGGAAATTGTTGCCCCAGCGTTTTGATAGCAATGCCTCACGTGAAGTTGAAAGACTCTACAATCAACCCTTACCAATCACAAAAAGAAAAATGGATGATCTTCAGAGCTTGAAGGAGCTTTTACCAAAAGACTACCACTCCTTTTATGACAGTCTGACTCATGAAGAATGATGCTCCACTACATTTATTAAAACTTGTTATTTCCTAAAATTGTTCTTTTCTTTTGGTATAATAAATATAAAAAAGTTTATTGGTTCTTTTATTAATAGTTTTAACGCAACAACCTCATATCTGAAATGTATGGTAAAACGATTGTACTGGAGCACTTTATACTGTAACCTCGTATCTGCAAATACTTCTCTCACCTGGAGTGAGTTATTTAATGTACCATTGAATCACCTAAGAACTATGCATGTTGTAAGTTTAAATGAAATGACATTCACAAATTTTCCTTAAAAAATTATAAAACAAAATAATATAGTTTTTTCTTCCTACTGTAAACCTGGTGAAATAGAGATACGAGGTTGAGAAAGAAAGGCGACGATATGTTTGTACCTATGTATATTTTAACGTTGTATGTAGGTATTTTGAATTTAAAAATTCTCGTTTGATTTTAAATTTTTGTGAAAAATGAAATGTTGCCATATTTGGCATATACAAATACATATGTTTGTAGCTATGTATAGGTACTCGTTGTAGGTATTTTGAATTTAATAATTCTCGTTTGATTTTAAATATTCAATTTTCAAATTTTGTGAAAAATGAAATGTTGCCATATTTGGCATATGATGCATTGAAGATTTTAAATATATTCAATTATTTTGTTGTTATTATTGCGTATTATTTGTTATTTGTACGCATCAAGTTAGGTTGAACGGGCTGACAGTTGATGTTATTACCATCACACTTAGATCAATGTAGATCCATTGTGGTACCCTGAAGTGTTGTAACTTCCTGAAAAGATATAATAACCTATGAATCATGTGGTTCGGTTAACTATTTAGAGGTCTTGACAAAGTTAAGTAAGTTTTTGCCTGGCAGTTCTGATAGTTCCTCTAGTTCATTAAAGTAGAAGTTGCCTAGAGTTTTCTTCCTAGCAAGACAGAGCGAAGGACAGTGGCAGAGAAAGTGAGCAGTGTCTTCATGCTCGTTTTTTTCACCACAGCCTCTACAAAGGTCATCAGTACTGAGCCCCATCTTCTTCTTATGTTAGCCGAGTAGGTTGTGTCCTGTAATAATACCGATAAGGGATCTTAGGGAGGGTTTATTAAGAGTTAAGATCCAATCGGACCTTTTCTTATCGTATCTAGGCCATAGCTTCCTGGTGTTAACACAGGTTTCTAGGAGATTCCATCTGTCATTGGATTTTTTAATGATGGTTTTACTGACGTTATGTTTCAGTTCACATAACGGTATCCCTATACGATGGTCTATCAGAGAGGGTTCCAGTGTGGAGCCCTCCCTAGCAAGTTCATCCGCCTTTTCGTTGCCTGGTACATCACTATGACCAGGAACCCAGCAGAGTCTTACGTTATGCTGTGTGCCAAGAACCTTTAACTCTTCGCGACAGCAGACAAGCTTCGACTTGATTTGGGTGGCAGAGATAGCTTTTATTGCTGCTTGGCTATCAATGAAAAAAGTGATGTCCGCGTGTGATATCGCCATCATGGATATATGTTTAGCAGCGTTTTTCACTGCCAAGATCTCGGCTTGGAAGACGCTGCTATGGTCGGGGAGCCTGAATGCTTTGGCAAGGTTGAGGCTTTCAGAGTAAAAGCCTGCACCTACTCTGGTATCTATTTTTGAGCCATCGGTGTAGATGGTAATGGTTGAGTCGTTGGTGTAGGGCACACTATTTTCCCAATCTTGTCTATTGGGGAACCTAGTACTAAAAGATTTGTTGAAATCTAAATAAGGGGTCATATAATCTGTGCAGATATTGTTGTCTACGTATTTCGTAAGAATAGCTGCGTGGCCACTCTGGCTAGTTTTCCAGATGTTAGTTTGACTGAGCCTTAGGGCGCTGTTATTTTGTACGCATCAAGTACAAACACAATCAAAAATTAAAAGGTAGGTATTCAAAACTAGGTCGATTTTTGTTTTTAACGGCTAAATAGGATGAACTGCATTGAAATTTTAATTTTCATATAAAAACATACCTATAAATAAATAAATATAATATAATATAAAACTACGTTGAAAAATTAACCTTACAAGAGTGTCAGTGCCTAAATTGGAAAGTTATAAGCTTAATATCGTCGCCTTTCTTTCTCAACCTCGTATCTCTATTTCACCAGGTTTACAGTAGGAAGAAAAAACTATATTATTTTGTTTTATAATTTTTTAAGGAAAATTTGTGAATGTCATTTCATTTAAACTTACAACATGCATAGTTCTTAGGTGATTCAATGGTACATTAAATAACTCACTCCAGGTGAGAGAAGTATTTGCAGATACGAGGTTACAGTATAAAGTGCTCCAGTACAATCGTTTTACCATACATTTCAGATATGAGGTTGTTGCGTTAAAACTATTAATAAAAGAACCAATAAACTTTTTTATATTTATTATACCAAAAGAAAAGAACAATTTTAGGAAATAACAAGTTTTAATAAATGTAGTGGAGCATCATTCTTCATGAGTCAGACTGTCATAAAAGGAGTGGTAGTCTTTTGGTAAAAGCTCCTTCAAGCTCTGAAGATCATCCATTTTTCTTTTTGTGATTGGTAAGGGTTGATTGTAGAGTCTTTCAACTTCACGTGAGGCATTGCTATCAAAACGCTGGGGCAACAATTTCCAATCATCGTCGAAATTTACCTTGTAATGCATTCCAAATTGTGTGTATTTGATTGCCCTGATATTAACTACACAAGGATCGCCGGATTTTTTCCCTGGTCGTATCGATTTGTAGTATTTGATTGCTGCGCCGTAATTAAGAAAGAATTCATGACTAAGGTAGCGTACTTGATATGGTTTTGCTGATCTTGCTTCTTTAATTATCCGTACAAAGTCTGCAGGAACGAAGAGCTCTTTGTTTTTTTTTATATTTCAATGGTAGAGTGGACCGAATCACATGACATCTGGGTGTGTCCTACTGCTAAATATTTCTGATAAATTTCAGCTTTATGTTTAATAGCGAAGTTTTGTAAGGCATTTGATAGAGTCACATTTCGATTTTGATAACAACACCCGTCACTGAAGATAATAATTGGCTTGGTTTTATTTTCCAATCCTTCCAAAAAGTCAATAATGCATGATGCAAAAACATTTGAATCAACGCCACCCTCTCCCTCGTGCCACACATAGCAAAGTACACTACCATCACCCTCATTGTATAATGTAAATTGATGAACACACAGCTTCAACTTAAAGTATTGTGCACCGGCAGAGATCATGGGAATATTTTGTACAGCCTGCAAATCTACAGTAAATAGCTGTACCTCACCTTTTAAGCATCTTTCTTTGTCTGAATCCTTTTCCTGCCGTGCTCTTTCTTTTGCTTGAATGTGCGTCTGATACTCTCCTGTTTCAATATTACCATTTTTAAACGCATAGCATAAATCGCATTGATCCTTTTTGGGTTTATAAAGGCCAAGATTCATATCATGCACTATTGTCAAAAAGCATTTATATGAAGCTTTTTCTTCATAAGGGATGTTGTTGTCACTCATGTAGACTTCGAAAGTTTTATATAATTCCATCCAAGTCGCATAATCTACATCAACGTATTGTTTACTTGTACTTTTTCGGTAATAGTGTGATGGCATTTTAGGGACTGCATTCAAAAAAGTTTTGATGTGCTCTTTTTTGGTAATATTAATGGGTTTGAGCCTATTTATAGTTGGGGCTTTATTTGTCATAGAGATTTCATTTTTAGCACTCTTGACCCAATTTAAAACTGACCATTCCCCGATACACAGTGTATTCAAAAACATTTTTTTACACACAGCTTTCATCTCACCACTGACTTTTAAATTATACTCGAGCGTATGTGATCTCTTACTTGGAATGCCCGTGGTTTGTTTTTCAACAGGCTTGAGTGCAACCATCGAATTGACATACAGTTTTCGTTGTTCCCAAGAAAGAACGTCCCAGAATGTATGGAAAATTTCATCTCTGTCTTCTTTTGTTATTTCTTGGCACTTTTTAGTTTTACTCTTAGCACATTTTACTGAATCACATTTGGGTTTAATTGCTCTCTGTTTCCGAACTTCCATTCCAATGATCCCCTCCCCTCTCCTCCTTTTTATTGAAGTATACTGTTTTCCCTTTTGCCTTCTACGTTTCAGTTGATTTCGCAACCATCTTTTTGTATTTCCTTGGCCTTTTTTGGCTTTTTTGTTAAAACACAGATCACTGGCTTCAATAGAGTCCTTAAAGACGTTTCCAGGTCGGTTGAATCGCTGGAACATTCGCTGTTTTTATAATCTGTATCGTCAGTCGAAGCAGAAAAGTCACATTGGGAATCATCACTATCCGAGCTTAAAGAAGGAGGTTTTTGTTTTAGTTCACCAGTTTTTTCATCCAAAATACAGTTATCATTATTGACAATATCGCTTTTTGCCGGTTTTGAATCTTGCAAAACAAACTGGCCAGTCGTTTCATCTAAAATGTGATTCTCCTGTTTCTCTATTATAATTTCTGGAGTTTCCAACAACTGCACTGAAGCCGACAAAACTAGATACAACACATTTTATGCCATTAGTAGAAAAAAGGAGGAATAAGTGCCCGAGATACCCACCGGGTGTGTTCTTTTTCGAGGTAGATGCTTCGTTTTCATCAGCGTTACCTCTAGCCAAATTCACTAACTCCGCACCCCTGCTCCACCTTTTCATTTTATACGTTTTTTTCAGTATAGAAATTTACTGATAGTAAAAAAAGCACTTATAGGTACCGATTTATGTTTTAAACTACCATAAAGAAAATAACATTGGCCAGCACAATATTATTACAATGATTTTACTACACGACTCAGGTTAAGAATTTCACAGACAATCAACAAAGCTTGCACAAACACTCTCATTACGGTAAATTTGACTGTTATACGATAAGGATTAAAAAAAAATCGACTGTTTAAATCTTCTTAAACGAGACAAAAGTAAAGCTAAGTACAGTCGATTGTCAGATCTTACAATGTTGTCAGATCTGTTAGTGGAAAATATGCTTTAAATATCTTACAACATTCTGTATTTACAATATTGTCTGACAATATTGTTAGAAATATTATTTTCAAACCATAGTCAGATGATCATCTCATCAGTTAATTATTTTACACTGATAAATCTGACAATTTTGTAAGATCTGACAATCGTCTGTACTTAGCTTAATATCTTTGGTCACTCTTGATGCAATGTATGAAGGGCAACAACCTCGTATCTTTGAGTTTGGGTTATGACGTATTGTTGAAAACCTCGTAACTGTGAGTTAAGAGGTTCTTGCAGTAATCAAGGACAAAGGAAGTAAGATAAAAGGAATTTGCACCGTCATTTACGACTAACTTGAGATTGCTATTCAGATACGGGATTGTTACATTTATGAGGTGGACAGGAACGATGTCATATCTGAAAAAAACGAAAAACTAAAATTTTGCAGATACGAGGTTGAGAAAGAAAGGCGGCGATATATGTATGAGGTATTATGATGACATGGTAGTAATTTGGACAGAATGGAAGTGTTTCTTGTGTGGAGATATCATTATGATAACATTAATTGCTTCTGTGAGTCTCTTCGATTCATATAGTCCAGAACATTTTACTTTTTTCAGTTATAATCTTTTAAGGTCTTTTCTTGTAAAAGATTCAAATGGATATCTTATTAGAACATATAGCCCATTTGACTCTAGTATATGAGAACTTACTAAGGAATTCGTAGATAGTTTGAGGTTTAGCTGCAAGTACTGACGCAATCAAAATTATTAACGAATAGCTAATCAAGAAAAAAATCCTTTTGAAAACAAAAGAGTCCCTTTTAAAGTAAAGGGTGATTTTGTAGCTATTATCTTTTTGGCAACACTGGTTTAAACAGCTGAAGCACGTTTCGTGTTTTGTTTCACTGTCAAACATCTTCAGTTTGGTCTATAATTGAACCATGAATCGTCTTACAAACGAACAACGCTTGCATTTATTCGTGAGATACCGGCCGAAATTTTGGAAAGAGTAGGTATGCCAAAATTTGACTAAGCGCATGGACCATTTGAGGCAAGGTCAACATTTGCATGAAATAATCTTCAAACATTAAATTATATGGACCGTACTATCGATTCAAATAAAGATTTCATGCATTTTTCTGAATTTTATGTGTTTTTGTTTTGAAAGACTTTCCTATACTTACTTACTTACTTAAGGTGGCGCTACAGTCCTGTGTGAACTAGGGCCTCACCCAACAAACTTCTCCATCTAGCTCGGTCCCTAGCTAGATGTCTCCAGTTTCGCGCTCCGAGTTGGGTGAGGTCACCTTCCACTTGTGCGCGCCACCTGATTCGCGGTCTTCCTCTACTGCGCTGTCCTGTGGGTGTGGATTCGAAGACTTTCCGGGCCGGAGCATTGGTTTCCATGCGCTCTACGTGACCTAGCCATCTTAGTCGTTGGACTTTTACCCTTCTTGCTAAGTCTACGTCACTGTACAGCCCGTACAGCTCGTCGTTCCATCTTCTCCTCCACTCCCCTTCGATACATACGGGACCGTAGATCACACGACGAATCTTTCTCTCGAAACGACCCAAGGTGCTTTCATCCGCTTTTGTCAAAGTCCATGCTTCTGCACCGTATAGCAGGACGGGCATGATAAGGGTCTTATATAGCGACACTTTGGTCCTTCGAGAGAGAATTTTTCCACTCAATTGCTTTCTTAAACCAAAGAAACAGCGGTTAGCAAGAGTTATTCTTCGTTTGATCTCAGCGCTGGTGTTGTTTTCTGCGTTTACAGCGGAGCCTAGGTAGACGAAGTCCTTGACTACCTCAAAGTTACGTCTGTCGATGGTGACGTTTTGACCAAGACTTCGGTGTTGTAGGTCCTTTCTTGATGACAGCATGTACTTTGTTTTGCCCTCATTAACCGTTAAACCCATTTTTGCCTCCTCTGCCTCAATACTCACAAAAGCCCCATTGACATCACGCTGAGTTCTTCCGATTATGTCAATGTCATCAGCATATGCTAGTAATTGGACAGACTTTTGAAAAATAGTGCCTCTGGTGTTGACGTGTGAGCTTTGCACTATTTTTTCAAGTACGATGATAAAAAAATCACATGACAGCGCATCACCTTGTCTAAAACCTTTTTTGACATCGAAAGGTTCAGTTAAGTTGTTTCCAACCTTTATGATATATAATATATATATATTATAAGACTTTCCTATAGCTTTTAAAAATTCACCCTTTATATACATATACCTACATATAAATATAAAACGGACAAACTAAAGGAATTAGGTATATCACACTAAATGTTTGGTATAAAAAAGATAAAATATAATTTTTTTTTTGATTTAAGAGTCATATAAAAAATAAAGACCATTATCAGGAACACCCTATTGAATTGAAAAAAAATATATTAAAAAATATATTTAACTACCAACCGCATAAAGTACTCTTCCAATACCTACTTTTTTGCTTTGTTATTGTTTTTGTTATACTTTTTCTATTTTTTGCCAAAGCATAACCGTAAAATCATTCCTCTTCAAGTATAATATGCATACACACATATAATGTCAAAAGGTTCTTTCTATTGTCTCCCTCAATCTTCTTC
Source organism: Eupeodes latifasciatus (assembly GCA_920104205.1). NCBI lineage: Eukaryota > Metazoa > Arthropoda > Insecta > Diptera > Syrphidae > Eupeodes > Eupeodes latifasciatus. The sequence goes on from OV049927.1 coordinate 23,241,072, forward strand.
TACATTTGCATATGTTCTTCTCTATTTTCTATTCTTTAATTATTGTTGAATTTTCCCTCACATTCTCAACTCTTCCCATCTATTGAGGGGTATAAAAAAAGGGATCAAATTCTTTCATCTCCACGCCTCTCAGATGTCGCTTCGATCGTTCCTCTTCATGAGAGAACTATAAGAAATATATATATACAATGCTTTATGAATGCGACCATTATCTTTGTCTTTTTGGTCAAAAACACTATATGAAGATATAAATCCTTCGTACGTACATTGTATATATATTTCTTATAGTACTCTCATGAAGAGGAACGATCGAAGCGACATCTGAGAGGCGTGGAGATGAAAGAATTTGATCCCTTTTTTTATACCCCTAAATAGATGGGAAGAGTTGAGAATGTGAGGGAAAATTCAACAATAATTAAAGAATAGAAAATAGAGAAGAACATATGCAAATGTAGAAGAAGATTGAGGGAGACAATAGAAAGAACCTTTTGACATTATATGTGTGTATGCATATTATACTTGAAGAGGAATAATTTTACGGTTATGCTTTGGCAAGAAATAGAAAAAGTATAACAAAAACAATAACAAAGCAAAAAAGTAGGTATTGGAAGAGTACTTTATGCGGTTGGTAGTTAAATATATTTTTTAATATATTTTTTTTCAATTCAATAGGGTGTTCCTGATAATGGTCTTTATTTTTGACTAGCCGACCCGTGCTCGCGTTGCTTCGCAAATTGTAACCACGAACATTTTTTGAATATTAGTATTAGCATATGAAAAAATTTCTCAATGGGACTGAGCATATTTTCTACAATAATATTAATTTTAGTTTATATGTAGGTATATACGTACCGTATCTAATTAGATTTCACACTTAAAAAAAAAAAGTTTGTTCATGTTCATTGTTCAAAGAAGAACAACGAATTTATGCTTGTTATGTACTCGTATTTAATAAAAAAATCAAAAAACACTCCCTTACCGAAATTAACACTTTAGAAAAAAAAACTTAAGTAAAATATTACGTAGTAAAGGCCAAGCCGCACGTGAAAACACACAAAACCATTTCAATTTTTTAGTTGAAAACAGAACGAAATTTTTGTCTATTTTCTTCTTTTCTTTCTTTTATTCATACCTAGAAACGTTTTTTTGCAACCGAAAAATATAGTTTGCGGTAAGAAAAAACAAATTTGTGTTTTTAATGTTCTCATACATCTATAGGTATGCGTTTGTAAATATCCATAGACACATTTTTTTATTCATCTAAAAATGTTAGAATGATAATGAAATGAAACAAAGCAGCGACCTCGCGATTGTGATGGAATCTAATTTCCTGGATAAAATAAATGCAAAAAGTTTATAATTTTATAATTTGTTTTTATTTGTTTCTCAGGTTGTATGTTTAACTTATAAGTGATTTTAGGCTTAAAATTTGCGCAACAATATTGACTTTATGAAGCAATGCTAATCTTTGTCGATTATTGTATAGTTTTTAAGATATGAGTGGTTGTATAAGTCAACTAATGAATAAAAAAAGAACAAAAAATGTAAAATTGATAATATTTAAGTTTGACAAATAATTAATGAAAAAAAAATAAAGCCATAAACACTCTCATAACAATATAGAAAATAATAAAATATATTTCAAATAAATCGGTTGACTACTTTCTGAGATCATGCGTTACAAACTTTAAAATGGTTTCGCTTTTATATAATAGTATAGATATGACTCTTTAATCAAAAAAAAATAATTATATTTTATCTTTTTTATACCAAAAATTTAGATTGATATAATTCCTTTAGTTTGTCCGTTTTATATTTATATGTAGGTATATGTATATAAAGGATGAATTTTTAAAAGCTATAGGAAAGTCTTTCAAAACAAAAACACATAAAATGCAGAAAAATGCATGAAATCTTTATTTGAATCGATAGTACGGTCCATATAATTTAATGTTTGAAGATTATTTCATGCAAATGTTGACCTTGCCTCAAATGGTCCATGCGCTTAGTCAAATTTTGGCATACTCTTTCCAAAATTTCGGCCGGTATCTCACGAATAAATGCAAGCGTTGTTCGTTTGTAAGACGATTCATGGTTCAATTATAGACCAAACTGATGATGTTTGACAGTGAAACAAAACACGAAACGTGCTTCAGCTGTTTAATCCAGTGTTGCCAAAAAGATAATAGCTAAAAAATCACCCTTTACTTTAAAGGGGACTCTTTTGTTTTCAAAAGGATTTTTTTCTTGATTAGCTATTCGTTAATAATTTTGATTGCGTCAGTACTTGCAGCTAAACCTCAAACTATCTACGAATTCCTTAGTAAGTTCTCATATACTAGAGTCAAATGGGCTATATGTTCTAATAAGATATTCATTTGAATCTTTTACAAGAAAAGACCTTAAAAGATTATAACTGAAAAAAGTAAAATGTTCTGGACTATATGAATCGAAGAGACTCACAGAAGCAATTAATGTTATCATAATGATATCTTCACACAAGAAACACTTCCATTCTGTCCAAATTACTACCATTTCATCATAATACCTCATACATATATTAAGCTTATACCTTTCCAATTTAGGCACTGACACTCTTGTAAGGTTAATTTTTCAACGTAGTTTTATATTATATTATATTTATTTATTTATAGGTATGTTTTTATATGAAAACTAAAATTTCAATGCAGTACACCCTATTTACCCGTTAAAAACAAAAATCGACCTAGTTTTAAATACCTACCTTTTAATTTTTGATTGTGTTTGTACTTGATGCGTACAAATAACAAATAATACGCAATAATAACAACAACAAAATAATTGAATATATTTAAAATCTTCAATGCATCATATGCCAAATATGGCAATATTTCATTTTTCACAAAAATTGAAAATTGAAAATTTAAAATCAAACGAGAATTATTAAATTCAAAATACCTACAACGAGTATACATAGCTACAAACATATGTATTTGTATATGCCAAATATGGCAACATTTCATTTTTCACAACAATTTAAAATCAAACGAGAATTTTTAAATTCAAAATACCTACAACGTTAAAATATACATAGCTACAAACATATGTGTTTGTATATGCCAACATTTCATTTTTCACAAAAATTGAAAATTTAAAATCAAACGAGAATTTTTAAATTCAAAGTACCTACAACGTTAAAGTATACAAAGGTACAAACATATGTATTGTATATACATATCTCCTCTGCATTGCCACGTGGAAGCAAAAAAAATGTAAACAAAAATTATTCCTTTGAATGTTTTTGAACAACAACAACAACTTAAAGGTGCTACACCTCATTGTTTTTGAACAACAACAACAACTTAAAGGTGCTACACCTCATTGTTTTTGGCTGGAGATATAGCTATTTCGTGCTTTGCCACTTTTGCACTCATCAGTCTCCTTTTATGTGGTGCTGAGCTTTAATCCAATTTTATTTGAAAAACTTTTTATGCACAACATAGGATTCGAACCCACGCATATCAGATTTGCTCAGTCTTAGAAGTCGTGTGCACTACGCACTCCACTACTTTAGACCACTGACGTCACAGGTCGAGATGTGCTTATTGTTTATCAAATGCATTTGAAGCATCAACCTTTTTATAAGCTCCTTTAAGTATGCTGTTTTGTTCCGCCTCCATTTTTCTCCATACCTTATTTGATAGACTTACAATTCGTAGTACGTATCAAAGGGGGAGAGGTTGGAAGATCGGTAATGAACCAGACTATTAAGTTATTATTGTTATTATTTTTATTGTACTATTCGTACTAGAATGTCAGCTTGTTAGACTTCTAAGACTGAGCAAATCTGATATGCGTGGGTTCGAATCCTATGTTGTGCATAAAAAGTTTTTCAAATAAAATTGGATTAAAGCTCAGCACCACAAAAAAGGAGACTGATGAGTGCAAAAGTGGCAAAGCACGAAATAGCTATATCTCAAGCCAAAAACAATGAGTGGTAGCACCTTTAAGTTGTTGTTGTTGTTCAAAAACATTCAATGAAATTAAAAGGAATGGTCAAGTCTATCAAGCTGACATTCTAGTACGAATAGTACAATAAAAATAATAACAATTATTCCTTCTTGGTTTGACATTTGTAATTTGGCTATCTCCCTCGAACATAATATTAATGCTTATGAAACTTAAACAAATTTACTTTTTTCATTCTTTCTTTAGTAATTTTCTCCTCATTATTAATTCTCTACCAAATATTTTGATACACGCAGCGCCCTCAAGGCGTTGTGGAGATGAAATAAAAAAATTCGTCTCATAATAGTACTATAGTAAATATATATACAATGGTACGTATCACCCTCCAAAACCCATTTGTTTAAATTGTTGTATTTGTAATGTGGACGAATTGAACGAGAAAAATTGACGTGTTTTCACGCATCCATAGAATCAACTACTGAGTTTTTAGGGGAAATTTCATAAAATTAGAGGAGAAATCACACGCATACTTAAATGAGTTTATGAGTCGCATCATAGACACACCATCACACCATATAAAGACCGGAAACCTATCTGTCATTCTGGTTTGCCTACAATCTGAAACGTCAATTCTCACCAGCGTTGCCGCGAAGAAAAAAATTGTAAGGGCCATTTCCAAAATGTGCGGGCCACTAGCCCACTACCCTGGAAAAAATTTGTTTAGGAAAATAATAACAGTTTGTCTTTTCTAAATAAACTTATTATATTTCAGGTCTTTGTGTCTACGGTATTAGTTATCACACTTGTACAAATTCCCGATCGGGCACATTTTGGCAACGCTGCTTCTCACGCACCCTTATTTCTAATTCTAACATCAATTCACCACTGCTAACATCAATTTACCACCCGCTAACATCAATTCACCACGAAAATGAAGTATAGTGATAAGAAATTCTTTAGGGGAGGCACCTAGTGGCTACATCGACATTAGCTATTGCATTTTTTTGGGAAGAGTACGATAACTCAGGTGACAAAGTTTAATGACGGATTTGTATAGAACAGTTAAAAACAATAATTTTTTTTACTATGGGAGCGGGGTCTAGTCTCCCCGTTTAGGCGTTAGGGGCAATTTAAAAAAATATGTATGTACGTTAAATGGAAAAAATAATGGTAATACTTACAACAAAGTTTTATACATTTTTTTAAAGACAACACTTTTGTCTATTAGCTTGTTCTTAAATCAAGTCAAAACTATGCAAATTAGAATAGTTCGTTGAGATATTATATTTTTAATAAATATTTATTAATCCGATCATCTCAGATGCCAACTTAAGACTAAAATCGAAAAAAATGTTTGCTGTTAACTGTCATCAAATATGGTCAAACAAAGATCTTATGGTTTCTTATACATGAATCACTTGTTATGAAAACAACATGTTCCTACGTGATTGTATTGAAATGTAACATAATGTTTAATATCATATTTTATGATCCAGAGGATCGTGCTTATTGCTTATTATTATATTTTGGTTCATATTTTCTAATTACTAATGGAACAGACGTGTGTTAATTTGCATAGTTTTTTGAAAAAAATTGTTTTAAACTCAAAATTTGGGCAAAAAAAGGTAAAAAAGGTTTAAAGTGTGATTTTTAAAACTTTAAGATTATTTACTATTGTTTTTAAAATGCAATGCATTTTATATTTGTTTTTGATCAAACATTGAAAACTAGATGATTTTATGTCTTGTAGTTCTTGAGAAAATTTCCAAAAAAAAATATTTTAATTAAATTATTTTTCCTTGCTTGAGTATTTACGTAGTCTTATTTTGATAGTAATAATCGAATATGGATTAAGGTATACCCGGAATAAATTATTTTTTCTTAAATCCAGCTTATTTAAATACAAAAGAAACTTTAGCTAGAAGACTTTGTGATTGAAAGTGGCAAGAAATTGTTAATTTTTAACTTCACTATATTCAAAAGTGTGTACTACGTATAATACAGTTTTCAATTCAATAAAAAGCTATAATTGTCTGAACAAGGCATTTGTTGTATGTATTATGTAAAGAAAACTTGAAATATATTAGCAAAAATGTAAAACATTGTTGTTTTTTTTAATTTAAATGTAATACAAAGACTTCTGATTCAGGTAAAATTATACATTCCAAAAATTATCTTTTTTGAATGTTATAATAATTCTTTTTTTTTTCGAATTTAAAAACGTTGACTACTTCATAAAAGTGTTTTGATAATTACAAAACAGTGACCAAGTTTTAACAATTTCACTAAGTTAAGTTTTTCAAATACAAAAAAATAATAAAAGTGTGACATCACCTCAACATCACACATAACATAACTGTTTATTTCTTCGAGGTGAGTTTGAAAACGTCAACAAAAATTCCAATGTTTGCATATTTCATACAAATCTTCTCGCCCAAGAGTAAAATCAATTTGTCACACTACATCGTTGGATACTTTCACTATTTTGGATGCATAACAGCGGTATTGGCCAATACCGAGGGATTCGTAAGGGGTTTGTGTTTCACAACAATTTGTCGCAAGTTCATTTGGTAAAAGATATTTTATCGTTTCAGGAACAACACCATCGTCATTCTGAATCCAGAAATCACCTTCATGCAGTACATTTGCTGCTTCAGCTTCCACTTCAGCTGGTCACAGCAATACAAGTCCAACATGATTTTAGACAATCTGCCGCTGGCAAAACAATTACCTACAAACACTTCATGCCACAAGGTGAAGGTGGATTCTTTGAGTTCGTTTCGTCGCCTCATATGTTCTTTGAAGTTGCTATGTACGTGGCTATCTCAGGGGTAATTCCAGGCAGTAGCACTTGGGCTTACATCGTCATTTGGGTAATTGCCAATCAGGTAAAGTTGCAGGGAAATCATCGCTTGAGTTTCTCTTTTTAACTTTGTTTGTATCATTTACAGACTGAAAACGCTTGGCTTACGCACAAATGGTACAGAAAGAAATTAAAAGAACTATCCAAGGAGACGTTATGCCATATATCCATACATTCTTTAGACGTTAAAAATTGGATATGGAACTTTTAAAACGGATACATTCCATAATCTAATAATAATAATTAGGTGCCATAGTTTTTAAGCATTTCCACATTTACTTTAATTTTGATTCCTTGTCAGTGCTATTTTTTTAGTTGAACAAACAAAAATAAGATTTTTAGTTCCAACGCTTGGTTGCGTTATATTTTTTTTTTATGAAAAATGCGCTTATACATTTTTATAGGAAAATACAAACATTGGAACTCACTTGGACGTGTTCTTATAAGTTTTTTTGATTGTATTGTAACTATAAAGTGTGAATGCAACTTTCTTACTCACACTTCAAGGAAAAAGGTATAAACCATTCCTGTAGGTACATTATTGTACCAAGGACAAGACCGAATGAGTTCCAATGTTTGCATTTTTTAAACATTTTTGATAGTATATGTTCAATTCAACAAAATTGAAAACCTAATATTTGTATTTCTTATTCTTCTTATGTTTTGGTTCATCGTGTGTTCGTGATTGTAATCCTTCTTTGGTTTTAAATAGTTAGTTTAAGAGTTTATTTTTTTTTCAATGCTGATTACGAATCCGAACTTCAATTTTAGCTACATATGCTGAAACTGATAAAGACGATTATTCAAAATTATTTTTGTATTTTTTCAATATGATGTTTTAACCTAAGACAACAAATTCGTAATAAACAGTACGAAATGGTACAAAGAAGGATGTTTTGGAAAATCATCACAATTTTTTTTTTTGAAAAAAGCTTGCCTCGAAAAGCCTTATATATATATTTTTTCAGTAATTTTAAGGTTGAGTGCCGAAAACATATTTTTATTAATTTCATTTTATTTTAAAAACAAATAATCATGATTAACAAACCAAGAAGTCTACCTATCTAATGATTAAAATAATTCCTTATAAAAAAAACAATACAATATTATTGTTAAGGACTTTTAACAAATGTAGTTTAACTAATGTAAGCAAATTGTTTTTATTTATATACTCATCCTTTCGAACAAAAAGGAGATATTTCACATTTTTAACGGATCGATTCCAACGTTTATTAGCTATTTTATCAGCTGTGAATATACATTTTATTGGAGTAGTTCCTTTTGACTGTGACGAGATGGGGATGACGATGTATCTGAACCACAACCACTTGATTTTGAAGATCCTGAAGATGCGAAAAGTTATACTTGAGATAAATTTAAAAATAGAATTTCTCACCTCAACCGGAACTAATTTTAACACAATGCTTTCTCTTCGTGTTATCGGTTCCAGATTTTTTCGATGTTGGGGAAGCTCTTCCCTTTCTGTTGGGCTGTAGGCTCTTCTTTTTTATGGAATAGGAGAAGGTGAGGATTGTCCACGCCGCCGCTTTGCAACTGATGAACGTTAAAAACTTATGATTAGGTTGGAGACAAAAAGTTGAAGACAAACGGTTTTTGTTATGAAATAGAGAAGTTAGAATAGAATAGAGGTGAAAAAGAAGAAAAAGAAATATGAAATAACGACGTTCATAGGACCGGCTAAGGACCGGCCGCAGTGCTGGCACTCCTCGCTGTCACTCCGGATGTCAGTGCAGTGACAGTTCTTCTTAGGCTGGAAGGAAAGATTTGACAGATATCAGAAACAATAATCAGAACAGAGGGAGAAAAAGAGAAATGGATAAAGACCCGGAAAAGACGACGGATTGGAAAGAAAATGGAAAAAGAGAAAGAAAAGATAGACAAAGAAAGAAGACCTAAGACGATTTGAGAGGATGTGCAGCCATCCGCTGCGAGGGTCGCGGCATGCTTGCTGTGCTCGGCTTAGCTCGCCGGAATGGGGGGGATCTTGCCCTCGCAAACGGACCTCCTCCTATTTCAAAAACATATATCATGCCTGGAGAGATCGAAAAACCTAAAAATCGATACCACCACTGATGACCCACCACATTTGAGGGCTGCAGGAGACGGCGCAGCTTGGCCTTATATTCCCACCCCTTTGTGGAATCCAGCAGGCCGTTGGAAGTCCGGATTCCCCTTAACTGGAACTCCTCTAAATGGTCATCATCAAACCTGAAAATGTCATTTTCGCCACTTCTCCTAGCTTACCTTTAATCACCCCCTGGAATAACACTTCATTTCTCCATTGAGCTATCGCTCAACCAAAAAATCACAAAAATTCGATTTTGTTCGACATAAAAAGTCATCAAAATTATCATTTATTGATGCATGGATTCATAAATGCGGAATTTGATTGATATTACATTAAAAGTCAATTTAATTAAACAAGAAATTTGGATATTTAATTTAACATATTTTAATATAATAAAAAAATCAAAAAATTTAAGAAATTGTAATATAAAAATGGTTATTTAAACAATAATCAAAAATATTAAAAAAATATTAAAACACCAAAAAAAATCTGGAAAATATACCGGTTTTCCTTGGCAGACAAAACCCTCGCCAAAAGTCTCGCAATTACTTGTACGGTGTATCAATTCACACCAATAAAAACAAGGCGAACACCCTTTATATCCTACCTACAAATAGAGCTCTATGTGTGGTTCGTATCTAGGGGCAAAATCATGCTTCCCACGAGCGAGATTGGAAAGAATTCCTCCACGGAATCTTATCAAATTGCCGGTAAAATAATTGTCCACACTCTTTTGTGGCACGCAATAAAAAAGTGAAAATTAAGACAATAACTTTAAATATTATACAAGTAAAACTTTCAAAATGGACGTTAATATTTCGCTTGACGAATTAAATTGTGATATAAAAAAATATATATATAAATACTTCGGACGCTCTTGCGCGTCGCTTCGCTCGACCCCGCGCTCTTGACTGAGGTTCGTATGCGCTTTTGAAGGGGATTTAGAGCTTCTTGCTTGAATCCAGGAACTTTTGCTTGAAGATTTGAGCTTGAAGAATTTTTATCTTGAGTGGCTTCGGTTTTCGTGCGTAGCAGCACTCTGTACGACACGTCGTGCGAATTGGTAAACTTCGACCAAAATTGGCTCGGCCTTCGTAAAGATTTAGTTTCTCAAAAATTTGTGTTTGGACCACAAAGAAAAACTATATTTATAAATAGAACAAAAAAAAAACCCGAAAAGGGTGTCGTTCTGCGGCTTGCCGCCGGCACCTTACTTGGCACGCGGAGACTCACGGGCTATATGCTCGCTCTTCTTCTGGCCAAACTGCCTCAATCCCACGGCTTTCTTTGGATGGACGTTCGTCGTCGTTGGCAGAATTTCTACCCCATTCTATTTGTTAAATAGCGAATAGCGAAAATAGAACAATTGGTAATCGGAATTCTGAAGGATTCTTTGTTCCTCCAAAAAAAAAAAAAACTTTCAGTGACTTATTTATTGTACGACTATCGAACTTCAAAATGCCCTCTAAGCTGAACAAAAAACAAACACAGACCTTCTTTCTCAAAAACACTCTATATGAAGATATAAATCCTTCGTACGTATCACCCTTCAAAACCCTGTTGCTTACATTGTTGTATTTGTAATGTGGAAGAATTCAACGAGTAAAGTTGACGTGTTTTCACGCATACATAGACAGATTTACTGAGTTTTTAGGGGAAATTTCATAAATTAGAGGAGAAATTACACGCACGCTAAGAAATACTTTATGAGGCCAGTTTCCGGTTTAGCTTGTAGGCAAACCAATATGGCTACCGAGGATTTATATCTTTACTAGAGTGTTTTTGTTCTTTCTTATTCGTCGATCTCTATTTTTTCTTTGTTCGATAATTCTTAAGCCGCCGACAATAGTTTTAGACGGTTCGCTGGCTAAACACATTGCGCCGCTGTTCACGCGTTCAAATTCACCACGGTTTGCGTTCGTCCAGTCCGAAACAAATAAAGTATGTGAAATTTTTACCGTCTTGTGGTGCCAAAATACCTATTTATTCGTGTTCGTCACATTTGTTTTTGTTGGTTTATATAAATAATATATCATTATGTATATTATCATTATGTTAGTAATTTTTTGTTGTCACTTATCGTTTACTGTCACTATATTTTTCTTGCAAAAATTATGTACATACATGTAAAACACAAACAAAAACTATAAAAACAGTAATAAACTAAACAGTATAACATAAAAACAAACATCTCCTAATTAACTCATTCACATTCTTTCACATCACTTTCAAACTCACTTTACCATTTCACATTTTCAAACCTTAAAGAAAACACAAAACCAATAACTCTAACCCAATCGTCACACCAACGACTATCGCACACCTCCCTTAACATTTTAGAACTCCCTATTCCAGTTCGCTTTCCAGGAAGACTTTCCAATTATCTGTCATCACTGTCTCCTTTTTCTTACAGCCATTTGTATCTTGTATCAATGAGGGATGAGGCCGAACAACAAGGACGACGAGGTAAATAAACAACAAAAAAAACAAAATCGCCTATCGGATTAGGTGTAAAAGAATTATAATTAATATCCTTTTATTTTTCTTTTCAGGTAATCCCCAAATTGCAGCCACCACAGATTATCATCAATCTCAGCCAGGCAACGAGTAAACAATATCGTAAGTAAACATTCATATGTGTGTTAATTTATATACATTGTTTTTGTTTTCTTTTCGTTTTAGGTCATTTTCATAGCGCCGACGACGAACGCCTGGCTTGCCGAAGTTTTTATGAGAACCAGTGACGGTGACTGCTGCCGCTTAGGACTTTTTGGTGGGGAAGAACCCACGTCCCAGCAACGAGTAAAAATATCGTGAGTAAACGATTATTTACTTCTTTTCATTCATTTAATTAATTCATTTGTTTTGTTTTCATTTTAGGTCTTTCCTCAGCGCTGAAAATGTCTCAGTTTGCCGACGGTTCCTCCAGCTGCACCATCGCCGTTCTAGGCAGCCATAACAAAACTCCGGTGCTGCTTGAGGGTTTCACGTGAAACAGTGACGGTGATGGCTGCCGCTCAGGACTTTTCGGTGGGGAAGAACCCACGTCTTCAGCCGGGCAATATCGTGGTTAGACTTAGTTAAGTTATTTTTCTATTGGTTCTAGCTCTTTATTTTATTTTAGTTTAAGCTATATAATGTAAAATAATTTACAAGGTAATCAGGATCATTTAAACAACAATACAAAACAACAATAAATGAGACAAACGCGAAGAAAAAATATGTATAAATAAATCTGGCCTTAAACTTACAATAACCAATACCAAAAAAAAAATCACAGATGTTTTGCTCTGGTCAAGGTTTAAAAGGCATTGACCATATCACAGTTACATTTTTTTTTGTCGCGCGTTATCGCTTGAGATTTGTGAAACGATTTATTAGGGGATTTCTCTATCGGAGTTAATCATGCCTGGTAAGCAACCGGGTCGTAAACGTGAACTGGGCGGTGCATTTCGGGACTTATCTGGAATTTTAATTCTAATCTAAAGTTTTCTGATAATGTCGTTTGTTCGTTAACACCGTCCATCTTACTATTCTATTCAATTTTCTAATAAAATTTGATATCACAGTTCAACATTTAACTAGCCTAATCAGTCTTGTATAAAAAAAAATCATGTTGGTGTATTGCACAATTATCCCTCAAGTATTAAGTAGGTAAAACATTTTCATATCGCAGATCGGTCTTAAATTCTAGATGGTCAATATATAAAAAAAAAAACTATAAAAATATCACAGTCGCGGTTCTTAAAATCTTTTTTTAAAAAAATGTTGTTGTGGGTGTTCAGGGTGTTCTTTATATTCTATTCAGTCTATGTCTCTTCGTGTTTTCATATCACAGTGGGCCTTAATACTATTCTAGTCAGTCTTCATAAACAAAAAATATATATCCTCTCGTATCACATATTAGCACTTAATTCTAACTTAAAGTAAGACTTAAAGCTAATCAGGTACAGTGGTGGACATTTTGGTCAAAGAGTACAGGTACTTATGGACTTTCGTCTGAACATGCTTGTTCGTTATCACAGGGTTATCACTTATAGTTCATTGATATCTGGTGATTTCGCACCAAGCTTAAGGCCTGACTAGAATTAGTATTGTTTTGAAATCTTTTCTGACTAGAGACAAGTTGAAGTTAATGTAAACGATCAACAAGAAAACCTTTTGATTACTTGATATCTTTTGCGTGGAAGATACCTATGCTTTTGCCAGCTAGATTCTCAAGTTCATACAGGTTTTTACCTACAGCTTTAACTACTCGACCCTTAACAAATTTTGGACATAACTTGGCTGACACTAACTTAGACGAATCACTAAGGACGAAATTACATTTGATATGGCATTTACTTTTGGGTTAAATATTCTTTCCCTTGTTTCCCTATATTGTTTTAAGCGTATGGGTAAGGTTTTATGTGGAAGCAGTTTCTATTAATGTCTATCGTCTTGTTACTTATATTATCTTTTAATTTTTCCCTTTTTAATATTAAGATGGGTTGGTTGTTTACGTTCAATTGTGGTTGTTAGATAGATAGATAGACAGATAGATTTATTGTTTATTTTCCAAATTTAAGTCTACAAAAAAGTATTAATAATTCTTTAATTTTAAGACATGACTATAAAAGCCGTCTGTTTTAACAAATAGCTTATGGTTTGGTGAGGATTGTGGAAGCTTGAAAATTCGTTTTAAGAAAAATCGGAGCAGGTTTTCTACTGTATCGTATGATTTGTATCCCCACACTTGAGCTCCATATAGCATTATTGATTTGGAAACTGCCTGAAATAATTGGTATTTGATTCTCATCGATATATGTTTATCTTCCAGACAGTTTTTCCATGCGGCACTTATAGCTGATTTAGATGTAGATAGGTTCTCCTGAAAGTGTTGTTCCATGTTCATGTTGCAGCAGATATTTATTCCCAAGTATTTATATGACTTTACTGTTTCTAATTCCTGTCCATCAAAAAACCACTTCTCATTCCTAGCGTAGCACCCACCTCCTTTTCTAAACACCATGGTTTTGGATTTATTTATGTTTACATTCAGCCTCCATTCATCACAGTATTTTTTCAGCTGATTAATCATCCGCTGTAAACGTTCTGGTGTGTCCAAAAGGAGCACCAAATCATCTGCATACATCAAAACTTTAATAAGGATTCCCCCAATTCTTACACCGCCACATAAATAATCGGAAATGTCGTCTATAAACATTATGAATGCTTGCGGACTTAAATTGCAACCTTGTTTCACACCTGTAACCGTTTCAAAAAAATTTGCAGTTGGCTACCGTCCCAAACAGCAGAAGTCGTTTGTTCATACAATTTTTCAATCAAGTTGCCAAATTTTCTTGATAGAATTTATAAAAAAGTGCGCTTCTGTCCACCGTATCAAATGCAGCTTTTAGGTCAACAGAAAACGCATATAGCTTTCTCTTTTCTCTAATAAATGTCTGCGTTGTCGTATTCAGAATGAAGATTTGATCTATGGTCGAGTAGTTCTCACGGAATCCTGCCTGGAATTCGCTTAAGCATCTGTTTTGTGAAGGCCAACTATTAAAACGATTTGCCATAACCCCCATTAATATTTTCAGCTATGAGTTTAAAAATGAAATGCCTCTATAATTATCAGCCTGATTAGGGTCTCCTTTTTTAAGGATTGGAAAGATTACGCTCTGCTGGAAGCTCATAGGGACGTCTCCAGTTTCAAATATTCGATTTAGTTCTTTGGTAAGAATTTCTAATGGATCATCATTGGCATATTTGAAAAATTCAATAGGAATGCCGTCAGTTCCTGGTGATTTGCGATCTTTACTTTTTACTAACCAGCCTCTTACTTCTGCTTGGGTGATGGGTTTATCCAAAATCCAAATTAGTACATCTGGTCTTGCATACTGAAAACGAGGCTGGAGTAAAGAATCGAGAGGATTCAGCATATTACTGAAATATATTTTAGCTGTGCTGCATTGATATTAAGTCCAATTTTTAATTTTCTTCCATTTATTTGTGGTTGTTCAGTAACAATGTTCGAGGTGGTTCGTGTGGTGTCTGTGTCGAACGCGACTCCCCCAGGCTCCACGCATTCGACCCGGTCAACATTGCGGACAATTCGGTTTAATGACGCCTTCTTTTCCGCACCCGAAACAATATTATCCTATTGGGCGGAGAAGGACAATCGACATAAGAATGACCAACCGTGTGGCAATTCCAACACTTTAATGTTCTTGTTTCGCTGCTGAGTTTGTTGGTTCGGGGTCGAACATTAGGTTGCTGGAAAGCGTCTATATGCCCTTCCTCATAATCGGGATCTTCGTAAGCCAGCTCGTTTGCTACAAACTGGTTTGGTTGCCTTACTGGTCTAGCGACGTCTCGCTCACGCTCTCCCCCACGCGATGGGAATGCATATTCAGCTCGCCTTAGCTGTTCTTACTTGAAGAGCGCTTGCGGGTATACCAATATCCCGATCCGGTCGTTCAGATTCCTTTTCAGTATTCGGACTAGCTCATCCTCGGAGATATGAATTCCCAGTTGACTCTTCATTTTGTATATGGAAGCAAAATATGCGTTGATAGACTCCCAAGCTTCTTGGTGCTATCCATGATATCCCTCATGATCTCTAGGTCAAACTTGGAGTTTCTGAATTGACGCATTAGTGCGTCTCTGAGTCCAGTCCAGTCCGGACGATAACTGGTTCGCTGGTACTGCCAGTACCATTCGTACGCAGTCCCCGCTAGTAGTAAATGGAAGTCCCTTAGGATTTCCGCCCACGTACACCCGTGCTGACGTTGGAGTACTTCTACGCGAAAAATGAAGTCTCCGACGGTCAGTCGATCCGGCTTTCCTTCAAAAACTATCCCCCACTTATCGATGCGAATCGGTTGTCTCCCTGGTCTTGGCGGATAGTTGGGTGGTGACCTAAATTGGGGTTCAGGGTGAAGATCTTCCCCCTGATGATATCCCTCTGGTGGATATGGCATCCCGTGTCCATTAGGCTCCTGACCGTAGGGATGGGTTCGCTCAATATATAGCCTCTCTTGAATCATTCGCCTAGAATGATCCGGCTGTGGTGGAAGTCTATCAGAATATTGACTTGTCTGCGCGTGTAGAAACTCCGAAGTCACTCTTTGTGAATTAACACATAGTTGGTGGCAAGTTCCTCACCGGAAGTTGAATCGGCGGAGCTTGAATACTTTCAAGTGCAGCTCTGGACTTCGACGCTTGAGACGCCTTTGTCGGCCGAACTCTTTCTGAAAGTGGTGGAGTTGGTCGTGTGGCGTAGTTGATTTCCTTCATGAAATCTAAGAATCCTCGTTCTACTTCACTTCTGACGGCCTCTGAGACGTTTCCGCTTATCGAGCTGGTGTACGACTCGTACGCGTTCACGACAGCTAGATTAATTAGCGTCTTAAGTTCAGCCGATACGCTACTTGCAGTTATTTCCACATCTCTATCTTCACCGTTTCTAGATGTTTTGTTTTATCTTGGGTCGGATACACTGGCCCAAAGTCCATCAAGCTGGTATTGTTCACCCTTTCCGCTGGAATTTCCACTCCCCTCGTTTGGTCTGACCTTCGGTTTCCCTCTTCTGCTGAAGTCAGATTGCTATATGCGGGCGTGGTAATCGTATTGCCGGTTTCATCGGACCCGCTGGTCCCGCGTGATGTCCCTTGGACGGGCTGATTTAGTCCAATCATATCACCCACGACCTGACCTTTCAAACTACCTGGCTTGTCCATCAGTTCCGGAAGTTGATTGGTTGAACCGCTCGGTCCCTTATCAATAGATGGTGGATCTTGAATATTTTGATCAATCAATCCGGGTGGTGGAGTGCGACTCATGGGCATGGCGTCGTCGTTTCCCACTAGTTTCAGTTGTCGGCGGGTGACGGGTGTATGGAAAACTTGTGTTTTGCGTGGCTTTCTTGGTTTCTTGACCACCGGGTTATCACTCATAACCTACTTCAAAAAAAACTACGCTAGGGTGACTCTCCCAGAAATCCTAGCAAGTTATACGGATTGGTATCTATACCTTTTCCTCTCCAAGACCCAATGACCTATCGCGAACTAGGATCAAATGGAAACGGCTACAATAATAAATAACTCACAAAAAAAATAGCTGAACAATTTGAAAAAATACAAAAAAAAACCTAAATTGTAATTTGCAATAAGAATAACTAACATAAGAAATGAAAATAAAAAAGATAAATATGGAATAATTAAATGAATGATTAAATAAATAATATTAACGAAAAAATTTGAAGTATTAAATAACAGAAAAAAAAATGATTAAATAAATAACAAAAAGATATAATTTTACAAGAATAAATAAAAATACGAAAGATGAAATTACACTAAAACTTCATAAATGAAATGAATAAATTAATAAAATAAATAAATAAATAATCGAACAAAATTATTAAATAAATAAATAACAAAAAATATTCTTGAATTTGCAAAAGAATTGAACTTCTATGAAGCAAAAATGAAAATTTTATCTAAAATAATATACGGTTGCTTACGAGAAAAAATTAAATTATTAAACCTAGACTCTAAAATACTATGAAATTGTTGATGTCAAAACTGTCTAACAACCAACAATACAAAAGAAATTTCAAAAAAAAAATTAAAAGAACTAAACCTAATTGTTACAATCTTAAGCTATTACGCCAAAGATTTCCTACTACTATGTAATTAATTTTATTTTTATTTGTTTGTTTTTTTATTTATTATTTTAATTTTTTTTTTGTTTTGGAATTTTGTGTTTTTGGCTTAAGAGCTAAACTTATTTACTACCAATCACCAATTTGACAAAAAAAAATACAAAAATAACTAAATAAGAAAATAACGAAAATAAAATTACTCTTATAGACTCAAAAAAAAAATCATAAACAAATAGATGGAAAAACCTCAGTTTCCACAAAAACTTAATCGTTTTCTAGAAAACTTCTCGCAACAAAAATAAACCTCTGAAATGATGTATGTGCCTGTCTACACGCGTTGTGCCCACAACGTTGTGACGAGAGTTTTTGGGCAAGCGAGGAGCTGAGTAAAGGGATGGGATGCTCATGACAAAAATTGAATTTTCTGCTTGGGCAGTACAGTTCCTTTCTCATTTCGTTCCGAATTTCTCATTATTTTCTGTTCGTCGATGCGAAATGTATACTAGTTTTGCTCTTCGGCTTGGCACATATTGTATACACGCTTACCACGTTGGTCATCTGGACCAAATTTGGTCATTATTTTTTCACTTGGTCAAATGGTCATTTTTTATTCCATTTGGTCATATTTTTTGGAAACGACAAAAGATGTTCGACAATTTGAGTAACGAAAACGTTTTTTTAACATACTCACATGGCTAAATAGAAATAACTGTTAAACTCATTTAAGCAACTTTGTGTAAATAATAACTTTATTAAAAATATAAACTCTTGATCTGAATTGGACTTAGGGAACAGAGAGAATTATCTACGCATTACACAAGCCGTAAAAATTCTTGAAATCGAAATTATTGTAAAAACTTATATACTGTGATCTAATGTTAAAATGCTTTGTTTTTATATTTCGTCATCTTTATTTGGGTTAATCTAATTTAATTAAGTATGTTAGAGATTTTGTCAGTTTATTTGTACGTAATTAAAAAATAAATGTCATCTGCATAATAAGGAAAATATGTTAAACAAAATGTGATTATGTTGGCCGTTTTTACCTACAATTGGTCATTTTTATTTTCAAATTTGGACACAACCTTTTTTTTAAGTGGCAACCGTAAATGCATGCTGGTCGGCAGTATCACCGGCTCAAAATTTCAAACACAAATGTTTCAAGTTTGTCGTTCCATAACACAAAATGGAAAAGGGGTCATGAGTAGTCACAACACATGTAGACACATAGTGTTGTGAGCACAACGTTGTGGGCACAACGCGTGTAGACAGGCACTATGAATTGCAATCAAAATTGAATTAGTATTTGCTATATGTTTTGTTTGTATTTGTGTTTGTGATTCGGGGGTGTTTGGGGTAGCCAGAGAAGTGGCTTACTCTGAATTTGTGTTGACGAAATCGTATGACTTCAATTTCAGTTGATGATAACGCTCCAAAAGAAGAAATTTGCTACTCAAAGTGTGGTGTATTTAAAAAACATTGAAACGAGTCGTAGACAATTTCAACTCGTTCCTGCCGTCGGGGTCGAAACATCGCGTCGCAATTTGACAAGCTTTCTAAAGAGCTATCTTGACAAAGACTTACGCTATGCCTCGATCTCGACGACAAGGACGACTCAAACTAGAGATGTCAGTTGCGATTTCTTTAGACTCCGACCTGTTATCCGCAATTCAAAGGTTATGTAAGGACTATTCCTATGAAGACATGACAACCTAATATCGAAGGAACACAACTTACTCGACACTTAGATGTTCCGACCGTTCTTGTCTCGTTTGCCAAATCGAGTCGTCGCAATTAAAACGCCTTCTCAAGAGCCATCGTCATTAAGACTTACGCCTCGACTTGACATATTTAACAAAAAAGGTCGGGCCATTAGGAAAAACTAAGGCAAAACCGAAAGTTCGCCATTTGCAATGTTACTTGCCAATGGCTTACCTTCGGGCCATACGTTGGGCGCCATTTGAAATAGAGAAGTTAGAATAGAATAGAGGTGAAGAAGAAGAAAAAGAAATATGAAATAACGACGTTCATAGGACCGGCTAAGGACCGGCCGCAGTGCTGGCACTCCTCGCTGTCACTCCGGACGTCAGTGCATTGACAGTTCTTCTTAGGCTGGAAGGAAAGATTTGACAGATGTCAGAAACAATAATCAGAACAGATGGAGAAAAAGAGAAACGGATAAAGACCCGGAAAAGACGACGGATTGGAAAGAAAATGGAAAAAGAGAAAGAAAAGATAGACAAAGAAAGATGACCTAAGACGATTGGAGAGGATGTGCAGCCGTCCGCTGCGAGGGTCGCAGCATGCTTCCTGTGCTCGGCTTAGCTCGCCGGAATTGGGGGGGGATCTTGCCCTCGCAAACGGATCTCCTCCTATTTCAAAAACATATATCATGCCTGGAGAGATCGAAAAACCTAAAAATCGATACCACCACTGATGATCCACCACATTTGAGGGCTGCAGGAGACGGCGCAGCTTGGCCTTATATTCCCACCCCTTTGTGGAATCCGGCAGGCCGTTGGAAGTCCGGATTCCCCTTAACTGGAACTCCTCTAAATGGTCATCATCAAACCTGAAAATGTCATTTTCGCACGTCTCCTAGCTTACCTTTAATCACCCCCTGGAATAACGCTTCATTTCTCCATTGAGCTATCGCTCAACCAAAAAATCACAAAAATTCAATTTCGTTCGACATAAAAAGTCATCAAAATTATCATTTATTGATGCATGGATTCATAAATGCGGAATTTGATTGATATTACATTAAAAGTCAATTTAATTAAACAAGAAATTAGGATATTTAATTTAACATATTTTAATATAATAAAAAAATCAAAAAATTTAAGAAATTGTAAAATAAAAATGGTTATTTAAACAATAGTTAAAAATATTAAAAAAAATATTAAAACACCAAAAAAAAATCTGGAAAATCTACCGGTTTTCCTTGGCAGACAAAACCCTCCCCAAAAGTCTCGCAATTACTTGTACGGTGTATCAATTCACACCAATAAAAACAAGGCGAACACCCTTTATATCCTACCTACAAATAGAGCTCTATGTGTGGTTCGTATCTAGGGGCAAAATCATGCTTCCCACGAGCGAGATTGGAAAGAATTCCTCCACGGAATCTTATCAAATTGCCGGTAAAATAATTGTCCACACTCTTTTGTGGCACGCAATAAAAAAGTGAAAATTAAGACAATAACTTTAAATATTATACAAGTAAAACTTTCAAAATGGACGTTAATATTTCGCTTGACGAATTAAATTGTGATACAAAAAAATATATATATAAATACTTCGGACGCTCTTGCGCGTCGCTTCGCTCGACCCCGCGCTCTTGACTGAGGTTCGTATGCGCTTTTGAAGGGGATTTAGAGCTTCTTGCTTGAATCCATAGAGGAAATATATTATCTAGAGTCCCGACCGGTACCCTTCCTACCTGAAACACCCTAAAATTTTATTCGAGGTGAACTCTCTCAAATTCCGTATCGGTGAATACATGTGAGTGGTGGAAAAAGGCAAAATGTCAGATTGAATTCTTGTCAAAAATGACAGTTCCACAATTTCGATTTCAAAAACAAAACATTCAATTTGAGATTCTACAAGTAAGTTTTTGTAAATTATTTTGTTTTGTCTAAACATTTAACAGAATTTATTTCTTTTCAGATCAAAAACCTTAACGATTAAGAGCTACAAGTGCATTTAATTAAAAAAACGATAGACCAGGAACCAGAAGAAAACAATGAGACTTGCTCTACTCGGAGCTCAAGTAGGTACGTTTAAAAAAAAGAGTATTTATGTTGCTTTGTTTCAGCTATGGATTGCTCCAATAATATACTTTACTACCAACTCAAGAAGATGTACATAAGAATAAAAATCGACTTTATTAGCATCTCCTTAGTGTTTTCATTTCGGGTGCTGCCGATTTCAAACCATGATACAGAAAGCAATTTCTCTCAAGAAATTTGGAAGGTTTGCTCAAAACAAGGGCGCTAGTCCCCAGGTGAATTTATTTTATATTATACTAGCGGACCCGACAGACTTCGTTCTGTCAAAAAGCTTTGTAAGGCAGATGTAAGCATTTGAAAGTAAATAATCGCTTTACTGTTAATCGTGTGAATGTGAATCACAATTAATAACAAAAATCAGTTTTATTTTCATCGTAGTGCTTTATGATATACAATGTTTTTTGTTTGATTACCTGGCGCAAAGACAAACAAATATGATGGTTTTCCAACACGGGAACAGGCAACATACAATTGCCCATGTGAGAAACATGGGTTTTCCACATGGTATAAAGAATACAAGGTATGCTTGACAGTTGTGGTCGACTGAATCGTGACGTCATTGCGAGTGAATTTTCTTATTTATGATGTTCTTTGATATTCTTTGGTATAATTAATAATTAAATTCTATTTAAACCAATTTTGTTTGCTTTGTAAAATTTACAACCAAGAATGCCCTTGAACAAGGTAACCAAGTCAACAGATATTGGAATTGTAGCCACTTCGGAAACTTGTAGAATATGTGGATATAGGAAAGGAAAAGAGGAAATCGAAACTATAGAAATCCCATTTTCTTATAAATATTTAGTGGGTGAATTGAGTTCGGTTTTCAATTTCTATAGATGTAAAACTTTGAAATAAGAAGATAAACTAGGTATTTCTCTTTTAAGTAATAGTTTTTATTTTGTTTGTACGTTTGTTTCTTTTTTTCGTTATTAGTATTATTTAAAGACTTTATTCTAAAATAAAGTCTACATCTAAAGAACAAAAGTTTAACCTTTTCAGGTAAATTTACATCATCACAGTTTCTTAAGTGAAACTTTAAGTAATCACTTATCACATGTATCTTATTGCTATTGATTTTAATAAATATGTTTTCAAGAGCAACAATTTTTTCCATAAATTCTGGAGATGGTTTGTGCAGACCACCTTCAGATATTGCATCAATCCATGTAAATGAGGTTTGCTTTTCTTGAAGAATGTAGACAAATCGCTGACGATATATCATCCAGTGTCCAGTTCAATTTCTTCTTGGGATTCTTTAGTCGTTTGATCTGGCCATCAGTAAAAATAGATGCAACAGAGCTTTCAAGGTTGCGGAGCTTGCAGTTATCTTCTTCCAATTGTTTTTTTTCTTTTTGGCAAGTAGTAGTAGTAGTAGAAATGGTGGCCACGAGCAGTCTAGCTCGGTGACACAATTAGCGCTGCGTTGCGCCGTTTTGATACCATAAAATACTCGGTTGACCTATAAAGATAAAAGGGGGATTATAAAGAGAAAAATACGCCTCAAATCCACTTTGTTGCGTTTAGAAAGGAGATCAAATCTTTGATCTCCAGTTCTGAGAGCTCATTGAGGTCGTTGAAAAAGGACTTTCCCAATGTTTTGGCTCTCGTTTTGGCTAAGGCGGGACACTTGCATACGAAGTGAAGAACAGTTTCTTTTTCTCGCTGGTCCTCACAACTACGACAGAAAGTATTGTGGGGGATGCCCAGCTTAGATGCGTGTTCTCCAACAGGCCAGTGTCCGGTGCATGTAGCAACGACCCTGGCTATGTCTTGCCTGGGTCTGCAAATGAGATTATTAGTACGGGATTTGTTGTAGGTGGGCCATATCCTTCTAGATATGATACAGTTGGTTAGGCTGTTCCACCTGTGGTTTGATTCAGCGAGGAAAATAGAGAAGATCTTGCCCTTCATAGCACCAAGAGGAATGTTGACTCTTTCCGCGAGTGAGCTATGAAGGGCTGATCCTTGCCTAGCCAGCTCGTCAGCTCGTTCATTGCCCTCAAAGCCTCTATGACCCGGAATCCAGATGAGAGTGACCCTGAGTCCAATGTTCATGCTCGCTAACTCACTTCGGCATTGTTGAACCAGTTTGGAGGATGAAGTGGACGAGCCAATCGCTTGAATAGCCGCCTGACTGTCCGAAAAAATAGCTGTATTGCGGTTTTGATTTGGATCTAGTTTTAGTAACTTGCATGCTTCCTTGATCGCGAGTAGTTCAGCCTGAAAAACACTAGCAAAGTCAGGAAGTCGCAAAGACCTGGAGACATTTAGAGACTCGGAAAAAATTCCTGCACCGACCCCACACTCCATCTTCGAGCCGTCAGTGAAAATAGTTGTGTCGAAGCCTCTCGTCACTAAGTCATCATCCCATTCATTTCGAGATGGGATGATAATTTTAAAATCCGCACTGAGGTCCACAGTAGGGGTGCAGTAGTCGGTTTCTGTCGAAAAGATGTCCGCTGGGATGAGATTAGTGATATTACTATGACCAAAGGGCCTAGAATACCAACTATTCGATTCCCTAAGTCTCAACGCGCTGCAAGATACTAAGTATTTGATATGCAGGTCTATTGGTAAGAGGTAGAGAAAAACGTTTAGGGCGTCCGACGGACATGAGCGCAAAGCTCCCGTGGAGCCAACACTAGCTGTTCTCTGAACCTTTTTTAGTTTAGTTATATTGTAGGCTTTGCTAAGCGCGGGCCACCAAACAATCGAACCATAGGACAAGATTGGACGTACCACGGCTGTATACGTCCACAAAATCATCTTCGATTGCAAACCCCACTTTTTGCCAAAGGTTTTATTGCAGGCATAGAAAGCTATGCTGGCTTTCTTGACCCTTTCTTCGATATTAAGTTTCCAGTTTAACTTTGGGTCAAGTATTACTCCCAAATATCTAGCGCTGGAAGACAAGGAAAGAGTTTCACCGTTGAGGCGGGGAAGGGTGAAGGGTGGTACTTTTGTTTTCGTAGTAAAGAGCATCAGTTCAGTTTTGCTTTTATTGACACCCAGGCCACAGTTTGTAGCCCAGTTGCTTACTTTTAGCAATGCCATCTCCGTAATCTCACTAATCACGGAAGTGTACCTTCCTGATACCAGTATCACCAAATCATCTGCGTAAGCAACGGCCTTCACACCACAACTTTCCAGTTTAAAAAGAATTTTGTTCATGACCAGAAGCCAAAGAAGAGGGGACAGAACACCCCCCTGAGGTGTTCCCCTGTTTACGCACCTGGTCAAGTAAGTGTTACCTAAGGTAGCTTGAATCCTTCTATCACTGAGCATGGATACAATCCAACTTCTGATGTAGTCCTCTACACCCTGATCAACTAGTGATTCTTGAATAGATTCTGTTAAGACGTTGTTAAAAGCTCCTTCTATGTCTAAGAAGGTAGCGAGAGTATATTCTTTGAAATGTATGGTTTTTTCAACTGTACGCACTACCTCATGTAGGGCTGTCTCCGTAGACTTGCCCTTAAGATAAGCGTGTTGTGAACTCTCAAGAGGATTTACATCTTTTTGGCAAAGCTGCAACTGTTTCTCCAACTCGATTATTTGAAGCTGTCTGCTACACTCCATATCAACTCTGTATATAAAAAAATTTTGATTTAACACAATGCTTTTTAATATTTTAATATAAAAATGAACCTACTCTGTTTGAGTTGAAATTGAATTTTCCATCTCGACAACATGCTGCATTTGTTCTTGCATATTGGGTGAAATATTTTCCTTCTCTTCATAATGTTGGAGGCAACTTGCCACAGTTCTTCGGTTGTTCCTTTTGTCCGCCCTAAGAGCCCTTGATAAAGCAAGCGCATTGTCACCGCAACTTTCAGGTACGTTTCTGAGTGGTACGGCTTTCGGATCAAGTTTTGATTTAGGCAATGGCACATTCATAAGTTTATCTTTAAGACAATAATCGTCTTCTTTAAAATGCAACGAGCATATTCGTGCAAAGCTGGTATTAACATTTTTTTTTCCACAAGCTTTAACCCAAGCCAAACTCAGATTTGGATCTTTTGGGAAGCAAACAAATCTCAGGTTTTCACAGTTTTTGTTGTTTGAATAACTTTTGCAATTTTTCACACAACAATAATTTGGCATATTTACATTTATGTAAATAGTTTGTTTATTTAAAAAGAAGTTACAATTATTTATATTTTTCAAGAGCACACTATCTATTTACTTTCGCAAATGAAATCAACCAAAACATTAAGAAGTAAAAACCGCACAAAACTGGCTGTCACTCGCAATGACGTCACACGAATACAAGATGGCGACCTATCATCTCATATACAGCATACCTTGTATTCTTTATACCATGGGGTGAGTCATTTTTAGTAGTGTTCTGCCAAGCAAACCCATTTTGGTACTTCACCTTATATTCTTTTGGTGTTTATTCTTTATTTACATATTTTATTCACCACTACTGAGGGGATTATTATTACTCACTTTAACAACTTTATTCATATATACTGACATCTTACGGCCAGAACTACAACTACGAGAATATATTTACTCACCACTTTAACATCGACATTATTCGGTTTGTGAATTTAATAACGCAAGCAAATACACAAACCTTTAACTACAATATCTCCATACTGTACAGTAGCAAACAATATTTAAAATTTGGCCAAAAATCAAAATCCCAAAATAATCGTTTACAACATGGCAAATTGTTCTTTATGTAACGAAATTGCTGATTATGGAATTGATTCTATTATATGCAATGGAATATGTCGGAAAATTTTTCACGTGAAATGCATTGATGCTCCACATAGCTCTATAAAATTATTTGCCAAAAATAGATCTTTCTATTATTTCTGTGACGAGTGCGATCCTTTCGCATACACTAATATTGCTCGAAATGTCATTGAAAACACCAACCGTTTAGAAAACATGCACAAACAACTACTGTACCTTTCAGACAAAATTGAAAACCTAGCATCGCAACCTCCACATCAAGGCCGACTTACAAGAAGTAAGTTAAAAAATTCTAATGCTTACTCTGAGCAAAGTTCTTCCTCATCTACAAAACGGAAAAGTGACGAAATGGACAAGGACACAGATATTGGTTAACTGAATCCTTTCACTAAGAAACAAAGTTTATCTGTATTTGAATCATATGTTCCAACTAATCCGGTCTCCATAACAACACAAGAATTAAGAACAATTTCTTCCACTGAAACTATTACTGAAACTATTACTGCAAGTTCTCCTTCAGTATCAGTTTAAACTTCCTTACCAAACTCCTCGAGTCAACCATTTGAATTACCTGTAGTAGAGCGACCTGCAATAGAGCGACCTGCAGTAGGGCCACCTGCAGTAGAGCAACCTGCAATCGAAGATAATAGATACGAATCTCCTATTGTACATGGACTTAAAGTTGTTGAAGGTCAAAAACAAATTTTTATTTCTAAACTTGCACCATCTACAAATGCTCTAGATATTAAAACGTATTTAATTCAGAAAATTGGTAAACTAGAATTAATCACTGTGGAGAAAATGCTTCAAAGGAACTATTCCAAGTATGCATCATTTAAAATAAGATGTCCGGACTCGATTTTCCATTTACTGAATTCTCCATCATTTTGGCCTAATGGTGTAATCGTACATGAATTTGTGAACAGGAACTCAAAGATACAACCACACCATTTTCGACAGTAACTGACAACGCTAAAATCCAGCAGCATGTATTAATTTACTATCAAAACGTTAACGGCTTACGGACCAAAACCAATATAGTCTATACGAACTTAACCAACCTCCCTCACGATGTAATTGTTTTAACAGAGACGTGGCTATGTTCATCAATAGCTAATTCTGAACTTTTTGATAGCAACTACCAAATCTACCGACGTGATCGTCATTGTATGATTCAACCGTGGTTGGCGGAGGAATTATTATAGCCGTACAAAATTCGTTAATGTGCTCTCTCGTCGATGATTTCCGACAATCCTTGCTTGAAATATTGTGCATAAAGATAAAAATGCCTAATGGTTTCCTCTACGTAGTGGCTACTTACATTCCGCCTTGCTCCAACAGTGATGTATATGATCAACTTTACGACTGCCTGGATGGCATAACTGAAAACATTGACCCTAACGATGAAATAATCATAGTTGGCGATTTCAATCTAAGTGATCTAAACTGAATTAATTCTAATGATAGCGGCGAATTTTTGCCTATTAATCTGTCGTCGTCCAAAGAAATCTCCCTCATAGATTTGATGGCTGCCCTTTGTTTAAATCAAATTAATGGAGTTCCAAACAATAACAATAAAATACTGGACCTTGTATACTCTTCCGAGTCTTTAAACACGGACGCTGCTGTTACACATAGTGATGTAAAACTTGTCATCGAAGATCGTCATCATCCTGCTTTATCGATATTTTTGAACTTGAATGTTTGTAACTTTTCGAATGCTTGTAATCTTGTTGAATTCAATTTTAGAAAATATAACTTTGATGAATTGTTTAATCTATTAAGTCTCATTGATTGGGATACTTTGCTTAGTGGTTCAAACCTAGATAATAAGTTATTTAAGTTTTATAAAATAATATTTGACTGCTTTTTAGAAACCATCCCTTTACGTCATGTTAAAACTAAAGATAACTATCCCCCATGGTTCGATCGGCATTTGAAATCCTTGAAAAACAAAAGAAATAAGGCGTGGTTAAGGTTCAATCAAACTAAAACTGATAGCGACCTACTAAATTATATTGATTTTAAAAACGAATTTATCAACTATTCAAACTATCTTTACAATGAATTCCTAACCAAAACTGGAAATGATTTTAAAATAAATCCTAAAAAATTCTGGAATTTTGTTGATATTAAAAGAAAAACTGATGGCTACCCAATATGTATGGTGTTTGATAAATTTTCTAGCCAAGATCCTAAAGTTATATCCAACATGTTTGCGGAGTTTTTTATGAAGTCCTTTGAGGAAACTCTCCCATCTGACCCTCGATCCCCTCTGACATCTCAACAATATGCCCACTTAGGACTAATAAATTTTTCGATTACTGAATCTACAATTCGTGAACAAATTTTAAAACTTGACGACAGTCTAAGTTCTGGCCCTGACGGTTTACCGTCATTCATGTTAAAAAAATGTGCAAATCATTTATCTTACCCACTATTTATTCTTTTTAACCACTCAATTAAGTACTCTACATTTCCTGATCTATGGAAATATGCTTTTCTTAAACCTATTCATAAAAAAGGTCCTAGTCACTTAGTTACTAACTACCGCCCCATAGCCAAACTCTCTGTTATACCTAAATTGTTCGAATTGTTAGTTTGTGATGTCTTATCTTTTAATTGTTCTTCTATCATTAGTGAAAATCAGCACGGGTTTGTTAAAAAGAAATCAACTGTCACTAATTTATTAGAATTCACAACGTTCTGTTTTGATGCTTTTGAAAAAAATCTGCAAGTTGATTGCATTTTTACCGATTTTAGCAAGGCATTTGACAAGCTTAATCATAGTATTCTTCTAAATAAACTGTCAAGATTTGGACTAAATGATTCTTTTATCAATTGGTTGTCTTCTTACCTCAGTGATAGACATTATAGTGTAATTTTCAGACATAATCACTCAAATAAGTTTGTAGTTAACTCCGGTGTACCTCAAGGTAGTCAT
The DNA here is from genome assembly GCA_920104205.1 of Eupeodes latifasciatus. Taxonomy (NCBI): domain Eukaryota; kingdom Metazoa; phylum Arthropoda; class Insecta; order Diptera; family Syrphidae; genus Eupeodes; species Eupeodes latifasciatus. The sequence goes on from OV049927.1 coordinate 23,270,067, forward strand.
TTGGGACCACTATTATTTGTCTTATTCATAAATGACCTTCCATCTTTTTTAAAAAAACTCTACTTCATTAATGTACGCTGACGATGTTAAAATATTTCGGAAAATAAATTCATTGAATGATTGTAATCTTCTTCAAAATGACCTACTATGTTTTTGGGAATGGTGCAACAACAATCGTTTATTTTTAAATGTTGACAAATGCAAGACAATGCGTTTCACACGCAAGCATGATTTCATTGTTTTTGATTATATGTTAAACTCCTCTAGTTTACACGTCCAATCCAGCTTTTCTCTTCTGGGTATAATTCTAGATTCAAAGTTATCATTTACTGATCACTACGATTCAATAATCAAAAAAGCTAATAGATCACTCGGTTTTATTAAACGTTTTGGAAGTGAGTTCCGTGATCCCTTCGTAATTAAATGTCTATTTTTTTCGTTTGCCAGATCTGTATTAGAATATGGCTGTGTTATATGGGCCCCTTATTACAATGTTCACACAAATAGAATTGAAAGTGTCCAAAAGAAATTCATAAAGTTTTACCTTCGATTTCTTCCTCGGTCAAATTTAATTGAATGGCCTTCCTACCCTCAGAACCTAATTCTCTTGAATATCCCATCCCTTTCTGCTCATAGAGAGTTTTTACAGCTTTGCTTCATCGTTGGATTAATGAATGGATCTATTTCCTCCTTCTCAGTTTTGGGTCGTTTGAACTTTAATGCGGCCCGTGTTGGGTTAAGAACTAGTTTGCCAATACGTCCCAGTTTTAGCAGATCGAACTATGGGTCTAACAGTCCGATTAATCAGTTAATTAATATTTTTAATAAACATTATAACTTAATTGACTCTGTCAACGTAAATATTAAATCAAAACAGTTTAAAATTAGATTTTTCGTTAATTTTGCAAATTAGAAATTTAATTGTGTTATTTTTTTTTATATATATACATTAATTTTTATTGTTATAGTTATTTATATTTATTATTACCTGTAACTTTAGGATTTTAACGTGCTCAATAAATCAAACCATAAAAGAATTACAGTCATATTTCAAAACATTAGGTAGAATCAAATGAAAACACATGAGTCTTCTCATAACTAATATACTTAGTTAGACAGATGTCAAATTCCAGCCCTATACTTTTGAAACCGCAAATGATCTAGACTTTAACACTTATTTTTCTTCAAACGTTTAGCAAATGCTCTACCGAATCACCAATCACGGCTCCCAGTCTGCTTTTTCTCTTTTTTAAGCTTTGATATGCAGGTCTATTGGTAAGAGGTAGAGAAAAACGTTTAGGGCGTCCGACGGACATGAGCGCAAAGCTCCCGTGGAGCCAACACTAGCTGTTCTCTGAACCTTTTTTAGTTTAGTTATATTGTAGGCTTTGCTAAGCGCGGGCCACCAAACAATCGAACCATAGGACAAGATTGGACGTACCACGGCTGTATACGTCCACAAAATCATCTTCGATTGCAAACCCCACTTTTTGCCAAAGGTTTTATTGCAGGCATAGAAAGCTATGCTGGCTTTCTTGACCCTTTCTTCGATATTAAGTTTCCAGTTTAACTTTGGGTCAAGTATTACTCCCAAATATCTAGCGCTGGAAGACAAGGAAAGAGTTTCACCGTTGAGGCGGGGAAGGGTGAAGGGTGGTACTTTTGTTTTCGTAGTAAAGAGCATCAGTTCAGTTTTGCTTTTATTGACACCCAGGCCACAGTTTGTAGCCCAGTTGCTTACTTTTAGCAATGCCATCTCCGTAATCTCACTAATCACGGAAGTGTACCTTCCTGATACCAGTATCACCAAATCATCTGCGTAAGCAACGGCCTTCACACCACAACTTTCCAGTTTAAAAAGAATTTTGTTCATGACCAGAAGCCAAAGAAGAGGGGACAGAACACCCCCCTGAGGTGTTCCCCTGTTTACGCACCTGGTCAAGTAAGTGTTACCTAAGGTAGCTTGAATCCTTCTATCACTGAGCATGGATACAATCCAACTTCTGATGTAGTCCTCTACACCCTGATCAACTAGTGATTCTTGAATAGATTCTGTTAAGACGTTGTTAAAAGCTCCTTCTATGTCTAAGAAGGTAGCGAGAGTATATTCTTTGAAATGTATGGTTTTTTCAACTGTACGCACTACCTCATGTAGGGCTGTCTCCGTAGACTTGCCCTTAAGATAAGCGTGTTGTGAACTCTCAAGAGGATTTACATCTTTTTGGCAAAGCTGCAACTGTTTCTCCAACTCGATTATTTGAAGCTGTCTGCTACACTCCATATCAACTCTGTATATAAAAAAATTTTGATTTAACACAATGCTTTTTAATATTTTAATATAAAAATGAACCTACTCTGTTTGAGTTGAAATTGAATTTTCCATCTCGACAACATGCTGCATTTGTTCTTGCATATTGGGTGAAATATTTTCCTTCTCTTCATAATGTTGGAGGCAACTTGCCACAGTTCTTCGGTTGTTCCTTTTGTCCGCCCTAAGAGCCCTTGATAAAGCAAGCGCATTGTCACCGCAACTTTCAGGTACGTTTCTGAGTGGTACGGCTTTCGGATCAAGTTTTGATTTAGGCAATGGCACATTCATAAGTTTATCTTTAAGACAATAATCGTCTTCTTTAAAATGCAACGAGCATATTCGTGCAAAGCTGGTATTAACATTTTTTTTTCCACAAGCTTTAACCCAAGCCAAACTCAGATTTGGATCTTTTGGGAAGCAAACAAATCTCAGGTTTTCACAGTTTTTGTTGTTTGAATAACTTTTGCAATTTTTCACACAACAATAATTTGGCATATTTACATTTATGTAAATAGTTTGTTTATTTAAAAAGAAGTTACAATTATTTATATTTTTCAAGAGCACACTATCTATTTACTTTCGCAAATGAAATCAACCAAAACATTAAGAAGTAAAAACCGCACAAAACTGGCTGTCACTCGCAATGACGTCACACGAATACAAGATGGCGACCTATCATCTCATATACAGCATACCTTGTATTCTTTATACCATGGGGTGAGTCATTTTTAGTAGTGTTCTGCCAAGCAAACCCATTTTGGTACTTCACCTTATATTCTTTTGGTGTTTATTCTTTATTTACATATTTTATTCACCACTACTGAGGGGATTATTATTACTCACTTTAACAACTTTATTCATATATACTGACATCTTACGGCCAGAACTACAACTACGAGAATATATTTACTCACCACTTTAACATCGACATTATTCGGTTTGTGAATTTAATAACGCAAGCAAATACACAAACCTTTAACTACAATATCTCCATACTGTACAGTAGCAAACAATATTTAAAATTTGGCCAAAAATCAAAATCCCAAAATAATCGTTTACAACATGGCAAATTGTTCTTTATGTAACGAAATTGCTGATTATGGAATTGATTCTATTATATGCAATGGAATATGTCGGAAAATTTTTCACGTGAAATGCATTGATGCTCCACATAGCTCTATAAAATTATTTGCCAAAAATAGATCTTTCTATTATTTCTGTGACGAGTGCGATCCTTTCGCATACACTAATATTGCTCGAAATGTCATTGAAAACACCAACCGTTTAGAAAACATGCACAAACAACTACTGTACCTTTCAGACAAAATTGAAAACCTAGCATCGCAACCTCCACATCAAGGCCGACTTACAAGAAGTAAGTTAAAAAATTCTAATGCTAACTCTGAGCAAAGTTCTTCCTCATCTACAAAACGGAAAAGTGACGAAATGGACAAGGACACAGATATTGGTTAACTGAATCCTTTCACTAAGAAACAAAGTTTATCTGTATTTGAATCATATGTTCCAACTAATCCGGTCTCCATAACAACACAAGAATTAAGAACAATTTCTTCCACTGAAACTATTACTGAAACTATTACTGCAAGTTCTCCTTCAGTATCAGTTTAAACTTCCTTACCAAACTCCTCGAGTCAACCATTTGAATTACCTGTAGTAGAGCGACCTGCAATAGAGCGACCTGCAGTAGGGCCACCTGCAGTAGAGCAACCTGCAATCGAAGATAATAGATACGAATCTCCTATTGTACATGGACTTAAAGTTGTTGAAGGTCAAAAACAAATTTTTATTTCTAAACTTGCACCATCTACAAATGCTCTAGATATTAAAACGTATTTAATTCAGAAAATTGGTAAACTAGAATTAATCACTGTGGAGAAAATGCTTCAAAGGAACTATTCCAAGTATGCATCATTTAAAATAAGATGTCCGGACTCGATTTTCCATTTACTGAATTCTCCATCATTTTGGCCTAATGGTGTAATCGTACATGAATTTGTGAACAGGAACTCAAAGATACAACCACACCATTTTCGACAGTAACTGACAACGCTAAAATCCAGCAGCATGTATTAATTTACTATCAAAACGTTAACGGCTTACGGACCAAAACCAATATAGTCTATACGAACTTAACCAACCTCCCTCACGATGTAATTGTTTTAACAGAGACGTGGCTATGTTCATCAATAGCTAATTCTGAACTTTTTGATAGCAACTACCAAATCTACCGACGTGATCGTCATTGTATGATTCAACCGTGGTTGGCGGAGGAATTATTATAGCCGTACAAAATTCGTTAATGTGCTCTCTCGTCGATGATTTCCGACAATCCTTGCTTGAAATATTGTGCATAAAGATAAAAATGCCTAATGGTTTCCTCTACGTAGTGGCTACTTACATTCCGCCTTGCTCCAACAGTGATGTATATGATCAACTTTACGACTGCCTGGATGGCATAACTGAAAACATTGACCCTAACGATGAAATAATCATAGTTGGCGATTTCAATCTAAGTGATCTAAACTGAATTAATTCTAATGATAGCGGCGAATTTTTGCCTATTAATCTGTCGTCGTCCAAAGAAATCTCCCTCATAGATTTGATGGCTGCCCTTTGTTTAAATCAAATTAATGGAGTTCCAAACAATAACAATAAAATACTGGACCTTGTATACTCTTCCGAGTCTTTAAACACGGACGCTGCTGTTACACATAGTGATGTAAAACTTGTCATCGAAGATCGTCATCATCCTGCTTTATCGATATTTTTGAACTTGAATGTTTGTAACTTTTCGAATGCTTGTAATCTTGTTGAATTCAATTTTAGAAAATGTAACTTTGATGAATTGTTTAATCTATTAAGTCTCATTGATTGGGATACTTTGCTTAGTGGTTCAAACCTAGATAATAAGTTATTTAAGTTTTATAAAATAATATTTGACTGCTTTTTAGAAACCATCCCTTTACGTCATGTTAAAACTAAAGATAACTATCCCCCATGGTTCGATCGGCATTTGAAATCCTTGAAAAACAAAAGAAATAAGGCGTGGTTAAGGTTCAATCAAACTAAAACTGATAGCGACCTACTAAATTATATTGATTTTAAAAACGAATTTATCAACTATTCAAACTATCTTTACAATGAATTCCTAACCAAAACTGGAAATGATTTTAAAATAAATCCTAAAAAATTCTGGAATTTTGTTGATATTAAAAGAAAAACTGATGGCTACCCAATATGTATGGTGTTTGATAAATTTTCTAGCCAAGATCCTAAAGTTATATCCAACATGTTTGCGGAGTTTTTTATGAAGTCCTTTGAGGAAACTCTCCCATCTGACCCTCGATCCCCTCTGACATCTCAACAATATGCCCACTTAGGACTAATAAATTTTTCGATTACTGAATCTACAATTCGTGAACAAATTTTAAAACTTGACGACAGTCTAAGTTCTGGCCCTGACGGTTTACCGTCATTCATGTTAAAAAAATGTGCAAATCATTTATCTTACCCACTATTTATTCTTTTTAACCACTCAATTAAGTACTCTACATTTCCTGATCTATGGAAATATGCTTTTCTTAAACCTATTCATAAAAAAGGTCCTAGTCACTTAGTTACTAACTACCGCCCCATAGCCAAACTCTCTGTTATACCTAAATTGTTCGAATTATTAGTTTGTGATGTCTTATCTTTTAATTGTTCTTCTATCATTAGTGAAAATCAGCACGGGTTTGTTAAAAAGAAATCAACTGTCACTAATTTATTAGAATTCACAACGTTCTGTTTTGATGCTTTTGAAAAAAATCTGCAAGTTGATTGCATTTTTACCGATTTTAGCAAGGCATTTGACAAGCTTAATCATAGTATTCTTCTAAATAAACTGTCAAGATTTGGACTAAATGATTCTTTTATCAATTGGTTGTCTTCTTACCTCAGTGATAGACATTATAGTGTAATTTTCAGACATAATCACTCAAATAAGTTTGTAGTTAACTCCGGTGTACCTCAAGGTAGTCATTTGGGACCACTATTATTTGTCTTATTCATAAATGACCTTCCATCTTTTTTAAAAAACTCTACTTCATTAATGTACGCTGACGATGTTAAAATATTTCGGAAAATAAATTCATTGAATGATTGTAATCTTCTTCAAAATGACCTACTATGTTTTTGGGAATGGTGCAACAACAATCGTTTATTTTTAAATGTTGACAAATGCAAGACAATGCGTTTCACACGCAAGCATGATTTCATTGTTTTTGATTATATGTTAAACTCCTCTAGTTTACACGTCCAATCCAGCTTTTCTGATCTGGGTATAATTCTAGATTCAAAGTTATCATTTACTGATCACTACGATTCAATAATCAAAAAAGCTAATAGATCACTCGGTTTTATTAAACGTTTTGGAAGTGAGTTCCGTGATCCCTTCGTAATTAAATGTCTATTTTTTTCGTTTGCCAGATCTGTATTAGAATATGGCTGTGTTATATGGGCCCCTTATTACAATGTTCACACAAATAGAATTGAAAGTGTCCAAAAGAAATTCATAAAGTTTTACCTTCGATTTCTTCCTCGGTCAAATTTAATTGAATGGCCTTCCTACCCTCAGAACCTAATTCTCTTGAATATCCCATCCCTTTCTGCTCATAGAGAGTTTTTACAGCTTTGCTTCATCGTTGGATTAATGAATGGATCTATTTCCTCCTTCTCAGTTTTGGGTCGTTTGAACTTTAATGCGGCCCGTGTTGGGTTAAGAACTAGTTTGCCAATACGTCCCAGTTTTAGCAGATCGAACTATGGGTCTAACAGTCCGATTAATCAGTTAATTAATATTTTTAATAAACATTATAACTTAATTGACTCTGTCAACGTAAATATTAAATCAAAACAGTTTAAAATTAGATTTTTCGTTAATTTTGCAAATTAGAAATTTAATTGTGTTATTTTTTTTTTATATATATACATTAATTTTTATTGTTATAGTTATTTATATTTATTATTACCTGTAACTTTAGGATTTTAACGTGCTCAATAAATCAAACCATAAAAGAATTACAGTCATATTTCAAAACATTAGGTAGAATCAAATGAAAACACATGAGTCTTCTCATAACTAATATACTTAGTTAGACAGATGTCAAATTCCAGCCCTATACTTTTGAAACCGCAAATGATCTAGACTTTAACACTTATTTTTCTTCAAACGTTTAGCAAATGCTCTACCGAATCACCAATCACGGCTCCCAGTCTGCTTTTTCTCTTTTTTAAGCCTCCCCAATACAAAAATCAGTGATAAAATAGTTTTAACGTGATGCGCTTTGCCTTTTTAAGCGATGATTTGATTTATGTATTTATATTAAGAAAGATAAAGATTGAAACTAAAAATAAATATGGAAAATGATGTACATACGTTTATAAATTAAATGTAATTCTTATCAATTATATTTTTCTTTTCTTTGTACTACAAAACTATGGATCTATACAATAATTTATCATACTAATATTATAAATGCGAATGTAAGTTTGTTTGTTACGCTTTCACGCAAAAACTACTTAACCGATCATCATGAAACTTTGCACATAAACTCTTGAAGGTATTAGAAGTAACATAGGATACTTTTTATTAAAAAAAAATAAAAAAATTTTACGAAAAATAAGAAAATTGTTTTGACGCTGAAGGCTACATATCACTGTCAAGAGAATTTTGTAATTTAGTAGAAAGTGATGTGAATCTCATTGCTAATGTTTTTCCGGAATTGAAACAAAATGTGTGCAAGAGCAATATTAGCACCAAGAAATGAAATTGTAAATAGGATCAACACTGACATTTTAAACGAGGTTCAAGGAGAAATGAAGGAATATTTGTCAATGGATACAGTTATGGATACGGAACTAAGTACTTCATATCCTGTGGAGTTTTTAAATTCACTTGAACTATCGGGTGTACCGTCACATAAAATTCAATTGAAACTAAATGTACCAGTAATGCTTATGCGAAATCTAGATGCTCCTCGGCTATGTAATGGAACAAAGCTTCGGATAACAAAATTGGGACAGAACATACTTGGTGCTACTATTTTAACAGGTGTCGGTAAGGGAAATAGTGTTATAATACCTCGGATACCAATTATTCCCACTGGCCTTCCATTCCAATTTAAAAGGGTTCAGTTTCCCGTCAAGCTTAGCTTTGCTGTTACTATAAACAAGGCACAAGGACAAACATTACAGGTAGCAGGAGTGCATTTAGAAAACCCATGCTTCTCTCATGGTCAACTTTATGTAGCCTGTTCACGTGTATCTAATGCCCGGAATTTACACATATTTGCACCCGACGGGAAAACTTATAACATTGTTTATAAAAATATCTTAAATTAATACTTTGTATTTTATTTTTTTAAATTGTTAGAATTCAGAATTATTTATTTTTGTTACGGTGAAATATATTTTAACATTTGTTGTTGCATTTCAATAAGCATATATTAAGGTGTTGAAACTTCATTGTCTGTAGTAATTTTTAAACATTTTTGATCTCAGCCAAGCAATAAAATTTAGTTATTATATTGACTCATTTCTATTATTATACCCTTACCCTTTATCTCTCATACTTATTTAATTTCTCCACTGCGGGCGAAGCCGCGGGTAAAAGCTAGTATATATATATATTTATTCTTATGGTGTTAAAAAGTCATTAGATGAGTCATTTTCGTCGTTGGGTTCGACTTTTGTTACATCACTTTGTCCTTTCTTAACGTGAACTGCCGAAAAATGTCTACGAAGTGAACTCTTATCATTACAACCAGGACACGAAAACAACATTCCTTTATGTGTCAGGAGATGTCTACTCAATCCGGATGGGTGAAGAAAACTCTACAAAAGAAAAAATCAATTTAGAAAAACGTACTCCACTAGCTTCCTGTGGGATAGACTACACTCACTTTGGGACACAAATGGCATTCATTTTTGGTTATTTGAGGCACGGCCAGGTGAACCGCATTTATGTGTTGTTTCATCAATAATCTCTGCACAAAGGACCTCGGACAGTGGGGACATTGGCGATAGCGGTTGACGGTGTGTATGGTCTCGTGACGCTTGAGGATTTCCTTTTGCATGAAATTCTTGCCGCACTGATCACAGGTGTAGGGTTTTTCGCCAGTATGAATGCGAATGTGACGGTCCAGGGAGCTCTTGCAAGAGAAGAACCTCTCACAGTAGTCGCAACAATACTCCCGACCTCCCTTGTGTGCGGAACGATGACGAAGCAGGGAATTAGCTCGGGTAAATGACTGTGCATCCAAATATTCAATTATTTCGTCTCTCTTCCTGTCCATAGATATACTCACTTGAACATTGACTATACCAACATCTTCAACGACATATTTTGAATCAGAGCTGTTATCGAGATGGTTTGATTGGATGTCATCCTGGTCGTCCCTCCTTTCGTCCTTCAGATATTGAATGTCTCCATTTTCTTCGACTGAAAGTACAAAAGAAATTAAGTTGTCAACCAAAATCCTCAATCCCCACCATGAACTCACTTTGATAGGATTCGATCTCACAATCTTGTTCAGTCTGCCCAACGTCGGAATTGGAATCCTCGAAGTCTGCCAAGAAGATGAATTCATCCATCTCCTAGGCCTCGTTGTTGGCCTTCCTCTTCCTCACACATGTTCTCCACCATTTCAGTCTCATCATCAACGCTCCCAATGTGAATTATTTCATGATTTCGATGATCCTCACCTTCGCTGTTGTTCTTTGCTTCGTATGTATATCAACATTTCTGAGTTTTCCTCGACACCATTGTCGTCGCTGTAGAACACAGTTTGGTTTTGATCCTGTTCCTGTTCGTGTTAATTTTCCTGTTCGTCGGGAATCTAGTCAGAGGAAGTTATCTCATTGTCAGCATCTGCTTCTTGTCGAAGTTGTTCTTCATGTTGTTGCTGCAAATGCTGTTGCTGTTCTCGTCGCTGTATCTGGCCCAGAGAGACTGCCTTTGACTGGGGTGTTGATTGCATAAACACCCCAAACTCTTCGAACAATGGTCGAGTGTCTTCACGTCGCATTTGTTCTCTCTGCTCTTCAAGCCATTTCTGGTTCTTTTCATCCTCTTCGGCTTTCTTGCGAGCATCTATGGCTTCGATAAACTTAATCGATTCTTCACACTGAAGTTTCTCTTCACCCTCGTCGTCGTCATCATCGATGGATTTGAGAAAGACACGGCTCTTCTTCCCAGCATTTAGCAAGCGGATGCTTCCGCAGCTTTCCATCGGATATTTGACACTTTTTCCGAAAATAATAAGAAACCTCCAATCTCCAAGCATCTAAAATGAAAACACAGACTATAAATAAATCGATTATTGGTGCACCTCCCTCACTGCAATCTTACTTACTTTTTATTCAATGAAGTGAACTTGCAATATTTTCTTCATTATAAGGAATTTTGTTCTGAAAAATATCAAATTATATTAAATATCAAAAGAATTAACAAAAACTTACTCTTCAAATCCGAAATCCATTGTTTTGTTTTGCAAAATTGATTGTCATTTTTGACAGGTCACAAAAATTCCATAAGTTTCTATTTTAGCCCAAACCCCATTTTGTTTTTTTTTTTCCCCACTCACATGTATTCACCCATAGCGAATTTGAGAGAGTTCACCTCGAATTTGAGAGAGTTCACCTCGAATAAAATTTGAGGGTGTTTCAGGTAGGACGGGTACCGGTCGGGACTCTAGATAATATATTTCCTCTATGGTATTCACAATGCATGTATCTTTGATCCATTGTATATATATTTTCTATAGTACTACTATGAGACGAAATTTTTCAATCAATAACGCTAGACACTTCAATTAAATTTTATGTTATACATATATTGTGAAGTGATACTAAACAAATATATTTTTGGACAAAAATCCAATTAATCCAATAACAAAAATCCAATTAAAAATGGTTTTATCTCCAAAACAATTTTGTGCATCGAAGAATAACGTTTTTGGTATCAGGTACAATTATGAGAAAAATCGAATTGACAGTTAAAAAAATAAATACCTTAAAGGATTCAAATTAATTTTATTTTATAAAAAATATTGTTTTCAACATTCAGTAATTTTTGTTTATAAAAATCTAACAGTCAGTTACCATTGATAGAGTAATTTTCGAGTCGGGTTTGAATTGAAGATGTTGACGGAATCGACAGCAATATATCATGAATTGGGAGGCATTTTATTAAAATTCAAGAGACCTTCAATTAAAAAGAGACAAATTTAGGATGGTTCTTATTTTATTATTTATACAAATATCCTTACCAGCTACATCACAGAATTCTGCAAAACATGTACAAGAAAGATACTCATCTGCAATTTTCTCGCAAATTGTATCGCTTGCGAATATATTGAAACAGAACGATTGGCCAATTCTCGGTGGATTGCAGATTAAATCATGAGGAATGGCTTGTACACATTGCAATTCTTGGTCTGTCGGTCGATGGCTGAAAGAAGTGCTTTGCATTGCACATGGTGACACATGATGTTCCATGCTTAAAAAAAAAATTAAACAAACTTTTGTACCTTACAAATTTTCACTTTTTTTTGTTATATAAACCTAAGAGCAATGGTGTAGTACTCTAGAGCACCATCCAAATCTTTTTCGCTACTTAAAATATCTCCTAGCACTGTGAAAAGCTTGCAACTGGGATAGCTGGCGGCTTGTTTTTTCGACAGTTTAATGGCCTCCTGTGTTTCTCCCTCAGATTAAAGAATCCCTGCCATCGCTGATACGGCCGGAAAGTAGAACTGGTCGATTTCTAAAGCCCGATTAAGGAAAGTCTTTGCTTGGCGTTTTGTAACGGTATTCGAAGAGTACAAAAGTGTACTGGCAAGTAGCTGTTTATATTTCATCGAAATTCATAGTAAGTTAAGGTAAAATGCAAATGAAAAATAACAACAAATTCTTACCACATAGCTCCTGGGGCAGTTCCTGAAATAGCGTGCAGCCAATGCACATATTGTTTGTGCATCTTTTAAGCACTTAAGTCCGATGTAACAACCCGCAAGACCTTTGTATATCTCAAAACGATAGTTAGCCAAACTCTGAACTGCCCTATAATAATGAATTGCTTTCTTATATCGTTTCAGTTGAAGAAATATCTTCCCACGCAAAAGATACGCTTCAACGTTTGTTGAATCAACTGAAATTGCTTTGTGGCCTTTTCCATTTGCCGATAGACTCTCAGCTTTTCCAATTCTGCTAGATTATTATTCCTCTCATAGACCACGGCAAATGGCATAATATGTTCTGTGCTATATGGACTTATCATGTGTGCTGTTTCTAGATACTGCTGCGCCTGAGCATGGTGCCCATTGTAGTAGAGAGCTTTTCCAATTAACGTTAGAATATGTATAATCGTTTTGATGAAGTTTTGTGTTGTCGTTAATAGATTGGAATGTTTTTGACGCATCCAGATGTTTATGAACGTACATTTGAGCATGGCCTTTTATACACGAACTTAACCACTCAACATTCTTTGGAGCCGAACTCACTATAAAATTATAAAAGAAGCTTAAAACACACAAAATATTTAAAATCATTGCTTGCTTACCATTCACCAACGAATTGACTTCAATTCCATCGACGCCGACTTGCAAGAGTGAACTTATAGCCTACATGGCCTTTGGCACGCAGTACATCTTTGTAAGAGGCAATAACCTCCAATGGATTTCTTGACTGTCGATGTTGTATCTTTGCTAGAAGCATGTTTATCTTTGGAAGTCTAGACTTACTCGGAATCGATTGCAATGTCGAAATAGCCAAATTGGAGTCATTCAGCTCACGATAGCAGATAGCCAGACGATATTTGATTAAAAATGAGGACATAAGAATCCATCGGATTAGAGCGATGTAATTTTAACTAAAAAAAACAAAATAATATTCATATAATTTGAGTTTAAAATTAACGTAATAAAAACACCTTGAATTTGTACCTCTTCACTCTAGAATAAATATGTACGTCGGCGTTTCTGGCTTCCTTCTCGGGAGATTCCACTTTTCCTGTTGCAACATTCTCCTTGGTTTCTTCTTTATCTGAGGATTAAATTAGGTGCAAATTTATTATATATTTTTATTTCAATAAATAAATATTTTGTATTTAAATTGTTTTACCTTCATTTGCATTTTTGGGAATTAATTTTGTTTACATTTTCGTAGAACTGTCAAAATACTCACCTTGCTGTTAATCTGTCAAAACTGGGTTAAACTCAAATTAGGCCACGTTCGCATTGTAGTTCTATGGTGCGCCTATACTTTCTGCATGATTTTTTCTGTTTTTATCAAAAATTTTCATAAAAATCATAGAATTTGTTTGCCAAAAGCAGTCAAATATTATTTTTAGTACATTTTTCACTGAAAGGAAGTTGCAAAATTATTTTTTCTTTAAATATTGCATTAATTTTTCAATTTTTGAATTCAACGGATCTCTTTTTTGAACGGCTGAGTTCACCTTACAGTTTTTTCTCCCACGGCTGAGCAATATGGACACAAATTCGATTACAACTACATTCATAATGGCTTTTTCCCATAAGAAATGCACGGGACAACTAACACATTCTTATCCTTATGGACAAAATCCTCTCAATTTAGCTTGTAGGCCGAAAGAGAGCAAACCCATTAAGTCGGGACTCTAGATAATATATTTCCTCTATGGTACGACTATTGAACTTCAAAATGCCCTCTTTCCGCGAGTGAGCTATGAAGGGCTGATCCTTGCCTAGCCAGCTCGTCAGCTCGTTCATTGCCCTCAAAGCCTCTATGACCCGGAATCCAGATGAGAGTGACCCTGAGTCCAATGTTCATGCTCGCTAACTCACTTCGGCATTGTTGAACCAGTTTGGAGGATGAAGTGGACGAGCCAATCGCTTGAATAGCCGACTGTCCGAAAAAATAGCTGTATTGCGGTTTTGATTTGGATCTAGTTTTAGTAACTTGCATGCTTCCTTGATCGCGAGTAGTTCAGCCTGAAAAACACTAGCAAAGTCAGGAAGTCGCAAAGACCTGGAGACATTTAGAGACTCGGAAAAAATTCCTGCACCGACCCCACACTCCATCTTCGAGCCGTCAGTGAAAATAGTTGTGTCGAAGCCTCTCGTCACTAAGTCATCATCCCATTCATTTCGAGATGGGATGATAATTTTAAAATCCGCACTGAGGTCCACAGTAGGGGTGCAGTAGTCGGTTTCTGTCGAAAAGATGTCCGCTGGGATGAGATTAGTGATATTACTATGACCAAAGGGCCTAGAATACCAACTATTCGATTCCCTAAGTCTCAACGCGCTGCAAGATACTAAGTATTTGATATGCAGGTCTATTGGTAAGAGGTAGAGAAAAACGTTTAGGGCGTCCGACGGACATGAGCGCAAAGCTCCCGTGGAGCCAACACTAGCTGTTCTCTGAACCTTTTTTAGTCTAGTTATATTGTAGGCTTTGCTAAGCGCGGGCCACCAAACAATCGAACCATAGGACAAGATTGGACGTACCACGGCTGTATACGTCCACAAAATCATCTTCGATTGCAAACCCCACTTTTTGCCAAAGGTTTTATTGCAGGCATAGAAAGCTATGCTGGCTTTCTTGACCCTTTCTTCGATATTAAGTTTCCAGTTTAACTTTGGGTCAAGTATTACTCCCAAATATCTAGCGCTGGAAGACAAGGAAAGAGTTTCACCGTTGAGGCGGGGAAGGGTGAAGGGTGGTACTTTTGTTTTCGTAGTAAAGAGCATCAGTTCAGTTTTGCTTTTATTGACACCCAGGCCACAGTTTGTAGCCCAGTTGCTTACTTTTAGCAATGCCATCTCCGTAATCTCACTAATCACGGAAGTGTACCTTCCTGATACCAGTATCACCAAATCATCTGCGTAAGCAACGGCCTTCACACCACAACTTTCCAGTTTAAAAAGAATTTTGTTCATGACCAGAAGCCAAAGAAGAGGGGACAGAACACCCCCCTGAGGTGTTCCCCTGTTTACGCACCTGGTCAAGTAAGTGTTACCTAAGGTAGCTTGAATCCTTCTATCACTGAGCATGGATACAATCCAACTTCTGATGTAGTCCTCTACACCCTGATCAACTAGTGATTCTTGAATAGATTCTGTTAAGACGTTGTTAAAAGCTCCTTCTATGTCTAAGAAGGTAGCGAGAGTATATTCTTTGAAATGTATGGTTTTTTCAACTGTACGCACTACCTCATGTAGGGCTGTCTCCGTAGACTTGCCCTTAAGATAAGCGTGTTGTGAACTCTCAAGAGGATTTACATCTTTTTGGCAAAGCTGCAACTGTTTCTCCAACTCGATTATTTGAAGCTGTCTGCTACACTCCATATCAACTCTGTATATAAAAAAATTTTGATTTAACACAATGCTTTTTAATATTTTAATATAAAAATGAACCTAATCTGTTTGAGTTGAAATTGAATTTTCCATCTCGACAACATGCTGCATTTGTTCTTGCATATTGGGTGAAATATTTTCCTTCTCTTCATAATGTTGGAGGCAACTTGCCACAGTTCTTCGGTTGTTCCTTTTGTCCGCCCTAAGAGCCCTTGATAAAGCAAGCGCATTGTCACCGCAACTTTCAGGTACGTTTCTGAGTGGTACGGCTTTCGGATCAAGTTTTGATTTAGGCAATGGCACATTCATAAGTTTATCTTTAAGACAATAATCGTCTTCTTTAAAATGCAACGAGCATATTCGTGCAAAGCTGGTATTAACATTTTTTTTTCCACAAGCTTTAACCCAAGCCAAACTCAGATTTGGATCTTTTGGGAAGCAAACAAATCTCAGGTTTTCACAGTTTTTGTTGTTTGAATAACTTTTGCAATTTTTCACACAACAATAATTTGGCATATTTACATTTATGTAAATAGTTTGTTTATTTAAAAAGAAGTTACAATTATTTATATTTTTCAAGAGCACACTATCTATTTACTTTCGCAAATGAAATCAACCAAAACATTAAGAAGTAAAAACCGCACAAAACTGGCTGTCACTCGCAATGACGTCACACGAATACAAGATGGCGACCTATCATCTCATATACAGCATACCTTGTATTCTTTATACCATGGGGTGAGTCATTTTTAGTAGTGTTCTGCCAAGCAAACCCATTTTGGTACTTCACCTTATATTCTTTTGGTGTTTATTCTTTATTTACATATTTTATTCACCACTACTGAGGGGATTATTATTACTCACTTTAACAACTTTATTCATATATACTGACATCTTACGGCCAGAACTACAACTACGAGAATATATTTACTCACCACTTTAACATCGACATTATTCGGTTTGTGAATTTAATAACGCAAGCAAATACACAAACCTTTAACTACAATATCTCCATACTGTACAGTAGCAAACAATATTTAAAATTTGGCCAAAAATCAAAATCCCAAAATAATCGTTTACAACATGGCAAATTGTTCTTTATGTAACGAAATTGCTGATTATGGAATTGATTCTATTATATGCAATGGAATATGTCGGAAAATTTTTCACGTGAAATGCATTGATGCTCCACATAGCTCTATAAAATTATTTGCCAAAAATAGATCTTTCTATTATTTCTGTGACGAGTGCGATCCTTTCGCATACACTAATATTGCTCGAAATGTCATTGAAAACACCAACCGTTTAGAAAACATGCACAAACAACTACTGTACCTTTCAGACAAAATTGAAAACCTAGCATCGCAACCTCCACATCAAGGCCGACTTACAAGAAGTAAGTTAAAAAATTCTAATGCTAACTCTGAGCAAAGTTCTTCCTCATCTACAAAACGGAAAAGTGACGAAATGGACAAGGACACAGATATTGGTTAACTGAATCCTTTCACTAAGAAACAAAGTTTATCTGTATTTGAATCATATGTTCCAACTAATCCGGTCTCCATAACAACACAAGAATTAAGAACAATTTCTTCCACTGAAACTATTACTGAAACTATTACTGCAAGTTCTCCTTCAGTATCAGTTTAAACTTCCTTACCAAACTCCTCGAGTCAACCATTTGAATTACCTGTAGTAGAGCGACCTGCAATAGAGCGACCTGCAGTAGGGCCACCTGCAGTAGAGCAACCTGCAATCGAAGATAATAGATACGAATCTCCTATTGTACATGGACTTAAAGTTGTTGAAGGTCAAAAACAAATTTTTATTTCTAAACTTGCACCATCTACAAATGCTCTAGATATTAAAACGTATTTAATTCAGAAAATTGGTAAACTAGAATTAATCACTGTGGAGAAAATGCTTCAAAGGAACTATTCCAAGTATGCATCATTTAAAATAAGATGTCCGGACTCGATTTTCCATTTACTGAATTCTCCATCATTTTGGCCTAATGGTGTAATCGTACATGAATTTGTGAACAGGAACTCAAAGATACAACCACACCATTTTCGACAGTAACTGACAACGCTAAAATCCAGCAGCATGTATTAATTTACTATCAAAACGTTAACGGCTTACGGACCAAAACCAATATAGTCTATACGAACTTAACCAACCTCCCTCACGATGTAATTGTTTTAACAGAGACGTGGCTATGTTCATCAATAGCTAATTCTGAACTTTTTGATAGCAACTACCAAATCTACCGACGTGATCGTCATTGTATGATTCAACCGTGGTTGGCGGAGGAATTATTATAGCCGTACAAAATTCGTTAATGTGCTCTCTCGTCGATGATTTCCGACAATCCTTGCTTGAAATATTGTGCATAAAGATAAAAATGCCTAATGGTTTCCTCTACGTAGTGGCTACTTACATTCCGCCTTGCTCCAACAGTGATGTATATGATCAACTTTACGACTGCCTGGATGGCATAACTGAAAACATTGACCCTAACGATGAAATAATCATAGTTGGCGATTTCAATCTAAGTGATCTAAACTGAATTAATTCTAATGATAGCGGCGAATTTTTGCCTATTAATCTGTCGTCGTCCAAAGAAATCTCCCTCATAGATTTGATGGCTGCCCTTTGTTTAAATCAAATTAATGGAGTTCCAAACAATAACAATAAAATACTGGACCTTGTATACTCTTCCGAGTCTTTAAACACGGACGCTGCTGTTACACATAGTGATGTAAAACTTGTCATCGAAGATCGTCATCATCCTGCTTTATCGATATTTTTGAACTTGAATGTTTGTAACTTTTCGAATGCTTGTAATCTTGTTGAATTCAATTTTAGAAAATGTAACTTTGATGAATTGTTTAATCTATTAAGTCTCATTGATTGGGATACTTTGCTTAGTGGTTCAAACCTAGATAATAAGTTATTTAAGTTTTATAAAATAATATTTGACTGCTTTTTAGAAACCATCCCTTTACGTCATGTTAAAACTAAAGATAACTATCCCCCATGGTTCGATCGGCATTTGAAATCCTTGAAAAACAAAAGAAATAAGGCGTGGTTAAGGTTCAATTAAACTAAAACTGATAGCGACCTACTAAATTATATTGATTTTAAAAACGAATTTATCAACTATTCAAACTATCTTTACAATGAATTCCTAACCAAAACTGGAAATGATTTTAAAATAAATCCTAAAAAATTCTGGAATTTTGTTGATATTAAAAGAAAAACTGATGGCTACCCAATATGTATGGTGTTTGATAAATTTTCTAGCCAAGATCCTAAAGTTATATCCAACATGTTTGCGGAGTTTTTTATGAAGTCCTTTGAGGAAACTCTCCCATCTGACCCTCGATCCCCTCTGACATCTCAACAATATGCCCACTTAGGACTAATAAATTTTTCGATTACTGAATCTACAATTCGTGAACAAATTTTAAAACTTGACGACAGTCTAAGTTCTGGCCCTGACGGTTTACCGTCATTCATGTTAAAAAAATGTGCAAATCATTTATCTTACCCACTATTTATTCTTTTTAACCACTCAATTAAGTACTCTACATTTCCTGATCTATGGAAATATGCTTTTCTTAAACCTATTCATAAAAAAGGTCCTAGTCACTTAGTTACTAACTACCGCCCCATAGCCAAACTCTCTGTTATACCTAAATTGTTCGAATTGTTAGTTTGTGATGTCTTATCTTTTAATTGTTCTTCTATCATTAGTGAAAATCAGCACGGGTTTGTTAAAAAGAAATCAACTGTCACTAATTTATTAGAATTCACAACGTTCTGTTTTGATGCTTTTGAAAAAAATCTGCAAGTTGATTGCATTTTTACCGATTTTAGCAAGGCATTTGACAAGCTTAATCATAGTATTCTTCTAAATAAACTGTCAAGATTTGGACTAAATGATTCTTTTATCAATTGGTTGTCTTCTTACCTCAGTGATAGACATTATAGTGTAATTTTCAGACATAATCACTCAAATAAGTTTGTAGTTAACTCCGGTGTACCTCAAGGTAGTCATTTGGGACCACTATTATTTGTCTTATTCATAAATGACCTTCCATCTTTTTTAAAAAACTCTACTTCATTAATGTACGCTGACGATGTTAAAATATTTCGGAAAATAAATTCATTGAATGATTGTAATCTTCTTCAAAATGACCTACTATGTTTTTGGGAATGGTGCAACAACAATCGTTTATTTTTAAATGTTGACAAATGCAAGACAATGCGTTTCACACGCAAGCATGATTTCATTGTTTTTGATTATATGTTAAACTCCTCTAGTTTACACGTCCAATCCAGCTTTTCTGATCTGGGTATAATTCTAGATTCAAAGTTATCATTTACTGATCACTACGATTCAATAATCAAAAAAGCTAATAGATCACTCGGTTTTATTAAACGTTTTGGAAGTGAGTTCCGTGATCCCTTCGTAATTAAATGTCTATTTTTTTCGTTTGCCAGATCTGTATTAGAATATGGCTGTGTTATATGGGCCCCTTATTACAATGTTCACACAAATAGAATTGAAAGTGTCCAAAAGAAATTCATAAAGTTTTACCTTCGATTTCTTCCTCGGTCAAATTTAATTGAATGGCCTTCCTACCCTCAGAACCTAATTCTCTTGAATATCCCATCCCTTTCTGCTCATAGAGAGTTTTTACAGCTTTGCTTCATCGTTGGATTAATGAATGGATCTATTTCCTCCTTCTCAGTTTTGGGTCGTTTGAACTTTAATGCGGCCCGTGTTGGGTTAAGAACTAGTTTGCCAATACGTCCCAGTTTTAGCAGATCGAACTATGGGTCTAACAGTCCGATTAATCAGTTAATTAATATTTTTAATAAACATTATAACTTAATTGACTCTGTCAACGTAAATATTAAATCAAAACAGTTTAAAATTAGATTTTTCGTTAATTTTGCAAATTAGAAATTTAATTGTGTTATTTTTTTTTTATATATATACATTAATTTTTATTGTTATAGTTATTTATATTTATTATTACCTGTAACTTTAGGATTTTAACGTGCTCAATAAATCAAACCATAAAAGAATTACAGTCATATTTCAAAACATTAGGTAGAATCAAATGAAAACACATGAGTCTTCTCATAACTAATATACTTAGTTAGACAGATGTCAAATTCCAGCCCTATACTTTTGAAACCGCAAATGATCTAGACTTTAACACTTATTTTTCTTCAAACGTTTAGCAAATGCTCTACCGAATCACCAATCACGGCTCCCAGTCTGCTTTTTCTCTTTTTTAAGCCTCCCCAATACAAAAATCAGTGATAAAATAGTTTTAACGTGATGCGCTTTGCCTTTTTAAGCGATGATTTGATTTATTTATATTAAGAAAGATAAAGATTGAAACTAAAAATAAATATGGAAAATGATGTACATACGTTTATAAATTAAATGTAATTCTTATCAATTATATTTTTCTTTTCTTTGTACTACAAAACTATGGATCTATACAATAATTTATCATACTAATATTATAAATGCGAATGTAAGTTTGTTTGTTACGCTTTCACGCAAAAACTACTTAACCGATCATCATGAAACTTTGCACATAAACTCTTGAAGGTATTAGAAGTAACATAGGATACTTTTTATTAAAAAAAAATAAAAAAATTTTACGAAAAATAAGAAAATTGTTTTGACGCTGAAGGCTACATATCACTGTCAAGAGAATTTTGTAATTTAGTAGAAAGTGATGTGAATCTCATTGCTAATGTTTTTCCGGAATTGAAACAAAATGTGTGCAAGAGCAATATTAGCACCAAGAAATGAAATTGTAAATAGGATCAACACTGACATTTTAAACGAGGTTCAAGGAGAAATGAAGGAATATTTGTCAATGGATACAGTTATGGATACGGAACTAAGTACTTCATATCCTGTGGAGTTTTTAAATTCACTTGAACTATCGGGTGTACCGTCACATAAAATTCAATTGAAACTAAATGTACCAGTAATGCTTATGCGAAATCTAGATGCTCCTCGGCTATGTAATGGAACAAAGCTTCGGATAACAAAATTGGGACAGAACATACTTGGTGCTACTATTTTAACAGGTGTCGGTAAGGGAAATAGTGTTATAATACCTCGGATACCAATTATTCCCACTGGCCTTCCATTCCAATTTAAAAGGGTTCAGTTTCCCGTCAAGCTTAGCTTTGCTGTTACTATAAACAAGGCACAAGGACAAACATTACAGGTAGCAGGAGTGCATTTAGAAAACCCATGCTTCTCTCATGGTCAACTTTATGTAGCCTGTTCACGTGTATCTAATGCCCGGAATTTACACATATTTGCACCCGACGGGAAAACTTATAACATTGTTTATAAAAATATCTTAAATTAATACTTTGTATTTTATTTTTTTAAATTGTTAGAATTCAGAATTATTTATTTTTGTTACGGTGAAATATATTTTAACATTTGTTGTTGCATTTCAATAAGCATATATTAAGGTGTTGAAACTTCATTGTCTGTAGTAATTTTTAAACATTTTTGATCTCAGCCAAGCAATAAAATTTAGTTATTATATTGACTCATTTCTATTATTATACCCTTACCCTTTATCTCTCATACTTATTTAATTTCTCCACTGCGGGCGAAGCCGCGGGTAAAAGCTAGTATATATATATATTTATTCTTATGGTGTTAAAAAGTCATTAGATGAGTCATTTTCGTCGTTGGGTTCGACTTTTGTTACATCACTTTGTCCTTTCTTAACGTGAACTGCCGAAAAATGTCTACGAAGTGAACTCTTATCATTACAACCAGGACACGAAAACAACATTCCTTTATGTGTCAGGAGATGTCTACTCAATCCGGATGGGTGAAGAAAACTCTACAAAAGAAAAAATCAATTTAGAAAAACGTACTCCACTAGCTTCCTGTGGGATAGACTACACTCACTTTGGGACACAAATGGCATTCATTTTTGGTTATTTGAGGCACGGCCAGGTGAACCGCATTTATGTGTTGTTTCATCAATAATCTCTGCACAAAGGACCTCGGACAGTGGGGACATTGGCGATAGCGGTTGACGGTGTGTATGGTCTCGTGACGCTTGAGGATTTCCTTTTGCATGAAATTCTTGCCGCACTGATCACAGGTGTAGGGTTTTTCGCCAGTATGAATGCGAATGTGACGGTCCAGGGAGCTCTTGCAAGAGAAGAACCTCTCACAGTAGTCGCAACAATACTCCCGACCTCCCTTGTGTGCGGAACGATGACGAAGCAGGGAATTAGCTCGGGTAAATGACTGTGCATCCAAATATTCAATTATTTCGTCTCTCTTCCTGTCCATAGATATACTCACTTGAACATTGACTATACCAACATCTTCAACGACATATTTTGAATCAGAGCTGTTATCGAGATGGTTTGATTGGATGTCATCCTGGTCGTCCCTCCTTTCGTCCTTCAGATATTGAATGTCTCCATTTTCTTCGACTGAAAGTACAAAAGAAATTAAGTTGTCAACCAAAATCCTCAATCCCCACCATGAACTCACTTTGATAGGATTCGATCTCACAATCTTGTTCAGTCTGCCCAACGTCGGAATTGGAATCCTCGAAGTCTGCCAAGAAGATGAATTCATCCATCTCCTAGGCCTCGTTGTTGGCCTTCCTCTTCCTCACACATGTTCTCCACCATTTCAGTCTCATCATCAACGCTCCCAATGTGAATTATTTCATGATTTCGATGATCCTCACCTTCGCTGTTGTTCTTTGCTTCGTATGTATATCAACATTTCTGAGTTTTCCTCGACACCATTGTCGTCGCTGTAGAACACAGTTTGGTTTTGATCCTGTTCCTGTTCGTGTTAATTTTCCTGTTCGTCGGGAATCTAGTCAGAGGAAGTTATCTCATTGTCAGCATCTGCTTCTTGTCGAAGTTGTTCTTCATGTTGTTGCTGCAAATGCTGTTGCTGTTCTCGTCGCTGTATCTGGCCCAGAGAGACTGCCTTTGACTGGGGTGTTGATTGCATAAACACCCCAAACTCTTCGAACAATGGTCGAGTGTCTTCACGTTGCATTTGTTCTCTCTGCTCTTCAAGCCATTTCTGGTTCTTTTCATCCTCTTCGGCTTTCTTGCGAGCATCTATGGCTTCGATAAACTTAATCGATTCTTCACACTGAAGTTTCTCTTCACCCTCGTCGTCGTCATCATCGATGGATTTGAGAAAGACACGGCTCTTCTTCCCAGCATTTAGCAAGCGGATGCTTCCGCAGCTTTCCATCGGATATTTGACACTTTTTCCGAAAATAATAAGAAACCTCCAATCTCCAAGCATCTAAAATGAAAACACAGACTATAAATAAATCGATTATTGGTGCACCTCCCTCACTGCAATCTTACTTACTTTTTATTCAATGAAGTGAACTTGCAATATTTTCTTCATTATAAGGAATTTTGTTCTGAAAAATATCAAATTATATTAAATATCAAAAGAATTAACAAAAACTTACTCTTCAAATCCGAAATCCATTGTTTTGTTTTGCAAAATTGATTGTCATTTTTGACAGGTCACAAAAATTCCATAAGTTTCTATTTTAGCCCAAACCCCATTTTGTTTTTTTTTTCCCCACTCACATGTATTCACCCATAGCGAATTTGAGAGAGTTCACCTCGAATTTGAGAGAGTTCACCTCGAATAAAATTTGAGGGTGTTTCAGGTAGGACGGGTACCGGTCGGGACTCTAGATAATATATTTCCTCTATTCACAATGCATGTATCTTTGATCCATTGTATATATATTTTCTATAGTACTACTATGAGACGAAATTTTTCAATCAATAACGCTAGACACTTCAATTAAATTTTATGTTATACATATATTGTGAAGTGATACTAAACAAATATATTTTTGGACAAAAATCCAATTAATCCAATAACAAAAATCCAATTAAAAATGGTTTTATCTCCAAAACAATTTTGTGCATCGAAGAATAACGTTTTTGGTATCAGGTACAATTATGAGAAAAATCGAATTGACAGTTAAAAAAAATAAATACCTTAAAGGATTCAAATTAATTTTATTTTATAAAAAATATTGTTTTCAACATTCAGTAATTTTTGTTTATAAAAATCTAACAGTCAGTTACCATTGATAGAGTAATTTTCGAGTCGGGTTTGAATTGAAGATGTTGACGGAATCGACAGCAATATATCATGAATTGGGAGGCATTTTATTAAAATTCAAGAGACCTTCAATTAAAAAGAGACAAATTTAGGATGGTTCTTATTTTATTATTTATACAAATATCCTTACCAGCTACATCACAGAATTCTGCAAAACATGTACAAGAAAGATACTCATCTGCAATTTTCTCGCAAATTGTATCGCTTGCGAATATATTGAAACAGAACGATTGGCCAATTCTCGGTGGATTGCAGATTAAATCATGAGGAATGGCTTGTACACATTGCAATTCTTGGTCTGTCGGTCGATGGCTGAAAGAAGTGCTTTGCATTGCACATGGTGACACATGATGTTCCATGCTTAAAAAAAAAATTAAACAAACTTTTGTACCTTACAAATTTTCACTTTTTTTTGTTATATAAACCTAAGAGCAATGGTGTAGTACTCTAGAGCACCATCCAAATCTTTTTCGCTACTTAAAATATCTCCTAGCACTGTGAAAAGCTTGCAACTGGGATAGCTGGCGGCTTGTTTTTTCGACAGTTTAATGGCCTCCTGTGTTTCTCCCTCAGATTAAAGAATCCCTGCCATCGCTGATACGGCCGGAAAGTAGAACTGGTCGATTTCTAAAGCCCGATTAAGGAAAGTCTTTGCTTGGCGTTTTGTAACGGTATTCGAAGAGTACAAAAGTGTACTGGCAAGTAGCTGTTTATATTTCATCGAAATTCATAGTAAGTTAAGGTAAAATGCAAATGAAAAATAACAACAAATTCTTACCACATAGCTCCTGGGGCAGTTCCTGAAATAGCGTGCAGCCAATGCACATATTGTTTGTGCATCTTTTAAGCACTTAAGTCCGATGTAACAACCCGCAAGACCTTTGTATATCTCAAAACGATAGTTAGCCAAACTCTGAACTGCCCTATAATAATGAATTGCTTTCTTATATCGTTTCAGTTGAAGAAATATCTTCCCACGCAAAAGATACGCTTCAACGTTTGTTGAATCAACTGAAATTGCTTTGTGGGTAACATAGGAAGCCTTTTCCATTTGCCGATAGACTCTCAGCTTTTCCAATTCTGCTAGATTATTATTCCTCTCATAGACCACGGCAAATGGCATAATATGTTCTGTGCTATATGGACTTATCATGTGTGCTGTTTCTAGATACTGCTGCGCCTGAGCATGGTGCCCATTGTAGTAGAGAGCTTTTCCAATTAACGTTAGAATATGTATAATCGTTTTGATGAAGTTTTGTGTTGTCGTTAATAGATTGGAATGTTTTTGACGCATCCAGATGTTTATGAACGTACATTTGAGCATGGCCTTTTATACACGAACTTAACCACTCAACATTCTTTGGAGCCGAACTCACTATAAAATTATAAAAGAAGCTTAAAACACACAAAATATTTAAAATCATTGCTTGCTTACCATTCACCAACGAATTGACTTCAATTCCATCGACGCCGACTTGCAAGAGTGAACTTATAGCCTACATGGCCTTTGGCACGCAGTACATCTTTGTAAGAGGCAATAACCTCCAATGGATTTCTTGACTGTCGATGTTGTATCTTTGCTAGAAGCATGTTTATCTTTGGAAGTCTAGACTTACTCGGAATCGATTGCAATGTCGAAATAGCCAAATTGGAGTCATTCAGCTCACGATAGCAGATAGCCAGACGATATTTGATTAAAAATGAGGACATAAGAATCCATCGGATTAGAGCGATGTAATTTTAACTAAAAAAAACAAAATAATATTCATATAATTTGAATTTAAAATTAACGTAATAAAAACACCTTGAATTTGTACCTCTTCACTCCAGAATAAATATGTACGTCGGCGTTTCTGGCTTCCTTCTCGGGAGATTCCACTTTTCCTGTTGCAACATTCTCCTTGGTTTCTTCTTTATCTGAGGATTAAATTAGGTGCAAATTTATTATATATTTTTATTTCAATAAATAAATATTTTGTATTTAAATTGTTTTACCTTCATTTGCATTTTTGGGAATTAATTTTGTTTACATTTTCGTAGAACTGTCAAAATACTCACCTTGCTGTTAATCTGTCAAAACTGGGTTAAACTCAAATTAGGCCACGTTCGCATTGTAGTTCTATGGTGCGCCTATACTTTCTGCATGATTTTTTCTGTTTTTATCAAAAATTTTCATAAAAATCATAGAATTTGTTTGCCAAAAGCAGTCAAATATTATTTTTAGTACATTTTTCACTGAAAGGAAGTTGCAAAATTATTTTTTCTTTAAATATTGCATTAATTTTTCAATTTTTGAATTCAACGGATCTCTTTTTTGAACGGCTGAGTTCACCTTACAGTTTTTTCTCCCACGGCTGAGCAATATGGACACAAATTCGATTACAACTACATTCATAATGGCTTTTTCCCATAAGAAATGCACGGGACAACTAACACATTCTTATCCTTATGGACAAAATCCTCTCAATTTAGCTTGTAGGCCGAAAGAGAGCAAACCCATTAAGTCGGGACTCTAGATAATATATTTCCTCTATGGTACGACTATTGAACTTCAAAATGCCCTCTAAGCTGAACAAAAAACTTGCACAGACCTTCTTTCTTATTCGTCGATCTTTCTTTTTTCTTTGTTCGATAATTCTTAAGCCGCCGACAATAGTTTTAGCCGGTTCGCTGGCTAAACACATTGCGCTGCTTATCGCGCGTTCAAATTCACCACGGTTGGCGTTCGTCCAGTCCGAAACAAATAAAGTATGTGAAATTTGTACCGTCTTGTTGTGCCAAAATATCTATTTATTCGTGTTCGTCACATTTGTTTTTGTTGGTTTATATAAATAATATATCATTATGTATATTATCATTATGTTAGTCATTTTTTGTTGTCACTTATCGTTTACTGTCACTATATTTTTCTTGCAAAAATTATGTACATACATGTAAAACACAAACAAGAACTATAAAAACACTAATAAACTAAACAGTATAACATAAAAACAAACATCTCCTAATTAACTCATTCACATTCTTTCATCACTTTCAAACTCACTTTACCATTTCACATTTTCAAACCTTAAAGAAAACACAAAACCAATAACTCTAACCCAATCGTCACACCAACGACTATTGCACACCTCCCTTAACATTTTAGAACTCCCTATTTCCAGTTCGCTTTCCAGGAAGACTTTCCAATTATCTGTCATCACTGTCTCCTTTTTCTTACAGCCATTTGTATCTTGTATCAATGAGGGATGAGGC
This sequence comes from Eupeodes latifasciatus, assembly GCA_920104205.1. Taxonomy (NCBI): domain Eukaryota; kingdom Metazoa; phylum Arthropoda; class Insecta; order Diptera; family Syrphidae; genus Eupeodes; species Eupeodes latifasciatus. The sequence goes on from OV049927.1 coordinate 23,298,241, forward strand.
CGAATAACAAGGACGACGAGGTAAGTTAACAACAAAAACAACAAAATCGCCTATCGGATTAGGTGTAAAAGAATTATAATTAATATCCTTTTATTTTTCTTTTCAGGTAATCCCCAAATTGCAGCCACCACAGATCAGCATCACCAATCTCAGCCAGGCAACGAGTAAACAATATCGTAAGCAAACATTCCTTTATAATTTAGATCTGGCCTTAAACTAACAACAACAAATACCAAAAAAAATCACAGATGTTTTGCTCTGGTCAAGGTTTAAAGAGAATTGACCATATCACAGTTACATTTTTTTGTCGCGCGTTATCGTTTGAGATTTGTGAAACGATTTATTAGGGGATTTCTCTATCGGAGTTAATCATGCCTGGTAAGCAACCGGGTCGTAAACGTGAATTGGCCGGCGCGAATTTTGTATTTTAAATCCTCCGGGATTTTTTTAAAAAGATTTTAAAATAAAACGCTAGATTAAAATTTTAAACAAGTATTTTATTTATTAATTTGAGCATCGGATCCCTTACCGCTGGTGGGGGGAAATCTTCTGCTATACGTAGGAGTGTCAAGATGGAACTGAACTTACTGTCAGGAAAAACCCTGCTTATTTATACCATTTTGATATTCTTAATTTCTTCTTACAGACTATAAATATGTGTGTTTTGGTACACATGCATTATCATCATATTTTATGATGATTCAATTTTATTGTAATTTGATCGTTGACGATTTTTGTTTACATTAGTTTGATTTTTGATCGTTGACGATTTTTGTTTACATTAGTTTGATTTTATATTTATGTTTGGATATTCTGTATCTGTGGAAGATTCTTTGTTCGATATTCTTTGTTTACATTACTTAATATTTTATGTCTATTCACATAAATTATGTTCAACGAAATATGCTTGGTGGGCATTTAATATTTAATGGTATTTTTATTAAGCGATATGGAATACGCTTGGTATGGTTTGGTTGTTGTGATTGGGAAGCAATTCTATAACTCCTCCCCCCTTTGATTTTTGTTTCTCCTGGAACAATTTTTTGTATAGAATTATAAGTATAATACAAATTATAACAATTAAAAATATATTTACACCAAAGTGAATAAAGGATTGGTCAGAAACTTTTTCTACTATTTCTTTAATATTTTCAATGTTTGTTATATTATAATCTTCAATTTTTAAGTTAATATCTGTTAAATTATAATTATCTTCCACATAAATATTTATTGGTTGTGTAGTGAATTTTTTTTTTTACCGACCGACCGACCGATTGTATATAATAATTTATATAATTTAATCACTATTGGATTTCCGAATCCAATATTGATTACAACCGAACGCGAATTAAATTCCTTTTTATTCAAACTATTTTAAATTACCTAAACAAAATCGAAATTGCACACCGCCGATGTGCCGCCAAAGTTATTATGACACTTTAATGGAAACGTCAGTTGATATGTCAGGTAGATAAAAGAATTCACCACAAGTAGCAATAAAAGTATTGCCAGCACGGTAGCTCAGCTTAAGGGGGGGTTTCGATTTGTGAATATTTTATTAATCGAGGTGATTAATAAAATTGAAATAAAAGTGATATCAAAATGATATCAAAATACGAAGGGGTGAATTTCACCAAGTCGTATTGATTACCATGGGCGCCAGGAAACTTTTTAATGGAAGTTTACCAAAACCAAGAGCTGAAAAATTAGTCTTCAAACCAATTATGAAATAAAAGAGTGTGTTTATTTTCCAGAAGGGAAATTAAAATTATCTTTTATTGCCTGGAAAACCTTGGCCGAAGCCGGGATTAAAAACCAGGATCTTTTCTGATAGTAAAATTACAAGTCGAGATTTTGAGATTGACAGAAGGTCAAATCTCGATAAAAAAATATGAAAAAATATGAAATATGAAAAATTATTAAACAAAAGTGAAAAAAAAACAACCAAGAAAAATCACTCCAAGAAAATTTCGACAAAAGACAAAGAAAAAAAAAATCAAACGGTTAAACACTCTTGACGCGAAGGTCAAAAGGACGAATTTGAAAACGAATAAAGGACACCAAGAAAAATAAAGCAATATTCTTCGAAACAAGGAAAAAAACACTATACTTAGCTTCTTTTTGACTTCCTCCAACAGCTATTTTAGTCCTTCCTCAACAACTTTTCAACAGCAGAACAAACCAAATTTTTCAAAAACTTTTCTTTTCGCAAAAATTCCTCCACACAATTTTTCTTTTTGTCTAAAGGCTTTGGGCGCAATCCAAAAAGTGGCCATCATCATGGCGAGCTTAACCCTTCCGGCTACCTGCCCTTAGGCAATCCTCTCGGATCTGTTGCGTGGTGATCGATCTGTCTCGGTCCCGCAACTTCCTCCATCCATAAGATTGGGGTGTGCGACCGAGAAGCCAGATATCTTTCATCGCACGCGATCTCTTTAAAAAGGTGATGCGATCACCCAGTAGCTCAATGAATGAGTTCAGCTCTTCACTTTCCAACCCATTCCAGCCAAGACTTTCTGGAAAAATCGTGTGGAATTCCTCGCATTACAGAGTATCTACACGCGCTAGTTTTTTTTGGTTGAGGAAAGACTACTTATGTGATGTTGCAGGAAGTCGGTAGCCACGCCTATAATTAAAATAAAAGTTATTAAGATATTCTTGGAGTGATTTTTCTATCGTTACTATGTACTTTATGGTGGGCCCTCGGCCATACTACATTAAAGTTGGTGTGAATTTTCTACACACATTGTTGGGCATGGGTATCGTCTTCATGCCTTGACGATATTGTTTATCCAATATGTGGGCCAACCGTCGCCCAGTTCGTTGGTGTGGAATCCTTTCGCACACTTTGGTAGGACCTGTTAAATTTGCTTTCCCAAAATGCTAGAAGAGCAGGTCACTGGCTGATGGTCCAGGTTTCTACTAAACTCTTCCAGAATTTTGCGGCCGCAGTAAGAATTTTAAGGGTGGTTAGCAAAAAGGAAGATGAAACTTGTTGTGGTAAAATTTACCGCAACAAATCCCACCCTTACCTCCTAGGAAATGTGCTTACCGTTGGTTAACACCATAGGTAACACATTTCCAAAGTCGGCCCCAGAGAAATGAAAATAATTTCCATCAGAAAAAAAATCGTGAACTAAAAACAATTTAACAAAATCAAAGTGCAAAGTAATCAAAGCAAAAAAAAAGTAAACTACGTTAATCATTAAAAACTTCGGATGCATTTGTAAACGGGAGAGGGAGAAAAAGAGAAATGGATAAAGACCCGGAAAAGATGACGGATTGGAAAGAAAATGGAAAAAGAGAAAGAAAAGATAGACAAAGAAAGAAGACCTAAGACGATTGGAGAGGATGTGCAGCCATCCGCTGCAAGGGTCGCGGCATGCTTGCTGTGCTCGGCTTAGCTCGCCGGAATGGGGGGATCTTGCCCTCGCAAACGGACCTCCTCCTATTTCAAAAACATATATCATGCCTGGAGAGATCGAAAAACCTAAAAATCGATACCACCACTGATGATCCACCACATTTGAGGGCTGCAGGAGACGGCGCAGCTTGGCCTTATATTCCCACCCCTTTGTGGAATCCGGCAGGCCGTTGGAAGTCCGGATTCCCTTTAACTGGAACTCCTCTAAATGGTCATCATCAAACCTGAAAATGTCATTTTCGCCACTTCTCTTAGCTTACCTTTAATCACCCCCTGGAATAACACTTCATTTCTCCATTGAGCTATCGCTCAACCAAAAAATCACATAAATTCGATTTTGTTCGACATAAAAAGTCATCAAAATTATCATTTATTGATGCATGGATTTATAAAAGCGAAATTTGATTGATATTACATAAAAAGTGAATTTAATTAAACAAGAAATTTTGATATTTAATTTAACATATTTTAATATAATAAAAAAATCAAAAAATTTAAGAAATTGTAATATAAAAATGGTTATTTAAACAATAATCAAAAATATTAAAAAAATATTAAAACACCAAAAAAAATCTGGAAAATCTACCGGTTTTCCTTGGCAGACAAAACCCTCGCCAAAAGTCTCGCAATTACTTGTACGGTGTATCAATTCACACCAATAAGAACAAGGCGAACACCCTTTACATCCTACCTACAAATAGAGCTCTATGTGTGGTTCGTATCTAGGGGCAAAATCATGCTTCCCACGAGCGAGATTGGAAAGAATTCCTCCACGGAATCTTATCAAATTGCCGGTAAAATAATTGTCCACACTCTTTTGTGGCACGCAATAAAAAAGTGAAAATTAAGACAATAACTTTAAATATTATACAAGCAAAACTTTCAAAATGGACGTTAATATTTCGCTTGACGAATTAAATTGTAATACAAAAAAATATATATATAAATACTTCGGGCGCTCTTGCGCGTCGCTTTGCTCGACCCCGCGCTCTGTACTGAGGTTCGTATGCGCTTTTGAAGGGGATTTAGAGCTTCTTGCTTGAATCCAGGAACTTTTGCTTGAAGATTTGAGCTTGAAGAATTTTTATCTTGAGTGGCTTCGGTTTTCGTGCGTAGCAGCACTCTGTGCGACACGTGCGTCGTGCGAATTGGTAAACTTCGGCCAAAATTGGCTCGGACTTCGTAAAAATTTGGTTTATCAAAAATTTGTGTTTGGACCACAAAGAAGAACTATATGTTTAAATAGAACAAAAAAAAACCGAAAAGGGTGTCGTTCTGCGGCTTGCCGCCGGCACCTTACTTGGCACCCGGAGACTCACGGGCTATATGCTCGCTCTTCTTCTGGCCAAACTGCCTCAATCCCACGGCTTTCTTTGGATGGACGTTCGTCGTCGTTGGCAGAATTTCCACCCCATTCTATTTGTTAAATAGCGAATAGCGAAAATAGAACAATTGGTAAGCGGAATTCTGAAGGATTCTTTGTTCCTCCAAAAAAAAAAAACTTTCAGTGACTTCTTTATTGTACGACTATCGAACTTCAAAATGCCCTCTAAGCTGAACAAAAAACTTCCACAGACCTTCTTTCTTATTCGTCGATCTTTCTTTTTTCTTTGTTCGATAATTCTTAAGCCGCCGACAATAGTTTTAGCCGGTTCGCTGGCTAAACACATTGCGCTGCTGTTCGCGCGTTCAAATTCACCACGGTTGGCGTTCGTCCAGTCCGAAACAAATAAAGTATGTTAAATTTGTACCGTCTTGTTGTGCCAAAATACCTATTTATTCGTGTTCGTCACATTTGTTTTTGTTGGTTTATATAAATAATATATCATTATGTATATTATCATTATGTTAGTCATTTTTTGTTGTCACTTATCGTTTACTGTCACTACATTTTTCTTGCAAAAATTATGTACATACATGTAAAACACAAACAAAAACTATAAAAACACTAATAAACTAAACAGTATAACATAAAAACAAATATCTCCTAATTAACTCATTCACATTCTTTCATCACTTTCAAACTCACTTTATCATTTCACATTTTCAAACCTTAAAGAAAACACAAAACCAATAACTCTAACCCAATCGTCACACCAACGACTATTGCACACCTCCCTTAACATTTTAGAACTCCCTATTCCAGTTCGCTTTCCAGGAAGACTTTCCAATTATCTGTCATCACTGTCTCCTTTTTTTTACAGTCATTTGTATCTTGTATCAATGAGGGATGAGGCCGAACAACAAGGACGACGAGGTAAGTAAACAACAAAAAAAAAAAAACAAAATCGCCTATCGGATTAGGTGTAAAAGAATTATAATTAATATCCTTTTATTTTTCTTTTCAGGTAATCCCCAAATTGCAGCCACCACAGATCATCATCACCAATCTCAGCCAGGCAACGAGTAAACAATATCGTAAGCAAACATTCATATGTGTGTTAATTTATATACATTGTTTTTGTTTTCTTTTCGTTTTAGGTCATTTTCATAGCGCCGACGACGACGCCTGGCTTGCCGAAGTTTTTATGAGAACCAGTGACGGCGACGGCTGCCGCTCAGGACTTTTTGGTGGGGAAGAACCTACGTCCCAGCAACGAGTAAAAATATCATGAGTAAACGATTATGTACTTCTTTTTATTCATTTAATTAATTCATTTGTTTTGTTTTCATTTTAGATCTTTCCTCAGCGCTGAAAATGTCTCAGTTTGCCGACGACGGTTCCTCCAGCTGCACCACCGCCGCCGTTCTAGGCAGCCATAACAAAACTCCGGCGCTGCTTGAGGGTTTCACGTGAAACAGTGACGGTGATGGATGCCGCTCAGGACTTTTCGGTGGGGAAGAACCCACGTCTTCAGCCGGGCAATATCGTGGTTAGACTTAGTTAAGTTATTTTTCTATTGGTTCTAGCTCTTTATTTTATTTAAATTTAAGCTATATAATGTAAAATATTTTACAAGGTAATTAGGATCATTTAAACAATATTTGAATATATATTGAATATATTCATCTTTTTTTTTTTGTAAAAGAAAAGGTAGTGCCAAATTTAGATTAAGCAACAATAAATGAGACACATGCGAAGAATAAATATGTATAAATAAATCTGGCCTTAAACTAACAACAACAAATACCAAAAAAAATCACAGATGTTTTGCTCTGATCAAGGTTTAAAGGGAATTGACCATATCACAGTTACATTTTTTTTGTCGCGCGTTATCGCTTGAGATTTGTGAAACGATTTATTAGGGCGGAGTTAATCATGCCTGGTAAGCAACCGGGTCGTAAACGTGAACTGGGCCGGCGCGCGGTGCATTTCGGGACTTATTTGGAATTTTAATTCTAATCTAAAGTTTTCTGATAATGTCTTTTGTTCGTTAACACCGTCCATCTTACTATTCTATTCAGTTTTTTAATAAAATTTGATATCACAGTTCAACATTTAACTAGCCTAATCAGTCTTGTATAAAAAAAGAATCATGTTGGTGTATTGCACAATTATCCCTCAAGTATTTAGCAGGTAAAATATTTTCATATCGCAGTTCGGTCTTAAATTCTAGATGGTCAATATATAAAAAAAAAACTATAAAAATATCACAGTCACGCTTCTTAAAATCATTTAAAAAAAAAATGTTGTTGTGGGTGTTCAGGGTGTTCTTTATATTCTATTCAGTCTATGTCTCTTCGTGTTTTCATATCAAAGTGGGCCTAAGGTTAGGTTAGGTTGAACGGGCTGACAGTTGATGTTATTACCATCACACTTAGATCAATGTAGATCCATTGTGGTACCCTGAAGTGTTGTAACTTCCTGAAAAGATATAATAATCTATGAATCATGTGGTTCGTTTAACCATTTAGAGGTCTTGACAAAGTTAAGTAAGTTTTTGCCTGGCAGTTCTGATAGTCCCTCTAATTCATTAAAGAAGAAGTTGCCTAGAGTTTTCTTCCTAGCAAGACAGAATGAAGGACAGTGGCAGAGAAAGTGAGCAGTGTCTTCATGCTCGTTTTCGTCACCACAGCCTCTACAAAGGTCATCAGTACTGAGCCCCATCTTCTTCTTATGGTAGCCGAGTAGGTTGTGTCCTGTAATAATACCGATAAGGGATCTTAGGGAGGGTTTATTAAGAGTTAAGATCCAATCGGACCTTTTCTTATCGTATCTAGGCCATAGCTTCCTGGTGTTAACACAGGTTTCTAGGAGATTCCATCTGTCATTGGATTTTTGAATGATGGTTTTACTGACGTTATGTTTCAGTTCACATAACGGTATCCCTATACGATGGTCTATCAGAGAGGGTTCCAGTGTGGAGCCCTCTCTAGCAAGTTCATCCGCCTTTTCGTTGCCTGGTACATCACTGTGGCCAGGAACTCAGCAGAGTCTTACGTTATGCTGTGTGCCAAGAACCTTTAGCTCTTCGCGACAGCAAGAGACAAGCTTCGACTTGATTTGGGCGGCAGAGATAGCTTTTATTGCTGCTTGGCTATCAATGAAAAAAGTGATGTCCGCGTGTGATATCGCCATCATGGATATATGTTTAGCAGCGTTTTTCACTGCCAAGATCTCGGCTTGGAAGACGCTGCTATGGTCGGGGAGCCTGAATGCTTTGGCAAGGTTGAGGCTTTCAGAGTAAAAGCCTGCACCTACTCTGGTATCCATTTTTGAGCCATCGGTGTAGATGGTAATGGTTGAGTCGTTGGTGTAGGGCACACTATTTTCTCAATCTATTGGGGAACCTAGTACTAAAAGATTTGTTGAAATCTAAATAAGGGGTCATATAATCTGTGCAGATATTGTTGTCTACGTATTTCGTAAGAATAGCTGCGTGGCCACTCTGGCTAGTTTTCCAGATGTTAGTTTGACTGAGCCTTAGGGCGCTGTTTGCTGCTGATTCTTGGACGAATAGGTCTATTGGGGGGAGATTGAGGATCGTTTCTAACCCCGCAGTTGGGGTAGTCCTCATCACACCACTAGTACAGATACAAGCCATTCTTTGTACTTTGGTAAGTGTTTTTAGATTCGTGGATTTCTCCAGCGCTTTCCACCAAACCAAGCCGCCATAAGTTAGAATCGGTCTGACAATTGCAGTGTACATCGACATGATTATTTTGGGGTTCGGTCCCCAATTTCTACCCAGAATCTTGTTACATGAGTAGAGTACGATTGTGGCCTTCTTATATCTTTCTTGGATATTTGGACCCCAATTGAGTTTTTTATCCAATATAACTCCGAGGTATCTAGCTCGGTCGGAGATATTTAGTGTTGTGTTGTCTATTTTTGGTATTTCAAACGGAGGGATTTTCCTCCTGTTTGTGAAAAGAACCAGTTCAGTTTTAAGGGGGTTTATCTTAAGACCGCATTTCTTGGCCCAGTTGCTGACCCTTGATAATGCGCTTTGTAATTGTTCGCTAATAGTGGTAAGGTATTTACCCGTCGCCAAAAGCGCTAAGTCATCAGCGTAGGATACCACTACTATACCGTAATTTCTAAGTTTTATTAGGATCTCGTTCATCACTAAGATCCATAATAATGGTGAGAGAATTCCACCTTGCGGGGTTCCTCTAGATGCGTACATCTCTAAATGTTCGTTACCAAGCTCGCTCTGTATTTGCCTGTTTTTCAGCATACTCATGATCCATTTGATAACTACTTCTTCTATACGTTGATCATTAAGTGCTTTCTCGATTGCATTACTGTGGACGTTATTGAAGGCTACTTCAATGTCCAGGAATGAAGCAAGAGTGTATTCCTTAACGTCAAGTGATTTTTCTATAGTTCTAACTACGCGGTGTAGTGCCGTTTCTACACTTCTACCTTTTGTGTAGGCGTGTTGAAAGGGTGATATGGTCTCCGGTTTTAAATTACTGCGGATGTATATGTCGATAAGTCTTTTTAGTGTTTTAAGTACAAAAGACGTGAGACTTATTGGTCTGAAGTCCTTAGGTTCAATATGGCTGGGTTTGCCGGCTTTTGGTATAAAGACGACTTTTACCTTACGCCATGTCTTGGGAACATACCCCCATTTAATGCTACTTTGAAAGATGTTTATCAGGTGTGGAGTGATAAATTCAGTGCTATTTTGCAGCATCATTGGGAAAATGCCGTCTAGGCCTGGAGATTTATAAGGGGAGAAAGAGTTAATAGCCCAGTTTAGCTTTTCTTCTGTTACAAAATCCGTAGGGATTTCATATTCGAAGATTGAAGAGTAATCTGGTTCGCGTACAGGGTTAGGTTTGCTACCTGGGAAGTGTGTTTCACGAGAAGTTCTAGACTTTCGCGCCCTGATTCAGTCCAGTCATTGTCGGGTTTCCTTAGAGAACCAACAGAAGTAGAGGTTTTTGAAAGGATTTTCCTGAGCCTAGCTGACTCGTTGGTACACTCGATATTGCTGCAGAAAATTTTTCCACGAGCTCCGTTTGGCTCGTTGGGTTTCTGTTTTGAATTTTCTTTGACTAGTCTTATAACAGTCCCAGTCACTTTCGAGTCTTGTTCTTTTAGCAGCATTGAAAAGCTTTCTTGTTTCTTTTCTAATGTTGGTTAGTTCTGTTGTCCACCAGGGGGGTTTACTGTTTTTCTTCACAGTAGTTTTGATTGGACAACTGGTTTCGAACGCTTTACGCAGAGTCTCAGTGAGATCCTCTGTTGCCTTCTCTAGACTGTCTGGTCCCAGAATGGTGTTGGTGTTAACGTGCTTGATGTTTTTACTAATTTCCCTATTGAAGATAAGCCTGTCTGTACGCCTGTTATTTCTAAAGGGTTTGTGCTGTCTATCAACGTTAGGGATTTTAAGTTCTATGAGACGATGGTCAGAAAAGGAAGGTTCTTCTAAAACCCTCCAATGATCAATTTGACAGGAGTCAGAATTGTTTGAGAGGGTAATATCTAGCACCTCTTTCCGATTTTTTGTGACAAAAGTGGGTGTATTACCTCGGTTAGCCACACAAAGATTTTTGTCTACGATGAATTGAAAAAGGGATTCACCTCTAGTATTTGTATCTGTGCTTTCCCATTGTACGTGATGTGCATTGGAGTCGCACCCTCGGATAATATTGAAATTTTTCTTACTTGCGAATGTTATTACTTTGTTTGTTATATCCGCTGGTGGTCCTTCAACTCCATCATAGGGCATATATGTGGAGGTTATTATGAGCGTTGGGTGCTCCTTGCGATTAAAAATGACTGCGGTCTGGTCGATGTTGCTGTAAGAAGTTAGAAGAAAAAGATTAAACCGTTTTCTAGCTAATATACAGGTTCTGGGTTACTATTTTGTCCGTCATTATTTGACTTATACAGCATGAGATCTTTGGAGTGCAGGCCCTTGATCATGCCACCTACTACCCAGGGTTCTTGAATCAGGGCCATGTCGTATTGTCTACTCTGCATGAGGTAGACCAGGTTGGCGCTGGCGGCTTTACTATGTTGAAGATTGGTTTGTAAGATTTTCAGTTCCATATACATAATAAAGATTTGTTCATCGCCTTACTAACCTGTTTTCTTTTATTGGATGTCAATCTAAGTTTGCATCTAGTGATCCCGACGCGCACTTTCAAATCCACTTTCCTCAGTAGTGGTATAGATTTGTGGATTAATCTAACCATTACCTCGGTGCCTTCCTTGGTTTTCTCGCACTTAATGACTTCCCATTCTTGGCTGAGGAGATCGCTGTTGAGTGATTTGGTGTATCTTTCCAGACGTTCATTTGGAAGTGTTGGGCCTTTGACTAAAAGTATGCCAATTGGTCTGGAGATGTGTTTGATCTCCTTGACATCAATAAGGCGAAGATCTGCGTTTAGCCATGGTGCTGATGTGTTAACTGTGAATTCCTTAAGCCAATTTAGTGTGGCGTCACTTTCACAGTTTATCACTTTGAACCCATGGATGGTCATTAAATTTCCGAAAAGTGGGGGGGGGTCTGTTTTTGACGATGGCCTCATTTACTTCTTCTAGGATTCTAAGCTCCAGAAGTTGCCACTCGTCCTCGGTCAGCTTCCGTGAGGGTTTTCCGAAATCAGCAATGGCAACTTGGTGCCCCTTCACGGTTGCCCGGGAGATCTTTAACCTCTTCGTTGCCTTGTTAGGCGAAGAGTCGGTCGGGGAGAGTTCGTTCCTTGCCGTTTTAGAGGAACAAGGTGCATCAAGTGGTGGTTGTGGATCTGCGTCACTACCTGTCGTCGTTTTTGTGCTACTTAGGCGCTGTTTAGACTTGTCCAACGCCGCCTTCTCCTTAGCTGTCAAGGATTCAGGAGTCCTGTTAGCAAAGCGCCGGAAAATCCTCTCAGCGTTTCGTCTTTGTCGTCGTCTTACTTCGTTCTCGTTCAAAACCTTAGCTTTGCGTGTAGTCGTCGTCCTTCTTTCAATAACTGTCGCAATGCTGTCGTTCGTGTTGATCGTCCGATTTTCGGGTATGGATTCGATGGTCTTGTTAAGGTTAACGCTAAGGCTGTGGCCAATAGCATTGTCTTCGCAAGCCATCTCATCTTTCCCCTCGTTTTGAGCCGCTCTTACACCTGCTTCACTAACACCAACTGATATCGATGCAATCAGTGGCGGATCAGCAGGTGGTAAGATTGGCAAATTAATGTCTGTCCGTTGGGTTCGTCCTGTTGGTCCGTCTTGAGGAGTTGCCGCTACCATTGATGAGTACCCTTCCTTACGCTGTATTGAAACAGCGTTGGGGGCTGGTGGTCCCATCAAGGTTTTAACGCTCGGGCTCTCTGAAGAGGGAGGGTTCAGGGCTTGACTAGCGGTGTGCCTGTCTTTTCCCAAACCCTCCCTATCCAGGAAGGCACGAGCATTATGCAGCCGTTTCCTCTCCTGCTCAGTTAGTTGATCCCAATCTAACTGACCTAACCTCTTAACCGTCCTCTTGCTATTGGTTATTCTGCAACTCCTTGATGCCCTGGATACTGTCGAGAGGTTGGAGCTAGCGACCGAGCTGAAGTCATCGTCGACCTCGATTACGCTTTCTCCATCCCCCATATCCATGTTCGAGAAGGGGTTCAGGAGAAGATTCTCCTCTTCTTCAGTCAGGCTGAGGTCTTTATTGCTCTTAATGCTCATATTGAGATATCTTATTTGCTTATAATTGGTCGAAACCGAAGAAACTGAAAAGATAAAAAAGAGAAAACAAAAAGAAAAAAGAAAAAGAAGAAGTTTCGCAATTATAAGTAGTGTTATATAATATAATGGAAAAATTGTCACTGGCGACTTCTCCTCTCGGTATTGAGACCGCGAGACAAAGCCCAAGCCGGTAGCCGTGACTTCTACCGACCATATAGCGTATATCCCCGCTATGGTTTTTTTCTGTTTAGATTTTTCTTCCATATTCATAGTTTGCTCAAACCCAAGTTGGTGGTTGAGAGTCTGCTCAAGAGCTTGAATCTGCAACTTAACCTACTAGAAGTCCTCGCGTAAGCCTCCTCACCAACGGCCTTTCGTCTGAACATGCTTGTTCGTTATCACATATAGTTCATTAATATCTGGTGATTTCGCACCAAGCTTAAGGCCTGACTAGAATTAGTATTGTTTTGAAATCTTTTCTGACTAGAGACAAGTTGAAGTTAATGTAGACGTTCAACAAGAAAACCTTTTCATTTCTTGATATCTTTTGCGTGGAAGATACCTATGCTTTTGCCAGCTAGATTCTCAAGTTCATACAGGTTTTTACCTACAGCTTTAACTACTCGACCCTTAACAAATTTTGGACATAACTTGGCTGACACTAACTTAGACGAATCACTAAGGACGACATTACGTTTGAATATGGCATTTACTGTTGGGTTAAATATTCTTTCCCTTGTTTCCCTATATTGTTTTAAGCGTATGGGTAAGGTTTTATGTGGACACAGTTTCTATTAATATCTATCGTCTTGTTACTTATATTATCTTTTAATTTTTCCCTTTTTAATATTGTGATGAGTTGGTTGTTTACGTTCAATTGTGGTTGTTCAGTTACAATGTTCGAGGTGGTTCGTGGGGTGTCTGTGTCGAACGCGACTCCCCCAGGCTCCTCGCGTTCGACCTCGCGTTTTCCGGTCGACATTGCGGACAATTCGGTTTAATGACGCGTTTTTTCTGCACCCGAAACAATATATCCTATTGGGCGGAGAAGGACAATCGACATAAGAATGACCAACCGTTTAATGTTCTTGTTTCGCTGCTGAGTTTGTTGGTTCGGGGTCGAACATTAGGTTGCTGGAAAGCGTCTATATGCTCTTCCTCATAATCGGGATCTTCGTAAGCCAGCTCGTTTGCTGCAAACCGGTTTGGTTGCCTTCCTGGTCTAGCGACGTCTCACTCACGCTCTCCCCCACGCGATGGGAATGCATATTCAGCATCTATGCATGCTCGCCTTAGCTGTTCTAAGCTGAAGAGCGCTTGCGGGTATACCAATCCCCCGATCCGGTCGTTCAGATTCCTTTTCAGGATTCGGACTAACTCATCCTCGGAGATCTGAATTTCCAGTTGACTCTTCATTTTGTAAATGGAAGCAAAATATGCGTCGATAGACTCCCAAGCTCCTTGGCGTCAATCCATGATATCCCTCATGATCTCTAGGTCCGACTTGGAGTTTCTGAATTGACGCATTAGTGCGTCTCTGAGTCCAGTCCAGTCCGGACGATAACTGGTTCGCTGGTACTGCCAGTACCATTCGTACGCAGTCCCCGCTAGTAGTAAATGGAAGTCCCTTAGGATTTCCGCCCACGTACACTCGTGCTGACGTTGGAGTACTTCTACGCGAAAAATGAATTCTTCGACGGTCAGTCGATCCGGCTTTCCTTCAAAAACTATTCCCCACTTATCGATGCGAATCGGTTGTCTCCCCGGTCTTTGCGGATAGTTGGGTGGTGACCTAAATTGGGGTTCAGGGTGACGATTTTCCCCCTGATGATATCCCTCTGGTGGATATGGCATCCCGTGTCCATTAGGCTCCTGACCGTAGGGATGGGTTCGCTCAACATATAGCCTCTCTTGAATCATTCGGCTAGAATGATCCGGCTGTGGTGGAAGTCTATCAGAATATTGACTTGTCTGCGCGTGTAGAAACTCCGAAGTCACTCTTTGTGAATTATTAGACATAGTTGGTGGCAAGTTCCTCACCGGAAGTTGAATCGACGGAGCTTGAATACTTTCAAGTGCAGCTCTGGACGTCGACGCTTGAGACGCCTTTGTCGGCAGAACTCTTTCTGAAAGTGGTGGAGTTGGTCGTGTGGCGTAGTTGATTTCCTTCATGAAATCTAAGAATCCTCGTTCTACTTCACTTCTGACGGCCTCTGAGACGTTTCCGCTTATCGAGCTGGTGTACGACTCGTACGCGTTCACGACAGCTAGATTAATTAGCGTCTTAAGTTCAGCCGATACGCTACTTGCAGTTATTTCCACATCTCGATCTTCACCGTTTCTAGATGTTTTGTTTTATCTTGGGTCGGATACACTGGCTCAAAGTCCATCAAGCTGGTATTGTTCACCCTTTCCGCTGGAATTTCCACTCCCCTCGTTTGGTCTGACCTTCGGTTTCCCTCTTCTGCTGAAGTCAGATTGCTATATGCGGGGGTGGTAATCGTATTGCCGGTTTCATCGGACCCGCTGGTCCCGCGTGATGTCCCTTGGACGGGCTGATTTAGTCCAATCATATCACCCACGACCTGACCTTTCAAACTACCTGGCTTGTCCATCATTTCCGGAAGTTGATTGGTTGAACCGCTCGGTCCCTTATCAATAGATGGTGGATCTTGAATATTTTGATCAATCAATCCGGGTGGTGGAGTGCGACTCATGGGCATGGCGTCGTCGTTTCCCACTAGTTTCAGTTGTCGGCGGGTGACGGGTGTATGGAAAACTTGTGTTTTGCGTGGCTTTCTCGGTTTCTCGACCACCGGGTTATCACTCATAACCTACTTCAAAAAAAACTACGCTAGGGTGACTCTCCCAGAAATCCTAGCAAGTTATACGGATTGGTATCTATACCTTTTCCTCTTCAAGACCCAATGACCTATCGCGAACTAGGATCAAATGGAAACGACTACAATAATAAATAACTCACAAAAAAAATAGCTGAACAATTTGGAAAAATACCTAAATTGTAATTTGCAATAAGAATAACTAACATAAGAAATGAAAATAAAAAAGATAAATATGGAATAATTAAATGAATGATTAAATAAATAATATTAACGAAAAAATTTGAAGTATTAAATAACAGAAAAAAAAATGATTAAATAAATAAATAAATAACAAAAAGAAATAATAAGACAAAAAAAGGAATTACAAGAATAAATAAAAATACGAAAGATGAAATTACACTAAAACTTCAAAAATGAAATGAATAAATTAATAAATGAATAAATTAATAATCGAACAAAATTAATAAATAAATAAATAAATAACAAAAAATATTCATGAATTTGCAAAAGAATTGAACTTCTATGAAGCAAATATGAAAATTTTATCTAAAATAATATACGGTTGCTTACGAGAAAAAATTAAATTATTAAACCTAGACTCTAAAATACTATGAAATTGTTGATGTCAAAACTGTCTAACAACCAACAATACAAAAGAAATTTCAAAAAAAAAAACTAAAAGAACTAAACCTAATTGTTACAATCTTAAGCGATTACGCCAAAGATTTCCTACTACTATGTAATAAATTTTATTTTTGTTGGTTTGTTTTTTTATTTATTATTTTAATTTTTTGTTTGTTTTGGAATAAAAAAAATACAAAAATAACTAAATAAGAAAATAACGAAAATAAAATTACTCTATAGACTCAAAACAAAAACCTTCATTAGATATTAGAAATTTTTTCATAGGAAGAGAGAAGTGGGGAGCAGAAAACTGTCTTAAGATGTTGTTTACATTTATATATCACAGAAAAAAATTATATTAATAAATAAAAATAAATAAATTAATAAATAAATTAAAAACAATGGTTGCCTGTAAAGTCGGTTTTACGGGCGAAGATTTTACGTGACAATGTCTTTTTCTCGGTAGAATATTTATTGATATGAATATAATTAAATTGCACAATAGGAACAAGGAATTGAATGAAAATAAGAATTGCACAAATTTTTTAAACTAATAATTTACTTAACACTATCAACATTTATCAATAGTATGACATAACCTATAAACTCAGTTTCTCAACTTTTGTGTCAATCTAACAATTAATCAATCAATCATAGTTTACGATAATGAAATATCAGTGTACAATTATTTACCTTTATTGTTGTAGTTGTTGTAAATGACGAATCTAAGCACTCCACATTTTCACTACAGACACAGCTGACGATACTTTAACCACACGTGTGAACTTGTATTATGACGCTTTCTTGTTTTTCCAACGCCAAGAACGTTCGAGAAAGACAAAGACAGAGACACAAGCATGCGCCGATTCAATGCGCCTAATTCTCTAGTGCTGCGCGCGCGGCAGACCGATCATAGTTGAGTGGGAGAGAGACGCAAGGCATTCGGCGGGCCTCTCTCTCGTTCGGCGACTCATCGTTACGTTACCGGGCGTTACACTTTTTCATAAGTGACTCCCTAACAACCTAATTTAAGACGTTGTCACGTCAAAATCATAAACAAATAGATGGAAAAACCTCAGTTTCCACAAAAACTTAATCGTTTTCTAGAAAACTTCTCGCAACAAAAATAAACCTCTGAAATGATGTATGTGCCTGTCTACACGCGTTGTGCCCACAACGTTGTGACGAGAGTTTTTGGGCAAGCGAGGAGCTGAGTAAAGGGATGGGATGCTCATGACAAAAATTGAATTTTCTGCTTGGGCAGTAGAGTTCCTTTCTCATTTCGTTCCGAATTTCTCATTATTTTCTGTTCGTCGATGCGAAAGGTATACTAGTTTTGCTCTTCGGCTTGGCACATATTGTATACACGCTTACCACGTTGGTCATCTGGACCAAATTTGGTCATTATTTTTTCACTTGGTCAAATGGTCATTTTTTATTCCATTTGGTCATATTTTTTGGAAACGACAAAAGATGTTCGACAATTTGAGTAACGAAAACGTTTTTTTAACATACTCACATGGCTAAATAGAAATAACTGTTAAACTCATTTAAGCAACTTTATGTAAATAATAACTTTATTAAAAATATAAACTCTTGATCTGAATTGGACTTAGGGAACAGAGAGAATTATCTACGCATTACACAAGCCGTAAAAATTCTTGAAATCGAAATTATTGTAAAAACTTATATACTGTGATCTAATGTTAAAATGCTTTGTTTTTATATTTCGTCATCTTTATTTGGGTTAATCTAATTTAATTAAGTATGTTAGAGATTTTGTCAGTTTATTTGTACGTAAAAAAAAAATAAATGTCATCTGCATAATAAGGAAAATATGTTAAACAAAATGTGATTATGTTGGTCGTTTTTACCTACAATTGGTCATTTTTATTTTCAAATTTGGACACAAACTTTTTTTTTAAGTGGCAACCGTAAATGCATGCTGGTCGGCAGTATCACCGGCTCAAAATTTCAAACACAAATGTTTCAAGTTTGTCGTTCCATAACACAAAATGGAAAAGGGGTCATGAGTAGTCACAACACATGTAGACACATAGTGTTGTGAGCACAACGTTGTGGGCACAACGCGTGTAGACAGGCACTATGAATTGCAATCAAAATTGAATTAGCATTTGCTATATGTTTTGTTTGTATTTGTGTTTGTGATTCGGGGGTGTTTGGGGTAGCCAGGGAAGTGGCTTACTCTGAATTTGTGTTGACGAAATCGTATGACTTCAATTTCGGTTGATGATAACGCTCCAAAAGAAGACATTTGTTTACTCAAAGTGTGGTGTATTTAAAAAACATTGAAACGACACGTAGACAATTTCAACTCGTTCCTGCCGTCGGGGTCGAAACATCGCGTCGCAATTTGACAAGCTTTCTAGATCTCGACGACAAGGACGACTCAAACTAGAGATGTCAGTTGCGATTTCTTTAGACTCCGACCTGTTATCCGCAATTCAAAGGTTATGTAAAGACTATACCTATGAAGACATGACAACCTAACATCGAAGGAACAAGGAACGAAAAAGGTCGGGACATTAGGAAAAACTAGGGCAAAACCGAAAGTTCGCCATTTGCAATGTTACTTGCCAATGGCTTACCTTCGGGCCATACGTTGGGCGCCATTTGAAATAGAGAAGTTAGAATAGAATAGAGGTGAAGAAGAAGAAAAAGAAATATGAAATAACGACGTTCATAGGACCGGCTAAGGACCGGCCGCAGTGCTGGCACTCCTCGCTGTCACTCCGGATGTCAGTGCAGGGACAGTTCTTCTTAGGCTGGAAGGAAAGATTTGACAGATGTCAGAAACAATAATCAGAACAGAGGGAGAAAAAGAGAAACGGATAAAGACCCGGAAAAGAAGACCTAAGACGATTGGAGAGGATGTGCAGCCGTCCGCTGCGAGGGTCGCGGCATGATTGCTGTGGTCGGCTTAGCTCGCCGGAATGGGGGGGATCTTGCCCTCGCAAACGGACCTCCTCCTATTTCAAAAACATATATCATGCCTGGAGAGATCGAAAAACCTAAAAATCGATACCACCACTGATGATCCACCACATTTAAGGGCTGCAGGAGACGGCGCAGCTTGGCCTTATATTCCCACCCCTTTGTGGAATCCGGCAGGCCGTTGGAACTGGAACTCCTCTAAATGGTCATCATCAAACCTGAAAATGTCATTTTCGCCACTTCTCCTAGCTTACCTTTAATCACCCCCTGGAATAACGCTTCATTTCTCCATTGAACTATCGCTCAACCAAAAAATCACAAAAATTCGATTTTGTTCGACATAAAAAGTCATCAAAATTATCATTTATTGATGCATGGATTCATAAATGCGGAATTTGATTGATATTACATTAAAAGTCAATTTAATTAAACAAGAAATTTGGATATTTAATTTAACATATTTTAATATAATAAAAAATCAAAAAGTTTAAGAAATTGTAATATAAAAATGGTTATTTAAACAATAATCAAAAATATTAAAAAATATTAAAACACCAACAAAAATCTGGAAAATCTACCGGTTTTCCTTGGCAGACAAAAAACTCCCCAAAAGTCTCGCAATTACTTGTACGGTGTATCAATTCACACCAATAAAAACAAGGCGAACACCCTTTACATCCTACCTACAAATAGAGCTCTATGTGTGGTTCGTATCTAGGGGCAAAATCATGCTTCCCACGAGCGAGATTGGAAAGAATTCCTCCACGGAATCTTATCAAATTGCCGGTAAAATAATTGTCCACACTCTTTTGTGGCACGCAATAAAAAAGTGAAAATTAAGACAATAACTTTAAATATTATACAAGCAAAACTTTCAAAATGGACGTTAATATTTCGCTTGACGAATTAAATTGTAATACAAAAAAAAAATATATATATTGTAATATTCGGCTTGGTCCGATAATTAAAACTTATTCAAACTTCGTAAATAAAAACACAAATTTTCTTTATTTAAATCGATATAAACTTATTTATTGAACACTCAATTATTACGTTTCAAACACAGTCTTTACTTTTCAAATACAGTCTTTACTTAACAGCAATTCACAATCCATAATGAACCGCTTCGCTTCCAAGCGCCTATTTATATACCTCCAATCGGTTCGAGAATCTACGAGGTTGTTCTCGATGCTTAACGAAGTTCTCCACTTTATCACTAGATGCTTATCCCTTTCGAGGTTCTTGTATGCGCTGAATGAGTTCCCCTCTAAGCCACTAGATGTTTCTCGATGCTTAAGAAGCGAGTTCTCCTATTAGCCACTAGAGGTTTCTCGATGCTTAAAGAAGCGAGGTCTCCTATTACTACCACTAGATGTTGCCCCTTATTATTGAAAGAGATAAAGAGTGTATACACATTACATTGCCCCCTCCTTAGGATTGATCGTCCCGAACAAATCCATCGTTCTCATCACCACTGTAGCGATGTAGCCGGTCGCGATGTACAACTTTAGGTTTTCCTCTGACTCCCTTTTGTATCCGGTACACGACATCGTTGATTTTTGTAATGACTGTATATGGACCTTCCCAGTCCCGTTGAAGTTTCGGTGATAATCCTTTTTGTCGATGGGGATTGTAAAGCCACACCCGATCCCCTGCTTGGAACTCTGTTGTTGTCGCTCGTATATCGTAGCGTGTCTTCATTCGGTCACTGAACATCTTTATTTTCAACCTGGTATTGTCGTGGATCTGAAGGAGTCTTTCTCTGAGGTCATCAATGTAGTCATCCTCGGCTTGCGGTTCCGATGTGGGGCATCCAAATTTTATTTCGCTCGGCAGTCTGATGTTCCTTCCCATCAAAATCTCAGACGCTGTATGGCCAGTTGAGCTATGTCTTGCACTTCGATACGCCATCAAAAACAGTGGAATGTGTCGATCCCAATCTCGCTGGTTGTCGTCCACAACTTTGCAAAGATGTTCCTTCAGGGTTCGGTTGAATCGTTCGACCATGCCATCAGATTGTGGGTGAAGTGGTGTTGTTCTTGTCTTCTTGATGTCAAGAAGCCCACAAACTTCCTGAAATATGTTTGATTCCAAATTCCTTCCCTGGTCGAAATGCAGTTCTAATGGAACGCCGAATCTGCTCACCCAGTTGAAGACAATTTGGTCTGCGACTGTTTTGGCTTCTTGATTTGGAATGGCGTATGCTTCAGGCCACTTGCTGAAGTAATCCATGACGACCAGAATATAACGATTTCCATTATTTGTTTCCGGAAATGGACCCGCCACGTCTACTGCAATCCTTTCGAAGGGTGCTCCGACATTATACTGCTGCATTTGGCTGTGGTTCTTTTTGTTCGGGCCTTTGGTGGCAGCACAGGTATCACATTTTCGGCACCACTTCTCGACATCTTCCCTTGCATGTAGCCAGTAAAATCGTTGTCGAACCTTTTCTAGCGTCTTGTTCACTCCTAGATGACCTCCCGAAACTCCACCATGCATCTCTCGCAGAACATCCATAACCTTCGATCTCGGTAAGACTAGCTGCATAGCATAAGACTTTCCATCTGCTGATTCCCATTTACGTCGAAAGACACCCTCTTGGACATGAAACGAGTCCCACTGTGCCCAATAGGCCTTCAGAGTTGGACTTCTATCGGAGATATCAGCCCATTCTGGTTTTTCCTGGTGTTCCTTCCAAGCGAGGATGGGTTCGATATCTGAGTCTTCTTGTTGAGCCTTCCTCAACTCGTCGTTGCTCCAGCCATAAATGGGATCGGCTCTGGTTCGTTGGACAGTAACCACTTCTTTTTCTTCTTGTCGTCTACAATGCTTACAGTCTTGTTTACATGGTCTCCGAGACAGTGCATCTGCATTTGAGTGAAGTTTCCCCTTCCGATGTTGAATTTCGTAATCGTACGTCTGCAGCCTCTCAATCCACCTTGCCACTTGACCCTCTGGATTCTTGAAATTCAAAAGCCAGTTAAGTGCTCCATGGTCAGTTCGGAGAAGAAACTTCTGTCCATAGAGATACTTATGGAAGTGCTTTGTTGCCAAAATCAGTGCAAGAAGTTCTCTTCTGGTCACACAATAATTTCTTTCCGACTTCGAGAGTACCTTGCTGTAATAGGCAATCACCTTTTCTTCGCCATTATGCACCTGCGATAGTACAGCACCTATCCCGACATTGCTCGCATCAGCATCAATTATGAACGGTTTTCCTGGAGTTGGGTAGGTCAGCACTGGTGCATTACACAAGCGTTGCTTGAGCTCTTGAAAGCTGCGCTCGCATCCTGACCATCTAAACTGCTTTCCCTTTTCCGTTAGCTGATGTAGACTTTTGGCGATTCCAGCAAAGTCCTTCACAAAGCGCCTATAGTAGGTGGCTAGACCCAGAAAGCTTCGGAGTTGGTGTTTGTCCTGTGGTGTTGGCCAATTCTTCACGGTGTCAACCTTATCAGGATCCGTTTTTACTCCTTGGGATGAGATGATATCTCCCAGATATTTTACTTCGGTTTTGAAGAGTGAACACTTTTCTGGGTTAAGCTTGAGGTGGGCTTCTCGAAGTCTTTGAAACACGGCTCTCAGATTTGTACAGTGTTCGTCAAATGTTTTCCCGTATACTATGACGTCATCCAAATAGACCAGGCAAGATTTCCATGTGAGTCCTTGCAGGACGCATTCCATTAGGCGCTCAAAAGTCGCTGGAGCATTGCAAAGTCCAAAAGGCATCACTTTGAACTGCCACAATCCGTTTCCTGTTGAGAATGCTGTCTTTTC
This sequence comes from Eupeodes latifasciatus, assembly GCA_920104205.1. Taxonomy (NCBI): domain Eukaryota; kingdom Metazoa; phylum Arthropoda; class Insecta; order Diptera; family Syrphidae; genus Eupeodes; species Eupeodes latifasciatus. The sequence goes on from OV049927.1 coordinate 23,320,919, forward strand.
TTTGTCTTCAGGATGGATTTCGACTTGCCAGTAACCACTTTTCAAGTCCAAAGTTGAGAACCATTGTGCTCCTTCCATTGCATCCAGAGTATCACTGATCCTAGGCAGAGGGTAGCTATCCTTCTTCGTCACATCATTCAACCTTCGATAGTCCACGCAAAAGCGAGTTGATCCGTCTTTCTTCTTTACCAGGACCACTGGAGACGCCCAAGGGCTTTTAGAGTTTTCGATCAGACCTTCTCCCTTCATGGTGGTTATCAGTTCTTCAACCTCACCTTGTTTGGCTAGTGGAAGGCGTCTTGCAGGTTGACGAATCGGCCTTGCATCCCCGGTATTGATTCGATTTTGCACCAGTTGCGTTCTGCCATATTTCCCTTTCGATGACGAAAAGATGTCTGCAAATTCTTCGAGGAGACCTTCTGCAGTTCTTCGTTGTTGGTGGCCAAGATTAGATGACTTGAGAATGTTCGTCTTTATGGAGTTCAGCTCTTCGGACTTCAAGGATTGCCTTGACTCTTCTTCGTTGATCCTTGTTATCGCTGATACAGATTCGCATTGTCCGACAATCTCACCTTTTCTAAGCTTAACTTCATACGGCTTGATGTTCAGTATTCGTACCGGAACCATGTTCTTTAATGGTCTCACAAGAGTCTTCCCGATGGTGACGTTTTGGGAGGACTTTACAAATGCTGGTTCGACCATGAGGTATCGATGGCTGCCAGGCTTACCCTTCAATTTCGTCCACACGAATACTTCTGAAGAAGCAGGCAAAGTGAGATCTTCTTTGATGACGGTTTTCACAGATGACGAGGTCTCATACGAGTTAGTCCCATAGATCATCGGAATCTCGATGTTTTGATATTTCAGGACTTGGCTCCCGATGTCCAATATCACTCCATGATCTTTCATGAAATCGATGCCGACAATGCACTCGTCGCATATATCTGGAACGGGTGAGAGAATTCCAACTCTGCAATCCGAATCTTAAGACGTACCTCACCATAAACTTTTGCGGCCTCTCCAGTTGTCAATGGTAGCCACACATTTGTTGCCGTTTATACTTGCTTCCACGGTCAGGCTCTTGTTGTCACGTTTCGTTTCAGAAACCTGGATGTCGTTTCTGGGGCCATCGATACCAGAAACCAGCTTCTGCCCCTCGAAGTTGATTCTTATTCGTTTCCCGGGTGGGAAACAACTCCGGAAGCAACGTTGTTGGTGTTGCTTTGAACGGTTGAATTACTTCTATTTCCACAGTGTTGGCATGTGGTTCTTCTTCGTGGTAATCTGCACTGTCGCTGTAGATGCCCAGTCTTTTTGCAGTTCCAGCATCGTGCTGGTCCGTCTCGCTGACTCCTTTCCACAGTAGCCTTCTGACAAGAACATTCTTGGACTTCTATTTCTCTTACGCGATGCACGTTTTGGGAAGCTTGTTCTGCAGCTTCCATCGTCAGAGCGAAAGCCAATGCTTCTGGTAGTGTTCGCTTTCCGGCAGTGCGGATAGCCCTTTGGAGATTTATATCGCCCACAGCTCTCACAAAGGCTTCAACAGCAAGTTGATTTATTATCTCGTTACCAGCTGTTGGATATGCCAGGTGAACCAATCGCTCGATATTTTCCTTCGAAGACCGAAAACCTGCCTTCTAAAAGGTTTCTCTGTTCGTCGAACCGCTCTAGAATATTCTGCTGTTCTTGCTTTTGGTCGCTTCTTTGGGCTTCTAGTTGTTTCAGGACATCATTCCTTTGAGTTTCTAGTTGTTTGAGAACATTCTGTTGTTCTTGCTTTTGATCGCTTCTTTGAGCTTCTAGTTGTTTTAGGACATCATTTTTATTTTCTTCAAATTTGGCTAAAAGAACTGACACCATGTTAGATAAGGCAACATTTGCATTTACCTCTTCCACTTTTGCTTCTAATTCGAAAGCAAACGTATCTGGGTCTTCATTTTGCTGCTCCAGATATTCCTGCAGCCGTTTAACGAGTTCGGTTTTTACGCCTGTCCCACTTAAGCCACGTTTGCTTAGTTCGGCCTTTAGCTCAGGGACAGTTAAGTCTTTCAAAACTTTACTCATTTTTTATTTTTTTTTTTTAACTTCACTACTTCACACAAAATAGTTCAATCACTGCTCACTGTTTTTATTCTCAATAAGTTTTAATCCCTTATTCTGACACCAATGTAATATTCGGCTTGGTCCGATAATTAAAACTTATTCACACTTCGCAAACAAAAACACAAATTTTCTTTATTTAAATCGATATAAACTTATTTATTGAACACTCAATTATTACGTTTCAAACACAGTCTTTACTTATCAAACACAGTCTTTACTTTACAGCAATTCACAATCCATAATGAACCGCTTCGCTTCCAAGCGCCTATTTATATACCTCCAATCGGTTCGAGAATCTACGAGGTTGTTCTCGATGCTTAACGAAGTTCTCCACTTTATCACTAGATGCTTACCCCTTTCGAGGTTCTTGTATGCGCTGAATGAGTTCCCCTCTAAGCCACTAGATGTTTCTCGATGCTTAAGAAGTGAGTTCTCCTATTAGCCACTAGAGGTTTCTCGATGCTTAAAGAAGCGAGTTCTCCTATTACTACCACTAGATGTTGCCCCTTATTATTGAAAGAGATAAAGAGTGTATACACATTACAATATAAATACTTCGGGCGCTCTTGCGCGTCGCTTCGCTCGACCCCGCGCTCTTGACTGAGGTTCGTATGCGCTTTTGAAGGGGATTTAGAGCTTCTTGCTTGAATCCAGGAACTTTTGCTTGAAGATTTGAGCTTGAAGAATTTTTTTCTTGAGTGGCTTCGGTTTTCGTGCGTAGCAGCACTCTGTACGACACGTCGTGCGAATTGGTAAACTTCGGCCAAAATTGGCTCGGACCTCGTAAAAATTTGGTTTATCAAAAATTTGTGTTTGGACCACAAAGAAGAACTACATGTATAAATAGAACAAAAAAAACCCGAAAGGGTATCGTTCTATGCGCGCTCTTCTTCTGACCAAACTGCCTCAATCCCACGGCTTTCTTTGGATGGACGTTCGTCGTCGTTGGCAGAATTTCCACCCCTTTGTATTTGTTAAATAGCGAATAGCAAAAATAGAACAATTGGTAAGCGGAATTCTGAAGGATTCTTTGTTCCTCCAAAAAAAAACTTTCAGTGACTTCTTTATTGTACGACTATCGAACTTCAAAATGCCCTCTAAGCTGAACAAAAAACTTCCACAGACCTTCTTTCTTATTCGTCGATCTTTCTTTTTTCTTTGTTCGATAATTCTAAAGCCACCGACAATAGTTTTAGCCGGTTCGCTGGCTAAACAAATTTCGCCGCTGTTCGCGCGTTCAAATTCACCACGGTTGGCGTTCATCCAGTCCGAAACAAATAAAGTATGTGAAATTTGTACCGTCTTGTTGTGCCAAAATACCTATTTATTCGTGTTCGTCACATTTGTTTTTGTTGGTTTATATAAATAATATATCATTATGTATATTATCATTATGTTAGTCATTTTTTGTTGTCACTTATCGTTTACTGTCACTATATTTTTCTTGCAAAAATTATGTACATACATGTAAAACACAAACAAAAACTATAAAAACACTAATAAACTAAACAGTATAACATAAAAACAAACATCTCCTAATTAACTCATTCACATTCTTTCATCACTTTCAAACTCACTTTACCATTTCACATTTTCAAACCTTAAAGAAAACACAAAACCAATAACTCTAACCCAATCGTCACACCAACGACTATTGCACACCTCCCTTAACATTTTAGAACTCCCTATTCCAGTTCGCTTTCCAGGAAGACTTTCCAATTATCTGTCATCACTGTCTCCTTTTTCTTACAGCCATTTGTATCTTGTATCAATGAGGGATGAGGCCGAATAACAAGGACGACGAGGTAAGTTAACAACAAAAACAACAAAATCGCCTATCGGATTAGGTGTAAAAGAATTATAATTAATATCCTTTTATTTTTCTTTTCAGGTAATCCCCAAATTGCAGCCACCACAGATCAGCATCACCAATCTCAGCCAGGCAACGAGTAAACAATATCGTAAGCAAACATTCCTTTATAATTTAGATCTGGCCTTAAACTAACAACAACAAATACCAAAAAAAATCACAGATGTTTTGCTCTGGTCAAGGTTTAAAGAGAATTGACCATATCACAGTTACATTTTTTTGTCGCGCGTTATCGTTTGAGATTTGTGAAACGATTTATTAGGGGATTTCTCTATCGGAGTTAATCATGCCTGGTAAGCAACCGGGTCGTAAACGTGAATTGGCCGGCGCTAATTTTGTATTTTAAATCCTCCGGGATTTTTTTAAAAAGATTTTAAAATAAAACGCTAGATTAAAATTTTAAACAAGTATTTTATTTATTAATTTGAGCATCGGATCCCTTACCGCTGGTGGGGGGAAATCTTCTGCTATACGTAGGAGTGTCAAGATGGAACTGAACTTACTGTCAGGAAAAACCCTGCTTATTTATACCATTTTGATATTCTTAATTTCTTCTTACAGACTATAAATATGTGTGTTTTGGTACACATGCATTATCATCATATTTTATGATGATTCAATTTTATTGTAATTTGATCGTTGACGATTTTTGTTTACATTAGTTTGATTTTTGATCGTTGACGATTTTTGTTTACATTAGTTTGATTTTATATTTATGTTTGGATATTCTGTATCTGTGGAAGATTCTTTGTTCGATATTCTTTGTTTACATTACTTAATATTTTATGTCTATTCACATAAATTATGTTCAACGAAATATGCTTGGTGGGCATTTAATATTTAATGGTATTTTTATTAAGCGATATGGAATACGCTTGGTATGGTTTGGTTGTTGTGATTGGGAAGCAATTCTATAACTCCTCCCCCCTTTGATTTTTGTTTCTCCTGGAACAATTTTTTGTATAGAATTATAAGTATAATACAAATTATAACAATTAAAAATATATTTACACCAAAGTGAATAAAGGATTGGTCAGAAACTTTTTCTACTATTTCTTTAATATTTTCAATGTTTGTTATATTATAATCTTCAATTTTTAAGTTAATATCTGTTAAATTATAATTATCTTCCACATAAATATTTATTGGTTGTGTAGTGAATTTTTTTTTTTTACCGACCGACCGACCGATTGTATATAATAATTTATGTCACTGGCTGATGGTCCAGGTTTCTACTAAACTCTTCCAGAATTTTGCGGCCGCAGTAAGAATTTTAAGGGTGGTTAGCAAAAAGGAAGATGAAACTTGTTGTGGTAAAATTTACCGCAACAAATCCCACCCTTACCTCCTAGGAAATGTGCTTACCGTTGGTTAACACCATAGGTAACACATTTCCAAAGTCGGCCCCAGAGAAATGAAAATAATTTCCATCAGAAAAAAAATCGTGAACTAAAAACAATTTAACAAAATCAAAGTGCAAAGTAATCAAAGCAAAAAAAAAGTAAACTACGTTAATCATTAAAAACTTCGGATGCATTTGTAAACGGTTTTAAATCCTTAACATGCCAAGTTCCGCGTTCTTTACCATTACTATCTTTCAAGACGTATGTCCAAGGTGACAAACGCTTATCAATTACAAACGGACCGACAAATTTCGGTGCTAATTTGGCTGCATAATAATTCGCGGCATCTAAAGCGTGAAATTCCTGCGCCATACAAGTTCGCCGTTCGTAGTACCCGTGGCATGATGGTTAGTGCGTTGGACTGTCATGCGAGAGGTCTTGGGTTCAATCCCTGCCTGTGCCACCTTAATTAAAAAAAAAAAAAAAAAGTTTTCACGGGTACTGCCTCTTGCGAGGAATTGACAAATTCTCCAAGAGTAATTCTTGTCATGAAAAAGTGCTTTCTCAAAATTAGCCGTTCGGATTCGGCATATAAATTGTAGGTCCCCTCCATCCCTGACAACATTACTCGCACACAGGAATGGTTGAGAGTTGTAAGTCACTAGGCCCTGGTTCTCTACGGACTGTTGCGCCACCTAATTTATTTATTTTATACAAGTTCGCCGGGGTGATATTGAACATCACGCCGTCGAAGATTGTAGGCTTCCGCAGAACGTTTAGAAGCTACTCCCAGCTTCTTTACAATATCGGCCCTAAGCCTTTTAAAGCGTTCCCTGATCCCCTCCGGATCCTGAACGTCTTCTGACTCATTCCCTACAGATGGTACTTCTTTACCCGAAGTTACCACTTCCCTCCCGAAGTTCGCATAGTAAGGAGACACTCCCAAAACTTCATGCTGTGACGTGCGAATGGCGCACGCCACTTTACTCAGTTGAGTGTCCCAAACCCGTTGATTTTCCCCAACATATGCCCTTAAGGTGGTTTTAAGGATCTGATTAATCCTCTCCGCAGGATTCGCCTGCGGGTGATAATGGGCTGTAAATTTTATTTGTGACGCGTACGCCTGGCAAAGCGTTTTCAATTCCTTCGATCGGAATTGGGGACCGTTGTCACAGACGGTCACCTTTGGTATGCCAAAAAGTAGGAAGACATTGTCTTCGAGTTCCCTACAAATAGCTTTTGCAGTAGCCGACCTCAACGCAAACAGTAGTGGAAACTTTGTGAAGTAATCCACCACTGTCAGAATGTATGTAAAACCCCTACTAGATTTTGGAAGCGGCCCTACCAAATCTATACAAATCATCTCCCACGGTGATTTGATTCCTACCCTCTCCGTCATTAACCCAGCTGGTTTTTCATTAATAGGTTTCACCTGTTGGCAAACTTGACAACTCCTAACGTACTTGGTGATATCCGCCCTCATTTTTGGCCAGTAAAACTTTGCCGCTATCCTGGCAAAAGTTTTCCTAACTCCCATGTGACCTGCTAATGGGTTATCATGATTATCCTGTAAAATCCCTATCCTATCCTTTTTACCTATCACTCTCTTCCATTCTTGATTATCCTGATGAACTATAATATGACTAGCCTTTACGAGCTTGAACAACTGTCCATGTTCAACCCTCCAGGCCGGAAACCTAAGTGGATTGGCATTCACTTGCGCAATCATTTTTACCACCCAAGGGTCTGAAACCTCTTCTGAGATACCACCCAACTGTGGCACTCCTCGAGACAGCATATCTGGAACCACATGCTCTTTCCCCTTGCGATGAACGATTTCGAAGTCAAACTGTTGTAACCTAATGGCCCAACGAGCCAACCTACCCTGTGGATCTTTCAAATTACAGTAACAGACAACCTTTTCTCCCTCATCAAAGTTCTGTGAAAGAACTGCACCGATACCAAAATCTGACGCGTCTGTTTGAACGACAAAAGGTCGTTTAAAATCTGGGCAAGTGAGTATAGGTGCTGTCACCAAACACTCTTTTGCCTTCCTAAAGCTATCCTCGCATTCTTGGGTCCAAGTGAACTTCCTATTCTTTTTTAATAAGTCTGATAACGGTCTAAGTAATTCCGCGAAATTTGGTACAAAACGACGGTACCATGAGACTGTCTCTATAAAACTCCTAACCTCTTTAACATTTCTCGGTGCTGGAATCCTAACCATACTGTCTACTTTTTCAGGATCGACATGCAACCCATTACGATCCACTATATATCCTAAAAATTTAAGCGAAGGCATGCAAAAGTTGCATTTTTCCTTGCTAACCTTTAATCCGGCATCGCTCAACCTTTTCATCACGTCACTGAGAACTTCGAGATGTTTTTCAAAAGTTTCGGCAATGATAATGATGTCGTCTAAATAGACGAAAACGAATGGCTCAAGATCGGCACCCAATACCGTGTCGATAAATCTTTGCCAAGTCGCCGGTGAGTTATGAAGTCCGAAAGGCATTCTCCTAAACTGAAATAAACCTCGCCCAGGTACCGTAAAGGCAGTATAAGGCTTAGATTCCTCCTCCATAGGTATCTGCCAGTACGCTGACTTGATATCTAATGAAGACAAGAACCTAGCACCACGAAGCCTATCTAAAATTGCACTAATATACGGTAAGGGATACGCATCCCTATCCGTATTCTTATTCAGCTTTCTATAGTCCACGCAGAATCTAAAGGAGCCATCTTTCTTTTTTACTAACAGTATTGGAGATGACCAAGCACTTGTCGATCTCTCAATAACTCCTGCCTCTAACATTTCATTAAGTTCCCTATCTATATGAACCTGCATTGCCGGGGAGACCGGATAGTATCGTTGTTTTATCGGCTCTGCCGACGTCCTAATTTTGTGCTCGACTAGTGTTGTACAACCTAAGCCCTCGGGCATTTTCCTAAACGAATCCTCCACTAAAGTTTCTAACGCTTTTATTTCCCTATCATCCAACTCTGATCGTTCTATAATAGAACATACCGAAACAGCAATGTTCTGTTCGGAAAAATTCCACTCTCGTGATCTGAGATCCGGGACAATGCCCGACAGCGCCCAAAAATCTGCGCCTAAAATCACGGTGTGCGGCAAAAATGGTATAATTAAGCAATCAATAAGGATTGCCCTACCCTCAACTACTATCGGAAGAGAGAGTGTCCCTAACACTTCGACACCTGACCCGTCTGCCAAACACACGCAGTGGACAGTGTCTTTCTTCACAGTAAACCCTAAATCACCAAGTATTTTCCAAGAGTCCCTACCTATTATGGTCCTGGAAGCTCCTGAATCTAGTAGTCCTACGAATTCAGAGCCATAAATACTAATTTTTAAAAATGGTCTCCATTCCCATTTGCCTCCAAGGTGAACCCTAAATGAACCCTATTTACCAGCTGGTTTCCAGCAGGCAAAAACCCTAACGCTTCTGAACTCCTCGCCCTGCTGCCGCAGGAGTTCGCTGCCCATTTCCCGAGCATTTCCTACACTCAGATCTTTTGACCCCTAAAGCCCCACAACCGAAACAACGCCTAGGAGCGGAACACCTATCTGCATAATGGCCTGATCCATTACACTTAAAACACCGAATGCTCGAATTGGCTCGAGATTGGTTCGATGATTGGGCCTGACGATGAGTTTCGTTGTTCTCTGTAACAACCGAAACCGAGGGAGTATCGACACCTACATATGCTAGATCCGGTTCTAGCAAAAACCTATTCTGCCTAACACTTGGTGGTGGAACATACGCATCTACGTTGGCCCTAACGGCTTCTAGACTCCTACCTAACGTCACCAAATCTGACACACAAGTTGGTTTCGCCAAACCAAGTTGTGTTTGGTAAAAGGGTGTCAAGTTCCTTTGGATCATTGACAACCTTCTACTTTCAGTTATGGGTTCTGTCAATCTACCAAACAAATTCGACATCGTCGCGACATAGACACCGATGGACTCATCCTTGCCTTGAGTCCGACGCCTAATCTCCTCAAAAAGCTGATCGTCATAATTCGGTGGCAAGAATTCGAGTTTCAACTCTTTCACGAGTTCCTGCCACGAATTAAACGAAACCCTAACTGCCCTATACCACATCAATGCTTTTCCGACGAAAAGCTCTACTGCTGACCTAAAAAGTTGGGTTTCCGAAACTCCCCTAGCCTGTCTCATTTCATTAATCCTCTCTAAAAATGCATTCACTGAGGTACCGCAGCGTTCCCCAGTGAATTTAACTTCCCATTTGGCGATGTTTTGGAATCGGTCCGATTCCACATAAATCCTTCCTGAAACAAAATCTCCATTTTCAGAATTATTCCTCCTATTGCCTGCCTCTCCTACGCTTGTTGATGTATCTACCGCAGTACCCCTAGACACACTTTTTTCTGTTGCAGCCGGAAGCTGTTTATCCCTTTCCTTTTCCCTTACAACCTGTTCTTCCTCAATATCCTCCTCATCATCCCTCTCTAATACCGACATGGTCATAATCACCTTATTTTTCAAGGCAAGCTTTGATTTATCCTGACTTTCATTTTCAGGAATGCTCCTCTCTAACCTACGCAAGCACCATTCTACTTTCGTTAAAATTTTTAGATATTCACCCGAAGTTTCCGACTTCGGGGGATTCTCTAAAAGTTTCCCTATCTCGACTACTTTCTTTTCAACTGCCATCAAATCCTCCTCGAAAGTGAAAGGATATGATGCAGCTACAAAAGAATTCCTACGTTCTAACTTAAGCGTCGTCCTAAGAGACTTCCTCATATCTTCAACCGTACCGACAATCAAACCGCGACATTCTATTTCATAGGTAATCTCGTCCTGAGATAACCTATTAATCTGACTCACATCCATATTACACAAACACTATTTTTCAAAATATCCCACGAAACAAATTTAACAATACGTAAAATAATCTTCAGCCAAAACAAAAGTTAAAAAAAAGGTTCAAAACTAGCTTTGATTGATACAAAAAGAAAACAAGCAGACGCGAAAGAACCGAAAAGGAAGGTAACAGTCTCAAAATTACGAAGAAAATTTGTTTTCTTTATATTTAAAAACACTTTAATTAAACTGTATATAGGAACTAACGATTGCAAAAAAAACATCCACGAAAACCCGTCGTTGACCAAGATTTTATTTTAACTTTAATTAACAATTTGACAAGAGAAGAGAGAAAAAAAATCTAAAAAAATATTTCCCAACCAAATTCCGACAACCTAAAATGGCAACACTTGTTCAATTAATTTATTAATTATTAAATTTGATCGAATTAAAATATCGAAAGAAAATTAAAAAAAAAACTATTAAAAGAATCAAAATAGTAAAATGGCAACACTTGAAAATTAAACAAAACTTCACTAAAATAAGCAATTTATTTTCACAAAAAGGTGCGAGAGAGAACACTATATTATCACTAACACAAAATGGATTCCAAAAGCAAAAAAAATATCACTTTATATAAAAGTAAAATAATTATCAAAATCAATGAAAATTATATATATGTATGTACTATGAATATGAAACAATGCAAAAACTAAAAGAATATTCCAAGGACTCACTTATTCTTCAGCCAAAATAAAAAAACACTTCCAAATTCCCTCTTTTCCTTCTGTTGGTTATTTTCCAGGCAAAATAAAACACTCCTGAATTCCCTCTTTTCCTTTTGTTGGTTATGTATATCCTTAGGCCTCCTCTGGCCGTAAATTCTCCAAGACAGCTCAACTAAATGAAAAACAACACCACCAAGTAATTAAATCTTTAAAAAAAGTAAATCACAATCACAAAAACAATTAACTTCCCTAAACACAGGACAAAACCAATCACAAGCAGGTATTCCAATTCCACACAAAAAGAAAGCAAGAAAGCCCCACGTTGGGCGCCAAATTGTAGTGAATTTTTTTTTTTTTTACCGACCGACCGACCGATTGTATATAATAATTTATATAATTTAATCACTATTGGATTTCCGAATCCAATATTGATTACAACCGAACGCGAATTAAATTCCTTTTTATTCAAACTATTTTAAATTACCTAAACAAAATCGAAATTGCACACCGCCGATGTGCCGCCAAAGTTATTATGACACTTTAATGGAAACGTCAGTTGATATGTCAGGTAGATGAAAGAATTCACCACAAGTAGCAATAAAAGTATTGCCAGCACGGTAGCTCAGCTTAAGGGGGGGTTTCGATTTGTGAATATTTTATTAATCGAGGTGATTAATAAAATTGAAATAAAAGTGATATCAAAATGATATCAAAATACGAAGGGGTGAATTTCACCAAGTCGTATTGATTACCATGGGCGCCAGGAAACTTTTTAATGGAAGTTTACCAAAACCAAGAGCTGAAAAATTAGTCTTCAAACAAATTATGAAATAAAAGAGTGTGTTTATTTTCCAGAAGGGAAATTAAAATTATCTTTTATTGCCTGGAAAACCTTGGCCGAAGCCGGGATTAAAAACCAGGATCTTTTCTGATAGTAAAATTACAAGTCGAGATTTTGAGATTGACAGAAGGTCAAATCTCGATAAAAAAATATGAAAAAATATGAAATATGAAAAATTATTAAACAAAAGTGAAAAAAAAACAACCAAGAAAAATCACTCCAAGAAAATTTCGACAAAAGACAAAGAAAAAAAAATCAAACGGTTAAACACTCTTGACGCGAAGGTCAAAAGGACGAATTTGAAAACGAATAAAGGACACCAAGAAAAATAAAGCAATATTCTTCGAAACAAGGAAAAAAACACTATACTTAGCTTCTTTTTGACTTCCTCCAACAGCTATTTTAGTCCTTCCTCAACAACTTTTCAACAGCAGAACAAACCAAATTTTTCAAAAACTTTTCTTTTCGCAAAAATTCCTCCACACAATTTTTCTTTTTGTCTAAAGGCTTTGGGCGCAATCCAAAAAGTGGCCATCATCATGGCGAGCTTAACCCTTCCGGCTACCTGCCCTTAGGCAATCCTCTCGGTTCTTTTGCGTGGTGATCGATCTGTCTCGGTCCCGCAACTTCCTCCATCCATAAGATTGGGGTGTGCGACCGAGAAGCCAGATATCTTTCATCGCACGCGATCTCTTTAAAAAGGTGATGCGATCACCCAGTAGCTCAATGAGTGAGTTCAGCTCTTCACTTTCGAACCCATTTCAGCCAAGACTTTCTGGAAAAATCGTGTGGAATTCCTCGCATTACCGAGTATCTACACGCGCTAGTTTTTTTTGGTTGAGGAAAGACTACTTATGTGATGTTGCAGGAAGTCGGTAGCCAAGCCTATAATTAAAATAAAAGTTATTAAGATATTCTTGGAGTGATGTTTCTATCGTTACTATGTACTTTATGGTGGGCCCTCGGCCATACTACATTAAAGTTGGTATGAATTTTCTACACACATTGTTGGGCATGGGTATCGTCTTCATGCCTTGACGATATTGTTTATCCAATATGTGGGCCAACCGTCGCCCAGTTCGTTGGTGTGGAATCCTTTCGTTTTTAAAATTGAATTATTGTTAACATATTCTTTTTCGTTTATCTTGATTTCACAGTTTTCAAAATTTATTAATACATTTCTTTTTATTGGAATAACTTTTCTTTCATCACAAGAACTTTGTATTTTAGAGTTGCTATTTTTAACAATTAGTATTCCATTTTGAAGTTCTTTTACAATATTTTTTTTTTCATTCTTTCTTTAAATATTTGGTAATGGGTTGTGCAATTTTTGCATAGTCTTTAATAAATTTCCTGTAATATCCTGTTATTCCTAAGAATGATTTGATTTCTTTAGCTGTACAAGGAAGTTGTATTTTTTCTATAGCTTCTATTTTATCTATATTGGGTTTCACAACTTTGTCTGTAATTGTATGCCCTAAGAACTTTGTTTCTCTTTTAAGAAAATTACATTTATCTACCTGTACTTTAAGGTTATATTTTTTTAAACGTTGAAAAACTAATCGAAGATTTACCATATGTTCCTGTAATGAAGTACTAAAAATTAATATATCAAGATATACTACACAAATTTTATTTATTAAACCTTCTAAAACCTCATTCATCATTCTTTGAAAATTGGCTGGTACATTTTTCAGACCAAATGGCATTCTTAGCCATTCATAATGTCCGTATGGAGTTGAAAAAGCTGTTTTTTCAGAATCAACGGGATTCATTTTTATTTGATGAAAACCTTTTGCAAGGTCAAGGGTTGAAAAATATTGAGCTCGTCCTAATTTATCTAATATTTCATCGATATTAGGTATAGGATGCTTAAATTCGATTGTTTTTTAATTTAATTTTCTATAATCGACTACCATTCGCCATTTTTGTTCACCTGAATTATCTATTTTCTACCCAAATAGGTGCATTATAAGGGGAAACACTTTTTCGTATTATACCTTGTTGTAATAAATCATTAACTTGCCGTTCAATTTCTCTTTCGTGGATTTTAGGGTATCTATAAATTTTACTGAATATGGGACTATCATGCTCAGTCCTAATGCTATGCATAGTTTGTGTTGTTGAAGTAAGTTTATCACCTTCTTGATAAAAAACATATTTATTTTCATCAATAAATTTTTTTTTATTCCTGTGTTTCTTCATAATTTAAATTCTTATCTATTAATTGGCTCATTTGCGTTGAGTTGCAATATTCTATAGTTTGAATTTCTTCATATTCGTATATACTTTTAATTTCTCTCTTTTCGCTGTCATAATTCTCAAAGTATGTTTTTCTGTTATTTATTTCAATATATCCTTCTTTTAAATACAATGTCGCTCCTATAGGTTTTAATAAATTTTGACCTATGATTCCTACAAATTTATTATTTCGTATTCTCATCAACCTCCATGCCATGGTAGCTTCTTCTTCATTGAATTCTACCGGTACTTCAGTTATGATCTCAAATTTTATAATATTTTCATGATTGAGCGATTTAATTTTGATTGGAACTTTCATTAAAGTTCTCGGAATTTCTATTAGTTGTGACTCATCAAGTATACTTGTTGTTGAGCCAGTATCTATAAGAATATTAAATTTTCTAGTTCTAGTTGAGTTTTTGTTTGTAACTCTTGCAACAAATTGTCAATTTTATTATAATTCCTAATTGTGTCGTTCTCATTGACACTATTTATTTCTGTCACTAATTTAAGATAAGATTTTTTAATGCCAAATTGTCTTACCAGTTGTACTTTTACGTCTGCCCAAGGTGCAAGATGTTGTAGAATATGTATTGCTCTCAAAGCCTCGCCTTGAATTTTCTGATGCACCACAAAAACTGCTTGTTCCATGTAAGTTGGATCCTTTGGATCCCAAACTGCATGTTGAATAGGGTGGAGTGATTTAAAAAGAATTTACAATCGCTTTGGAATACCTGCGAAAAGTTGCTCTCCTTACTCCCAAATATACACCTTAAATTTCAGTTGGCGCATCAAATATTTAGAGGTGCCCCCAACATCATTAAGTTTGAAGAAATTCATCAATTTTGTCAAAAAATCAAGAAGATCGTATAAACACTAAATGACATTTTCAGTATTGGTCTGTTATTATAATATAAACAAAATATTGATCTTGAACTGTATGCATTAAATTGGGGGGGTAGTGTGGTGAGGGAGGTAATTTCACAACTCTCTTCAAACGTTGTTCGAACGCCATTCAGTCACCTCGCGAGCTTACTTTTTCTTTTGTTAAACGCTTTGATTTTTACACGATTATTAAGAATAAACCTTCATGTAAGTAGTATATTTTCAATTTTCTGTTCTAAGTTGAAGTATTAATATTGCAATACTTTAGCAAAGCATACATTTTTTTCTTAAAAATGTCTCAAGTCAAAACCCGATTACCGATGACCTGTCCTGTGTTTGGTTTACCAGAGAAGCTACCCGTTTCTCAATTACCTACTTATAATGACGTTATGAAAAATTATCTATTCATTAAATGAATTTAAGCCTGAAAAAACAACAAAAGAGCCAACAGTTCATGAAATATCCGAAAGATTGGCTCATGAAGTCTTGGAAATTTGGCAAAAGGCGTCGCTCCCAACTGTTAGTCTCAAGCGAATATTTCAACTTATTCGTTAGTATCACGACAAATATAGGACGTTAATGAAACCTTATCAAGGCCGTCAAACAAACAAAAACTACCAAGAAAAAATTAATAACTTCGTCACTGAGTCCCGTAAATTATTTGATATTCGCAGTTGCAAATGCCAACTTATAACAAACTGTAACTGTTCAAAAGACAACCGTGTTCCCAAAGAAGAAATAAATTTTTTACTCGATCAAAGATCAGTAAGAAAAATGATGATAGGGGGTGTGGATGTGATTGCAACTGTAAGAAATAAGAAAAAAGAAAAGAAAAAAAAGTGTTGCGTAACAGAAAAACAGTTGACAAACCGTGTTGTTCTCGTTCTTTACGTGATGACTCGACAATCGAAAGCAATAGTTCCAGCGATAGCATAGCTTCTAATCTTTTCCCTGAAACACCAAAACAAAAAGCTGCACCGCCAAAAAAAAGAAAGAGATTACATTTACCATCATTAGCCCTTGCCTGCGATCGGATTGGAGTTTCTGACAGAGCCGGCGCTATTATAGCTTCGTCTGTGCTTAAAGATGTTGGCATTATTTCATCAGAAGATCCAAGTGCTGTCATTGATCGCTCAAAGTTGCGTCGTGAATGAGCTAAAGTCAGATCGGCTTTACAAGATTCAGATCACAAGAAAATCCTACGCGGTATATATTTTGATGGCAGAAAGGACAAAACATTGGTTAGAATCCAAAAGAATGGTAAATTTTATAGAAAAAGAGTAGTAGAAGATCATTATGTGATTTTATCGGAGCCTGGAAGTGACTATTTTGGGCATGTCATGTGTGAGTTGGGAACTGCTAAAGGTATTAGAGATTCTATATTAACTCACTTGAAATCCAAATCAGTGAAACTGAGTGAAAAAGCTGCTGTTGGTTGCGATGGAACAGTAGTGAATACAGGTTTTAATGGTGGTGTTTAAATTCAAATTAAAGTAACTTCATTCTCATATTAATTTTAATTAGTAATAGCATACATTCATACAACTGACTGCGACGCCTTCTGCACAGTCGGCAAAAGGGTTGTTAACCCAAATTAAATTCTAAATACCTTTGTAACATAATTCCTCACACGCTTCTTTTTATTTTCATTATTTTTCTTTGTTTGTTATTTTCGATTATTTGTTATTGATTGTAAATATGTAGACTAAGCTTTTTTTACCTATAAATATTAATTGTTGAATAAAATTTATAGTCAGTCACTTAACTGAACTCTCGACTTTACTTCAATCGATTAATTCAAAAGATCTTGGTGTTTCACCTAGATCTTTGACATTTTTTTACAAATTACTTATACCCATAGTGCTACACTGTGAGTATACATCAGTCATAGTGCTACACTGTGATTCTGATCATCTTTAACAAAATTTCGAAAGAAGCTTCGAAATAACATTTGGTGACCCCGACGTGACATTGTTCGTTTGATGGAAGAAGAAATTAATAAACCATTACAGTGGTTTATATGCCAGCTGCAATGTAATGAATTAACACTGCGGCATCTGTTGCTACATTTGGATGGGAAAACTACAGGACCTAAATGTTTTTCAGGTGCTATTGGAACTCAAGTCCAATTCGCCGTCATTTCTACGCAGTTACCTGAAATTACAAAGAGCGATTTGAGTACCGACCAAAAATATCTCTACAATATAATGACCGCTATCAGCACTGGTGTTTTTTCTTCCGATTTGGCTAATATTGAACCTGGACCCCTAAACCATTCTAGATGGCTTACAACAGCAACTCGAATTCTAAGGCTATATGCTACTAAAACGCATCCCGAAGAAAATCTAGTGATATTAGCCACGTACATAATGAGAGTCTATGGTCCAATGTGGTTTAAGATAAAATGCAATCCCTCCTGTATAAACGGAGCTAAGCACCTGTGGCAAACCATAAGTATGAGTCGCTATTTGGACTTGAATTTGAGGAAAATCATTGACAAAGTAATCCAACGAAATGGATATTTCGGTCACCCAGAAAATATTCTTATTTCTATGCATATATGCACATAGAAGAATTTTGGAGGCAAGGGCAGAAAATACTCAAGGAATCCGAAAGTTTAAAGTGCCTACGTTCAATTTCAATGCTATAAGTTATATTGATGTGATTATGTGGCAAGACTGTGAAATAACTGAGCCTCCACTGACCTTAAATATAACTAATGAAAACTTAAAAGCTGTGGTTGAGGATGGTCTTGGAATATGTCAGAACATTAAAGATTTCCCATGCCACACCCAAGCCGTAGAACGCTGCATCAAGCTAGTGACGGAAGCTTCAAGTGCAGTTTTTGGGGAAAAAAAACGAGATGGTTTTATAAAGGCAAGACTGCTATCGCGCCAACAAATGCCTTCTTTTGATACAAAAAAACAATTTAATATTTAATTACTAATTCATTTCTTAATAAAAACGTTTATATTGATTTTTTAATTTATACGAAAAATGCATTTTCTTTCTGATTTTCATTTCTGTTGGGGCACGTCAAAACATTAAGACAGGTAAACAATTTTTTGTACGTTTCATGAACTCACTGAAAGGCAACTTTTTATCGCTATGCCATCGAAAAAAAAAAAAAAAAAAATTTCATACATTATCACTCCACCCTAATGTTGAACTGGATCCAACGGAGCTTGTGCTCTTGCTTGAATTTCGGCTAATTGCGCTTGTTGATTTGCAAGTGAAGCCTGTTGAGCTTGATGTTCTGCGGCGTTCATTTTGTTTATAGTTTCTTCTTGTATTTTAAAAATTCTTTCCCTTAGTTTCCGCAAGTTTTTCATTCACTTATATTTTCTTTAAAAGTTATTATTTTTTTTTGTATGCACTTTTTAATTTATTTCTTTTTTTTCACCTGCTTGTCTTTTGCATAGACACTTTGTCGTAGACACTATCTTAATGTTTTGTTTACTTATCTCTCTATGAGAATGCGTGTATTAAAAAAAAAATGTATGAACACTTAAGTATACAAATAATTTTGTTTTTCTGGTACGAAATTGTTTTGTCCACTAAAACACTGGAGTGTTATTAATTTTCACAAAACACAATTTAATTTCGATCGTTGAATAATGTTTTAGATAATGTACGTTGTACTTTAATCCGCACAAAATTCTACCGGTTAAAAAACCTTTTTTTTATTTTCTTTTCGGTCCGATCACTGAATCTCATCTATTCATTAATTTTCATTTAACTTCTTAGTGAGATCCTACCGACTGCGCCAATTTTGTATTTTAAATCCTCCGGGATTTTTTTAAAAAGATTTTAAAATAAAACGCTAGATTAAAATTTTAAACAAGTATTTTATTTATTAATTTGAGCATCGGATCCCTTACCACTGGTGGGGGGAAATCTTCTGCTATACGTAGGAGTGTCAAGGAGGAACTGAACTTACTGTCAGGAAAAACCCTGCTTATTTATACCATTTTGATATTCTTAATTTCTTCTTACAGACTATAAATATGTGTGTATTGGTACACATGCATTATCATCATATTTTATGATGATTCAATTTTATTGTAATTTGATCGTTGACGATTTTTGTTTACATTAGTTTGATTTTTGATCGTTGAAGTTATCACGGTCGGGCATTGACCAGACACAAAAAAGGGCATACGCGGCACACGAGCGACGGATGTCGTCGAACATTGCCACCGGGAAATCTGAGGCGAAGATATGCATGGGAACTGCATATTAGCAGAATAAAAGTAAAATCAAGTCAATGCAATGTAATTTAGAATTTAAGTTGGGCATTCAAATTTTGTACCTTGAGCAGTGCGGTAGCACTGAAATAAATATTGTAAAGTTATTAGAAAAAGTTGCGTTTCATTTATATCCGGACCAGTGGAGGTCCGAAGAAATAATTTTTTTGAACTTCGAATAATCAAAGTTCGTTATTGGCGCCCGAGCAGGGACATTCCCTGATTAACAAAAAACAGTGAATAGCTTACGAAAGTGAATAGCTTAAACAAGTGAATAAAACCGCAAAACAGTTATTAATAAAAAACAGTGAATGCAAAACAGTGAATAGCTTACAAAAGAAAAGCTATTAATACAAAAAAACAGTGAACAACCCACAAGACAGTAAATAACTTGTGAAAGAACAAATCGAAAATTAATGAAACTAAAACTCATTAAGTGACAAAAGAAGGAGGCTGTTACCCAATTGAGATAAGAAGGAGCGACTGTAATCCTGGAGCCTGTCGTTAATAGAAGGAAGAACCTTAGACAACAGACATCAACTTTAAAATATAAAATGAAGTGGCTGGTTATATCTATGTAAGAATACTTAAAGAATTTTATGGTCGTGAATTGACTTCTAGCATACATGCGTATATAAATACTTTTACAAACATTTTTTTACTTTTATGATTGATAATTTCCTTCTTTTCTCGTATATTCCTAAAAATCTTTGCAAAAATTTAAATTTTTTACGATTGATGAAAAATTCCCCTTTAATCTATGCATGTACATATATATCTATGAATAATAAGAAATAGGTATTAAAAAGAGAAGGGATTGAAAATTGAAAAAGTAATAGCAATATCAAATATATACCCATACATATACTTACACACAAATTCCTGGTATCACCCTTGAATAAAATGGATGAAATTAGGGCATCAGTAACCCAATTAACTGGGGCTGTTAATAGTGTTTTAGACCAACTAAGAGGTTTTGAAACCAGAATTGTTCAAATCGAACAATTCGATAATAGGCAGCTTATACAACCGTTTATTGGACAGCTTGGGTCCTTAGAAAATAGGCTGAAATCAGTCGAAACCAATGGTTTTGGTGGAATTTCGGGGCTGTCTGAAGAACCTCAAGAACCACTTCGAGGGCCGAACAACGAGGTCGAGTTGAGAGAAATCTCTAGGCTTCCGGACCCGGTAAAGGAGTTACAGGTTTTTGAAGGCAATCCAGTACAGTTTGTTTCCTGGATACATAGTGTTGAGACGGTGCTTAAAGACTATAGTTCGTAATAAGCCAATTTATAGGGCTATCCTGCAGCACATCAGACAAAAAATTAGGGGGAAGGCTGATTCCGCTCTTGTCTCCTATAACATTTTTGACAACGAGTGGAAAGAAATAAAAAGGGTTCTTTCGCTGCACTATGCAGACAAACGGGACATAAGAACTCTCGAACACCAACTTAATCAGCTCAAGCAGGGAGCATCCAGGGTGGATGACTTTTATGCCACAGTTAACCACCAATTTTCGCTCATAATAAATAAGGTCAGAGCGGAGACATATTCAACTGAAACGATTAATGCCTTGGTAGATACCTATCGGAATCGAGCATTGGACTATTTCGTGCGGGGCTGAATGGTGAACTTTCGAAGCTTTTGATGATTCGAAAGCCTAGAACACTCCCCGAGGCCTATTCCGCCTACCTTGAAATACAAAATCTCAACTTCAGAAATAGTTCGGTACATGTTCAAGCACCGAACGCAATATCCACACCTGTGCACTATCCCTTCCATAACGAAGCTGGAATCCCTTCGCATTCAAGAAATATAGACAGGTTTAACACCAACAGGAACCCCCGACGCCCATACTCATCTTGGAACTCAGGTAACCGAAGCCGACAGTATCCACCCCCGAGACCAACCGGCCCGAAGCCTCCGGTCAAAATGGAGCTAGGTAGCGTCCAAACCGGCAACGTTAATTACATAAATCGCCCAAACAACCCGTTTAAGAGGGAAGCAAATTCGGACAGTTACCCGAAGAAACAACAGTGGCTATTCAATATGATTGCAGACACACCTGAAAACAATATTACCATGGACACACATGAGGATACTGGGGAGCCAAACAGTTCTAATGTTCTCAATATCGAAGGAAACCAGGATGAGGCGAATTTTATGATAGGTGCCTCGATTCCAGCGTACCATATATAGAATATGGTACGCGGGACGGGAAAACATTACAATTTCTCGTGGATACGGGCGCGAATAAAAATTTCCGTAAACCCAACTTAGCGCAAGTATCCCATCCCGTCCATACTCCTTTTCATGTAATTAGTCCGGCAGGTAGAATCCTTGTGAAAAACAAGATACGTGGCAAATTCTTTGCCTTCGTTGGCTGTGATCTTGAAGTAACCTTTTTCGTGCTTCCGAGTCTTACATCGTTCGATGGAATAATTGGCGATGATACTCTGAAGGAATTAAAAGCAATCATAGACAGAGATAGGAATGAGTTAACCATTAACTCAAAGGTAGTAATCCCACTTAAAAATAAATCCTCTAGTATAGTAAATAACCTTATTAAAATTGACCAGAACATTTCTGAATCGTCAAAGACAGGGGTTGAATCTTTATGTACTAAATTCAAGGAACTGTTCGGTCCAGTGGGCAGCGAGAAAGCTAGAACCAGTGTGAAGGCCGAGATACGTACCTCCACAGAAGAACCAATCTATACAAAAAGTTAACCGTACCCGGCTGGAATGCGAGAAGAGGTTGAGAGACAGGTTAATGAGCTTCTGACGGAAAATATCATCCGACCGTCGAAAAGCCCATACAACTCGCCTATTTGGGTAGTACCCAAGAAAGACAGACCAAATGGGGAAAAGCAGTACCTAATGGTGATTGACTTCAAACGCTTGAACTCAGTTACCATTCCGGATACATACCCGATTCCCGACATTAATAATACACTCGTAAGCCTCGGAAACGCAAGGTTCTTCACCACTCTTGACCTCACGTCTGGTTTCCATCAGATTCCCATGAACGATAGGGATATTCCAAAAACGGCCTTTTCCACAATGAATGGAAAATATGAATTCTTAAGACTCCCCTTTGGGCTTAAGAACGCCCCGCTATCTTCCAACAGATGATAGACGACGTGCTCAAGGAATTGATCGGGAAGATATGTTATGTCTACATTGATGACATAATAATCTTCAGTAAAACTGAGGAAGATCACCTTAGGGACATAGAAACGGTTTTCTTGAGAATTCATGAAGCGGGCCTAAAAATTAATTTAGATAAGACCCATTTCCTAGCAACCAGTGTCGAGTTTGTAGGGTTCGTTATCACCTCATCTGGGATTCTCCCGAATCCTGACAAGGTAAAGGCTATCGAAGCCATACTCCCTCCTAACACATTGAAGGAATTGAAAAGTTTCCTTGGACTGACCTCATACTACCGAAGGTTCATTAGGGACTACGCAAAAATTGCGAAACCTCTAACGAACATGACGCGTGGTGAATTTTCACAAGTGAGAGCCAATCAGTCGAGGAAAGTTCCTATCCAACTTGATGATGAAGGACTTAAGGCATTCGAAACCCTTAAGCAGATGCTAACCTCTGCAGATGTGTTGGCCTTCCCTGACTTCAGCAAACCATTTAACCTGACGACCGATGCCTCCGATTATGCGATAGGGGCCGTACTGTCTCAAGGGGAACCTGGTAAAGATCGACCTATCTCCTTTATATCTCGTTCACTCAGCAAAACGGAAGAAAACTATGCAACTAACGAGAAAGAGCTCCGTGCCATAGTTTGAGCACTAGACAACTTAAGAAATTACCTCTATGGAGCCAGTAAGGTTAGAATATATACCGACCACCAACCGCTTACATTTACTCTTAGTAATAGAAATTATAATGCTAAGCTTAAGCGTTGGAAAAGTAGAATCGAAGAGTACAACTACGAGCTGATTTACACGCCTGGTAAATCAAACTTTGTGGCTGATGCTCTCTCGCGGCTTCGAACGGAGGTAAATTACCTCTCAAGCGCAAGTTCTTCTTCTAGTACAGAAACTGCAAATTCTCTTGTTGTTGGTAGTTCAAGTACAGAAACAGCGGATGAATTACGAACTGGAACGACGGACAACGGACTGACTGGCACAGCAGACGAAGGACTATGTGAACGATCTTTTAACGATTCCAACACTGTACATAGCGCTGAGCAGGATGGGTCAGATCTAATACATCACGTAGAGGTCCCCTTAAATGTTTTTAAAAATCAACTTGTCTTTAAAGTTGTCATTGATTTATATGCCCACGAAGAGCCACACCCTGGCTATCATCGGCACTATATTTCTTACAAAACCTTAGACGATGCCAAGCTCATGGAAGCGCTAAGGGAAAATCTGAACTCTAATGTTATTAATGGCATAAAAATTCCTGAAGAATATATGGGAATGCTTCAAAGAGTCTACCTAGGAAACTTTAGTAAATACAAAGTAAAGGCAACGCAAAGGGTGGTTGAGGATGTTGCTAGTGAGGATCGAAAGATTCTGATAATAGAAAAAGAACATAGGCGGGCTCATCGAGCGCCTATAGAAAATAAGAAGCAAATCCTCGAAAATTTCTACTTCCCACAAATGATGGCAAAAATTAGGAAGTAGGTACACCAAATCTTGTGAAATATGTCATTCCAATAAATACGATAGGCGCCCACATAACCCGGAATTGCAGTCAACACCTGTTCCCAGATATCCGTGCGAAATTATCCACATGGATATAATGGAAATACAAAATGAAAAATTTCTAACAGTTGTTGACAAATTCTCGAAATTCGCAAAATTTTTCCACATAAAGGACAAATCATCTATCTATTTACGGGAGAAAATGGTTAAGATCTTACACTATTTTACAGTGCCCTTGATTTTAGTTACAGACAACGAACGAGGCTTCTTAAGCCCAATAGTTCTTAACTTATTTAAAAATTTGTACCTAACGCCATCCCACAGAAGCGAGGTCAATGGCCAAATAGAAAGAGTTCACTCTACGGTTCTCGAAATATATCGATGCCTTAGAGCAGAATACTCAGACTTGAAGGTGAAGGAACTCGTCTATGTGGCTGTCGATAGGTACAACAATACTGTACACTCGGTTATAAACAGAAAACCCACAGATGTATTTTTTAATAGGTCGCAGCGGGTGAACTATCAGAATCTTTTGAACATTCGTTCAAAAATTAATAAAGACCTTAGGGGGGTAATCAAAAGAAACATGGAGGCTAGGAACGTAAGGAGAAATCTAAAAAGGGTGATACCACGAAAGTACAATCAGGGCGATGTTATATACGTCGCGATAAAAGGCATAAAAAGCAAAAAAAAACCTTTATTCAGAAGGGAGATTGTAGCAAAAGACAATCGGGTAACTGTCACCACAGTTAGTGGCAAAAAGATACACAAGGCCCATTTAAAAAACATTAAATAACAACAAGATAATTCATACCCTTCTCTTCCCTTCATTCAAAAAAAAAAAATAAAAAAAGGGGAATGTGCATACGATATAAAACAAAAATTACATGTATGCAAAAACTGCGCAAAATATTAATGTTATAAAAGATATAACTAATTAAGAAACCATTAACTTACTAAACTATGTCTATGGAGATTATCCCACGAAACAAGGGGCCGGTTCACTTATAATTATAAAAATGTAATTTCGAAGGTGAAGTCCCTCGTACCCTAGTAGGCTGTTTGAACTTTAAACCTTACAAGCCAAAGCGGATAAATACGAACCTTCCCATCGGAAGTGACTACCCCGAAAATTTAATGGGGCTAACTCATTCAGACATCTAGGGACAAATAATTTGGTTTCAAAGAAAATAAAAAAAAAAAAAAGAGAGAATATAAAAATATTAACTATTATGTACACAAAAAAATAAAAGAAAGAGAATATAAAAATATTAACTACTATGTACATTAAAAAATAAAAAAAAGAATATATAAAAAAATTAATTATTATATACAAAAAAAGAAACTCTAACTGAGTAAAATATATAAAAGGTTACAAAAGCGCACCCATCTATCTATGAATGAAATCATAAAAAGACTGTACGCCTACAAGGGCAAAGCATTCATTAATATTATAATATTAGCCATTAAGAAATAAAACTTGAAATTCCTGATTAATAAACTTTGATTATGTTACAGATTAATAAATTATTTCAATTCCATGCGAGCTTTGCATATTTTCGCTTACGATTCACCGGTGGTTACGATAAAAGAAGGTAACGCTTGGGTTACAGACGGGGACTTCAAGCTAGTACATGTAATCGATTTGACTAGGTACGACACACTACTAAGGGATACAGAACAACTAATATTCAAGTACGTCAAGAACGAGGAGAGTAGATCTATCATAGACTATCACTTAGGGCTTATCAAGACTCGCCTTGCTGAGCTGAGGTATGCGAGGGCTAGGAAGACTAGGTCAATAAACTGGATAGGTAGCGCTTGGAAATGGATAGGGGGTTCCCCTGATGCGACGGACTGGGACAAACTCTTAGAAAGACAAACCAACATTGAAGATAATAATAATCAACAATACGCAATTAACACAAAACTTTTCGCCACGACTCAAGAGATCGCGGACAAATTAAATAAGGTAATAGACGGGTACAATAACTCTATACAAAAAGGGGAAACCGACAAGGTTAGCCAGGACTTGCTCAATAAGGTACTTATTTTGAAAGAGGGAGTAAACGAACTAATAAGAGCTTGCCAGATGGCTAAAAATGGTATCGTTAATAGTAATCTATTAGATTCAGAGGAAATCAATATTATAATTAACGAGCTTGAGACATTACCATTGTAGTGTATCCACATATGCGCCGCCACTGCCCATTCAATAAATGAGTAACAAAACATGTAAAATGCAAATCGAGTATGTTAGTCATATCATAACATCAACATTCCACTCGATTGCATTGATTGTCACTCAATAGTAATAAGATCCTTATTAATATAATTTAGCCAATAGAAAAATAGAATAATTTTTGATATAATTTTAGAAGAGTTTTATATGCTTAAGAAATTCAGGAACTTTATTTAATTCAACGACTTAAAGTATAATAGGAAGATTGACAATTTTAGTTTTCTTATATAGTACAAAATACGAGGGAAATCGAATCTCCATTTCGCGCCAAGAATATATGACAAGTATTATACCAATGAAATAATATTTACATATTTTGACTTATTGTCATTACTTGAATTTGCATGTGTAATTATATGACGTTAATTACAGGGTGTAACAATTACCCCTTCGTTTAAGTTGGAGTAAAACGAACGGTCTTGAATCTGGGACGCGATGATCTTCTTAGTGTTTGCATGGTTCGTTCTATATCTGCTGAAAGTGAATGTCCGTCTTCCGGTTCGTTTGAATTCACAGGTGTGTCCGCAGTTGTTGTTTGTTGATCTCCTGACAAGTCAACCATTGGAGGACAGGAGTCCGGATCAATGAAAACATCGTCATCACAAGTGTTGTCATGTTGTTGGTTTTGACTTGGAAAAGAAATATTATCAGAAGGTAAATTGTAAGAACTTGCCTGTCTTCGGTCCATAGATTCTTGTTGGTGAAGAGAGAAGTCGGTGTCGCTATCTCTTCTTGCATTACATCTTAACTGGTTTTGGTGGCGTCTGCAGATCCCTTGATCTGTTTTTATTTCGTACATCCTTCTTCCGAGATTTTTTTTTTACTCTGCCTGTGACCCACTTTTTTCCTTTAAGATACTGTCGAAGATATACGGATTGACCCGTACGAAACTTCGGTTGATTTGGCTCAATAGATCTTTTTTGTTCAGGAATCATAGCAGAGAGTAAAGTTCGATGTGGACGACCGTGAAGTTTTTCTGCTGGAGATATTCCCATTTCGTCTGGTGTGGTTCGAAAAGTGGATAAGAATGTGGCGAGTGCATCATCGCCCGTTGTATCTCCAGTCATGATTTTTAGAAAAGCCGTTTTGAAAGTTCTTACCATCATTTCGGCCAACCCGTTGGACTCGGGGTTGAATGGAGCTGAGGTCATGTGCCGAATTGAATGATCTTGACAGAACTGCTGAAACTCTTTAGAGGTAAATTGTGTGCCATTGTCGGACACGATGACTTTTGGTAAACCCTCTAAAGCGAATATGGAACGTAAAGCGTGAATGGTTGCCTGGGAAGTTGTTGACGACATTCGAATGACAAATGGAAATTTCGAATTCGAATCTACCACAATTAACCACATAGACTTTTGAAAAGGGCCAGCAAAGTCTATGTGAATGCGTTCCCAAACGTTCTCTGATGTCGTCCAACTGGAATACTCCTTTGGTGAGCGGTTTGCATTCGATTGACAAGCAATGCATTTAGCTACTGTTGACTCAATGATGTCATCAACTTTGGGCCACCAACAGTATCGGCGGGCCATTTGTTTCATCCGAGTTACCCCCCAATGACCTTGATGTAGAAGTGTTAGCACTTTAGGTTGCAGTGCAGAAGGTATAACCACCCTTGGACTTTGGCTCTGAAAGAGAAGAATGTTAGCAGAAACACTTAGACAAAGCCTTCGGCGAAAATAAGGAAGTAAACTATTTTGAGTAGCAGGCAAACGTGCTGGCCAACCCTGTTGTATGTATTCGATGACTTTGCGAATATCGGGATCATTTTTTGAAAATTTTGCGATGACATATGAATTGATTGGAAAATCTTCCAAGGCTGAAATACTATCATCCACTTGATGGCACGATTCTTCCGACTTATCAAATTCCTCATCAGGGCCTGCAGGTAATCGTGACAAGCAATCGGCATTTCCATGCTTTGTTGTTGGACGATAGCGAATTGTGTAGGTGTACCCCATTAGAAAAATTGCCCAGCGTTGTAGCCTTTGTATAGTCATATGCGGCAATTTTTTACTAGGGCTGAAAATAGTGACTAACGGCTGGTGATCCGTTATGAGCTCAAATTGACGACCATATAAATATTGTTGAAATTTAGTCACGCCGAATATTATCGATAGAGCCTCCTTTTCGATCTGGCTATAACCTTTTTGAGAGGAATCCAATGTTTTTGAGGCAAACGCGATTGGTTTCTCTGAACCATCCGGGTAAATGTGTGAAATGACTGCCCCAATGCCATGCGAAGAAGCATCGGTAGCCAAAGTGATAGGTAGATCATCTTGAAAATGTGTTAATCGTGACACATTTGAAATTTTTTCTTTAAAAACCTTGAAAGAATTTTGTTGCTCCTTTCCCCACTTAAAATCTTCGTCTTTAGCTCTTAGCTTGTTGAGCGGTGCAGCTATTTGGGCAAAATTATCTATGAATTTGTTGTAATAGTTTATCTTACCAATAAAAGCTTCCAGGTCCTTTAGATCTTTTGGCTCAGGCAAATTGATGATAGCTTTGATTCGGGTTTCCGATGGACGAATGCCTGTTGCATCAATTATATGACCAAGGTATTCCACCTCAGTCTTCGCAAACTGACATTTTGCTAGTCGACATCGCAAACCATGATTTTCTAATCGTTCCAGAAAAATCTTGAGGTTCTTTAGATGCTCTTCATTTGTACGTCCGGACACGATAACATCGTCTAGGTACGAGACGCAGAAATCCAAATTGGCAGTTAGTTGGTCCATATATCGCTGAAAGATACCAGTTGAGCTGGAAGTACCAAAAGGTAACCTTTGATACTCAAACAATCCGAATTCGGTACTAATTACACAGACTTTCTTCGATTCTTCGTCCAGAGGTATCTGGAGATAGGCATCGGACAAATCGATTTTCGTGAAGTATCGCCCTCCTTGCAATTTCTGAAAAAGTTCTTCTATGCGTGGCACTGGATGGCGATCTATTTCTAAGTGTGGGTTGATCGTAATCTTGAAATCTCCACATATGCGTAAGGTTCCATTTGGCTTTTTTACCACAACAATGGGTGCGGCCCATTGGCTTGATTCGATGGGACGTAGGATGTCCAACTTTCGCAAACGTTCTAGCTCCTGCTGGACAGCTTTTTTTTGAGCAAACGGCACCGGACGGTATTTAAAGTATTTAGGTTGGCAATTGGATTTCATTGTTAGATGTGCTTCATAAAACTTACTGCAACCTAATTCCGATTTGAACACAGATTCATGTTGTTTGCAGAGTGACATTGCATCCGTCAAAAGCTGGTCTTTAGAATCAGATCCAATTTGCAAAACTGAATCGAAATTTGCACCTTGAATATGTAAACCAAATTCTTGAAACCAATCCATACCCATTATGTTTGCGGCTTGTTTGTTATTGCAAATTAAAAGTGGTAGTAAAGTTTTTGTTTTTGTATTCCACTGTACACTTACGTTAAGAACACCTTTAACCGGCAGAGAAATATTTCCATAAGCTTTAAGTGATCGTGACGAAGGCTTACAATGTGGGCTGCCAAGTCTGTAATAGCCATCAAGACCAATGAGTGAGCAGGTGGCACCAGTGTCTAGCTGAAAAGTCAAAGGGCACTGATTAATATGAAGCGAGACGAATATTTTGTTTTTATTGACATCGGTCTCGAATTGCGCAGAGGAAACAATTTCAACTCCACCATCATGCCTTACGTTTTGGTCTTCTATTTCGTTGATAGAGTGTGCAGATTCTGTCTGCTTTAGTTGTTGGTTACTCTGATTTGATCGACTACTGTGACGTCGATTGGCACCCGTGCTTCGTGAACGTAGCTTGCGGTTTTTTGACTGATAAGAATGATAACGTGGTTGAGCTTTTGATGAGTGGGGAGCTTCTGACTGTTTTGCAGATAAACAAACACTACGTATGTGACCACGTCGTTGACAAAAATCGCAAATTGAATCAATGTGCTTGCACTGATCTCTGGGATGTTGAGCGAAACAATTTGGGCACGATTTTCTAACGCTAAAATTATTATCATGAGACTTGTGGATTTATTATAATAATTATTGGAGCCTTTAATGAGATTAACTTCTGCAGTCGTTGATGGATTGGAAGTACTGTTTCCTTTTAGAATATTTGTAGCTTGTTGTGTTGATTCGTGAGCTGTGGTGAGT
The DNA here is from genome assembly GCA_920104205.1 of Eupeodes latifasciatus. Lineage (NCBI taxonomy): Eukaryota > Metazoa > Arthropoda > Insecta > Diptera > Syrphidae > Eupeodes > Eupeodes latifasciatus. Next base: position 23,351,089 of record OV049927.1, read on the forward strand.
TCCTCTATTTCTTCCAATGATGGGTTCTTCTTCTGCGTAGCAGCAATACGAACAGCGTCGTGAGGTGTATAAAAGACGATCATGTCTCTTATCATGTTATCGGCATATGAAGTGTTGCAATTATCTTTGGTACAGACAAAAGCGCAGTCTCTTGCAAGACCTCTTAAATCGGCAATCCATTCTACATATGTTTGACCAGGGAGCATTTTTTGTTTCAAGAATTTACATCTCGAAGCAAGCACGTGCAGTTTGGATTCAAAATGTTTAGTTAGTTTCGCAAAAAGGTCTTTGAATGTGAGTCTACTTACATCTTCTGTTCCTACCAACTTCCTGAGCAAGTCGTTGGTTTGGGTCCCACATGTTGACAAAAAGTGTGCCTTTTTTAAGTTGTCATCTTTCAAAGAATTTGCCGTAAAGTGCTGTTGGAGTTGAAAAAGATAACTTTCCCAAGATTCTTTTTCGTGGTCAAATGCATGGAACTGGGGTATTGTGGGTTTACTACTGGATGGGCAATTATTCATCAAACGCTCCAATGAAGCTTGGTTGTTGTTTAAAATTTGCTCCATCCACTGTTTTTGAGTGTTAAGAATTTCTCTCAACGCTGCCTCCATTTTAAAATCCTCGTCGCCACTTGATATAATTTTAGAAGAGTTTTATATGCTTAAGAAATTCAGGAACTTTATTTAATTCAACGACTTAAAGTATAATAGGAAGATTGACAATTTTAGTTTTCTTATATAGTACAAAATACGCGGGAAATCGAATCTCCATTTCGCGCCAAGAATATATGACAAGTATTATACCAATGAAATAATATTTACATATTTTGACTTATTGTCATTACTTGAATTTGCATGTGTAATTATATGATGTTAATTACAGGGTGTAACAATTACCCCTTCGTTTAAGTTGGAGTAAAACGAACGGTCTTGAATCTGGGACGCGATGATCTTCTTAGTGTTGGCATGGTTCGTTCTATATCTGCTGAAAGTGAATGTCCGTCTTCCGGTTCGTTTGAATTCACAGGTGTGTCCGCAGTTGTTGTTTGTTGATCTCCTGACAAGTCAACCATTGGAGGACAGGAGTCCGGATCAATGAAAACATCGTCATCACAAGTGTTGTCATGTTGTTGGTTTTGACTTGGAAAAGAAATATTATCAGAAGGTAAATTGTAAGAACTTGCCTGTCTTCGGTCCATAGATTCTTGTTGGTGAAGAGAGAAGTCGGTGTCGCTATCTCTTCTTGCATTACATCTTAACTGGTTTTGGTGGCGTCTGCAGATCCCTTGATCTGTTTTTATTTCGTACATCCTTCTTCCGAGATTTTTTTTTACTCTGCCTGTGACCCACTTTTTTCCTTTAAGATACTGTCGAAGATATACGGATTGACCCGTACGAAACTTCGGTTGATTTGGCTCAATAGATCTTTTTTGTTCAGGAATCATAGCAGAGAGTAAAGTTCGATGTGGACGACCGTGAAGTTTTTCTGCTGGAGATATTCCCATTTCGTCCGGTGTGGTTCGAAAAGTGGATAAGAATGTGGCGAGTGCATCATCGCCCGTTGTATCTCCAGTCATGATTTTTAGAAAAGCCGTTTTGAAAGTTCTTACCATCCTTTCGGCCAACCCGTTGGACTCGGGGTTGAATGGAGCTGAGGTCATGTGCCGAATTGAATGATCTTGACAGAACTGCTGAAACTCTTTAGAGGTAAATTGTGTGCCATTGTCGGACACGATGACTTTTGGTAAACCCTCTAAAGCGAATATGGAACGTAAAGCGTGAATGGTTGCCTGGGAAGTTGTTGACGACATTCGAATGACAAATGGAAATTTCGAATTCGAATCTACCACAATTAACCACATAGACTTTTGAAAAGGGCCAGCAAAGTCTATGTGAATGCGTTCCCAAACGTTCTCTGATGTCGTCCAACTGGAATACTCCTTTGGTGAGCGGTTTGCATTCGATTGACAAGCAATGCATTTAGCTACTGTTGACTCAATGATGTCATCAACTTTGGGCCACCAACAGTATCGGCGGGCCATTTGTTTCATCCGAGTTACCCCCCAATGACCTTGATGTAGAAGTGTTAGCACTTTAGGTTGCAGTGCAGAAGGTATAACCACCCTTGGACTTTGGCTCTGAAAGAGAAGAATGTTAGCAGAAACACTTAGACAAAGCCTTCGGCGAAAATAAGGAAGTAAACTATTTTGAGTAGCAGGCAAACGTGCTGGCCAACCCTGTTGTATGTATTCGATGACTTTGCGAATATCGGGATCATTTTTTGAAAATTTTGCGATGACATATGAATTGATTGGAAAATCTTCCAAGGCTGAAATACTATCATCCACTTGATGGCACGATTCTTCCGACTTATCAAATTCCTCATCAGGGCCTGCAGGTAATCGTGACAAGCAATCGGCATTTCCATGCTTTGTTGTTGGACGATAGCGAATTGTGTAGGTGTACCCCATTAGAAAAATTGCCCAGCGTTGTAGCCTTTGTATAGTCATATGCGGCAATTTTTTACTAGGGCTGAAAATAGTGACTAACGGCTGGTGATCCGTTATGAGCTCAAATTGACGACCATATAAATATTGTTGAAATTTAGTCACGCCGAATATTATCGATAGAGCCTCCTTTTCGATCTGGCTATAACCTTTTTGAGAGGAATCCAATGTTTTTGAGGCAAACGCGATTGGTTTCTCTGAACCATCCGGGTAAATGTGTGAAATGACTGCCCCAATGCCATGCGAAGAAGCATCGGTAGCCAAAGTGATAGGTAGATCATCTTGAAAATGTGTTAATCGTGACACATTTGAAATTTTTTCTTTAAAAACCTTGAAAGAATTTTGTTGCTCCTTTCCCCACTTAAAATCTTCGTCTTTAGCTCTTAGCTTGTTGAGCGGTGCAGCTATTTGGGCAAAATTATCTATGAATTTGTTGTAATAGTTTATCTTACCAATAAAAGCTTCCAGGTCCTTTAGATCTTTTGGCTCAGGCAAATTCATGATAGCTTTGATTCGGGTTTCCGATGGACGAATGCCTGTTGCATCAATTATATGACCAAGGTATTCCATCTCAGTCTTCGCAAACTGACATTTTGCTAGTCGACATCGCAAACCATGATTTTCTAATCGTTCCAGAAAAATCTTGAGGTTCTTTAGATGCTCTTCATTTGTACGTCCGGACACGATAACATCGTCTAGGTACGAGACGCAGAAATCCAAATTGGTAGTTAGTTGGTCCATATATCGATGAAAGATACCAGTTGAGCTGAAAGTACCAAAAGGTAACCTTTGATACTCAAACAATCCGAATTCGGTACTAATTACACAGACTTTCTTCGATTCTTCGTCCAGAGGTATCTGGAGATAGGCATCGGACAAATCGATTTTCGTGAAGTATCGCCCTCCTTGCAATTTCTGAAAAAGTTATTCTATGCGTGGCACTGGATGGCGATCTATTTCTAAGTGTGATCGTAATCTTGAAATCTCCACATATGCGTAAGGTTCCATTTGGATTTTTTACCACAACAATGGGTGCGGCCCATTGGCTTGATTCGATGGGACGTAGGATGTCCAACTTTCGCAAACGTTCTAGCTCCTGCTGGACAGCTTTTTTTTGAGCAAACGGCACCGGACGGTATTTAAAGTATTTAGGTTGGCCATTGGATTTCATTGTTAGATGTGCTTCATAAAACTTACTGCAACCTAATTCCGATTTGAACACAGATTCATGTTGTTTGCAGAGTGACATTGCATCCGTCAAAAGCTGGTCTTTAGAATCAGATCCAATTTGCAAAACTGAATCGGAATTTGCACCTTGAATATGTAAACCAAATTCTTGAAACCAATCCATACCCATTATGTTTGCGGCTTGTTTGTTATTGCAAATTAAAAGTGGTAGTAAAGTTTTTGTTTTTGTATTCCACTGTACACTTACGTTAAGAACACCTTTAACCGACAGAGAAATATTTCCATAAGCTTTAAGTGATCGTGACGAAGGCTTACAATGTGGGCTGCCAAGTCTGTAATAGCCATCAAGACCAATGAGTGAGCAGGTGGCACCAGTGTCTAGCTGAAAAGTCAAAGGGCACTGATTAATATGAAGCGAGACGAATATTTTGTTTTTATTGACATCGGTCTCGAATTGCGCAGAGGAAACAATTTCAACTCCACCATCATGCCTTACGTTTTGGTCTTCTATTTCGTTGATAGAGTGTGCAGATTCTGTCTGCTTTAGTTGTTGGTTACTCTGATTTGATCGACTACTGTGACGTCGATTGGCACCCGTGCTTCGTGAACGTAGCTTGCGGTTTTTTGACTGATAAGAATGATAACGTGGTTGAGCTTTTGATGAGTGGGGAGCTTCTGACTGTTTTGCAGATAAACAAACACTACGTATGTGACCACGTCGTTGACAAAAATCGCAAATTGAATCAATGTGCTTGCACTGATCTCTGGGATGTTGAGCGAAACAATTTGGGCACGATTTTCTAACGCTAAAATTATTATCATGAGACTTGTGGATTTATTATAATAATTATTGGAGCCTTTAATGAGATTAACTTCTGCAGTCGTTGATGGATTGGAAGTACTGCTTCCTTTTAGAATATTTGTAGCTTGTTGTGTTGATTCGTGAGCTGTGGTGAGTTCCTCTATTTCTTCCAATGATGGGTTCTTCTTCTGCGTAGCAGCAATACGAACAGCGTCGTGAGGTGTATAAAAGACGATCATGTCTCTTATCATGTTATCGGCATATGAAGTGTTGCAATTATCTTTGGTACAGACAAAAGCGCAGTCTCTTGCAAGACCTCTTAAATCGGCAATCCATTCTACATATGTTTGACCAGGGAGCATTTTTTGTTTCAAGAATTTACATCTCGAAGCAAGCACGTGCAGTTTGGATTCAAAATGTTTAGTTAGTTTCGCAAAAAGGTCTTTGAATGTGAGTCTACTTACATCTTCTGTTCCTACCAACTTCCTGAGCAAGTCGTTGGTTTGGGTCCCACATGTTGACAAAAAGTGTGCCTTTTTTAAGTTGTCATCTTCCAAAGAATTTGCCGTAAAGTGCTGTTGGAGTTGAAAAAGATAACTTTCCCAAGATTCTTTTTCGTGGTCAAATGCATGGAACTGGGGTATTGTGGGTTTACTACTGGATGGGCAATTATTCATCAAACGCTCCAATGAAGCTTGGTTGTTGTTTAAAATTTGCTCCATCCACTGTTTTTGAGTGTTAAGAATTTCTCTCAACGCTGCCTCCATTTTAAAATCCTCGTCGCCACTTGATATAATTTTAGAAGAGTTTTATATGCTTAAGAAATTCAGGAACTTTATTTAATTCAACGACTTAAAGTATAATAGGAAGATTGACAATTTTAGTTTTCTTATATAGTACAAAATACGCGGGAAATCGAATCTCCATTTCGCGCCAAGAATATATGACAAGTATTATACCAATGAAATAATATTTACATATTTTGACTTATTGTCATTACTTGAATTTGCATGTGTAATTATATGATGTTAATTACAGGGTGTAACAATTACCCCTTCGTTTAAGTTGGAGTAAAACGAACGGTCTTGAATCTGGGACGCGATGATCTTCTTAGTGTTGGCATGGTTCGTTCTATATCTGCTGAAAGTGAATGTCCGTCTTCCGGTTCGTTTGAATTCACAGGTGTGTCCGCAGTTGTTGTTTGTTGATCTCCTGACAAGTCAACCATTGGAGGACAGGAGTCCGGATCAATGAAAACATCGTCATCACAAGTGTTGTCATGTTGTTGGTTTTGACTTGGAAAAGAAATATTATCAGAAGGTAAATTGTAAGAACTTGCCTGTCTTCGGTCCATAGATTCTTGTTGGTGAAGAGAGAAGTCGGTGTCGCTATCTCTTCTTGCATTACATCTTAACTGGTTTTGGTGGCGTCTGCAGATCCCTTGATCTGTTTTTATTTCGTACATCCTTCTTCCGAGATTTTTTTTTACTCTGCCTGTGACCCACTTTTTTCCTTTAAGATACTGTCGAAGATATACGGATTGACCCGTACGAAACTTCGGTTGATTTGGCTCAATAGATCTTTTTTGTTCAGGAATCATAGCAGAGAGTAAAGTTCGATGTGGACGACCGTGAAGTTTTTCTGCTGGAGATATTCCCATTTCGTCTGGTGTGGTTCGAAAAGTGGATAAGAATGTGGCGAGTGCATCATCGCCCGTTGTATCTCCAGTCATGATTTTTAGAAAAGCCGTTTTGAAAGTTCTTACCATCATTTCGGCCAACCCGTTGGACTCGGGGTTGAATGGAGCTGAGGTCATGTGCCGAATTGAATGATCTTGACAGAACTGCTGAAACTCTTTAGAGGTAAATTGTGTGCCATTGTCGGACACGATGACTTTTGGTAAACCCTCTAAAGCGAATATGGAACGTAAAGCGTGAATGGTTGCCTGGGAAGTTGTTGACGACATTCGAATGACAAATGGAAATTTCGAATTCGAATCTACCACAATTAACCACATAGACTTTTGAAAAGGGCCAGCAAAGTCTATGTGAATGCGTTCCCAAACGTTCTCTGATGTCGTCCAACTGGAATACTCCTTTGGTGAGCGGTTTGCATTCGATTGACAAGCAATGCATTTAGCTACTGTGGACTCAATGATGTCATCAACTTTGGGCCACCAACAGTATCGGCGGGCCATTTGTTTCATCCGAGTTACCCCCCAATGACCTTGATGTAGAAGTGTTAGCACTTTAGGTTGCAGTGCAGAAGGTATAACCACCCTTGGACTTTGGCTCTGAAAGAGAAGAATGTTAGCAGAAACACTTAGACAAAGCCTTCGGCGAAAATAAGGAAGTAAACTATTTTGAGTAGCAGGCAAACGTGCTGGCCAACCCTGTTGTATGTATTCGATGACTTTGCGAATATCGGGATCATTTTTTGAAAATTTTGCGATGACATATGAATTGATTGGAAAATCTTCCAAGGCTGAAATACTATCATCCACTTGATGGCACGATTCTTCCGACTTATCAAATTCCTCATCAGGGCCTGCAGGTAATCGTGACAAGCAATCGGCATTTCCATGCTTTGTTGTTGGACGATAGCGAATTGTGTAGGTGTACCCCATTAGAAAAATTGCCCAGCGTTGTAGCCTTTGTATAGTCATATGCGGCAATTTTTTACTAGGGCTGAAAATAGTGACTAACGGCTGGTGATCCGTTATGAGCTCAAATTGACGACCATATAAATATTGTTGAAATTTAGTCACGCCGAATATTATCGATAGAGCCTCCTTTTCGATCTGGCTATAACCTTTTTGAGAGGCATCCAATGTTTTTGAGGCAAACGCGATTGGTTTCTCTGAACCATCCGGGTAAATGTGTGAAATGACTGCCCCAATGCCATGCGAAGAAGCATCGGTAGCCAAAGTGATAGGTAGATCATCTTGAAAATGTGTTAATCGTGACACATTTGAAATTTTTTCTTTAAAAACCTTGAAAGAATTTTGTTGCTCCTTTCCCCACTTAAAATCTTCGTCTTTAGCTCTTAGCTTGTTGAGCGGTGCAGCTATTTGGGCAAAATTATCTATGAATTTGTTTTAATAGTTTATCTTACCAATAAAAGCTTCCAGGTCCTTTAGATCTTTTGGCTCAGGCAAATTGATGATAGCTTTGATTCGGGTTTCCGATGGACGAATGCCTGTTGCATCAATTATATGACCAAGGTATTCCACCTCAGTCTTCGCAAACTGACATTTTGCTAGTCGACATCGCAAACCATGATTTTCTAATCGTTCCAGAAAAATCTTGAGGTTCTTTAGATGCTCTTCATTTGTACGTCCGGACACGATAACATCGTCTAGGTACGAGACGCAGAAATCCAAATTGGCAGTTAGTTGGTCCATATATCGCTGAAAGATACCAGTTGAGCTGGAAGTACCAAAAGGTAACCTTTGATACTCAAACAATCCGAATTCGGTACTAATTACACAGACTTTCTTCGATTCTTCGTCCAGAGGTATCTGGAGATAGGCATCGGACAAATCGATTTTCGTGAAGTATCGCCCTCCTTGCAATTTCTGAAAAAGTTCTTCTATGCGTGGCACTGGATGGCGATCTATTTCTAAGTGTGGGTTGATCGTAATCTTGAAATCTCCACATATGCGTAAGGTTCCATTTGGCTTTTTTACCACAACAATGGGTGCGGCCCATTGGCTTGATTCGATGGGACGTAGGATGTCCAACTTTCGCAAACGTTCTAGCTCCTGCTGGACAGCTTTTTTTTGAGCAAACGGCACCGGACGGTATTTAAAGTATTTAGGTTGGCAATTGGATTTCATTGTTAGATGTGCTTCATAAAACTTACTGCAACCTAATTCCGATTTGAACACAGATTCATGTTGTTTGCAGAGTGACATTGCATCCGTCAAAAGCTGGTCTTTAGAATCAGATCCAATTTGCAAAACTGAATCGGAATTTGCACCTTGAATATGTAAACCAAATTCTTGAAACCAATCCATACCCATTATGTTTGCGGCTTGTTTGTTATTGCAAATTAAAAGTGGTAGTAAAGTTTTTGTTTTTGTATTCCACTGTACACTTACGTTAAGAACACCTTTAACCGGCAGAGAAATATTTCCATAAGCTTTAAGTGATCGTGACGAAGGCTTACAATGTGGGCTGCCAAGTCTGTAATAGCCATCAAGACCAATGAGTGAGCAGGTGGCACCAGTGTCTAGCTGAAAAGTCAAAGGGCACTGATTAATATGAAGCGAGACGAATATTTTTTTTTTATTGACATCGGTCTCGAATTGCGCAGAGGAAACAATTTCAACTCCACCATCATGCCTTACGTTTTGGTCTTCTATTTCGTTGATAGAGTGTGCAGATTCTGTCTGCTTTAGTTGTTGGTTACTCTGATTTGATCGACTACTGTGACGTCGATTGGCACCCGTGCTTCGTGAACGTAGCTTGCGGTTTTTTGACTGATAAGAATGATAACGTGGTTGAGCTTTTGATGAGTGGGGAGCTTCTGACTGTTTTGCAGATAAACAAACACTACGTATGTGACCACGTCGTTGACAAAAATCGCAAATTGAATCAATGTGCTTGCACTGATCTCTGGGATGTTGAGCGAAACAATTTGGGCACGATTTTCTAACGCTAAACTTATTATCATGAGACTTGTGGATTTATTATAATAATTATTGGAGCCTTTAATGAGATTAACTTCTGCAGTCGTTGATGGATTGGAAGTACTGCTTCCTTTTAGAATATTTGTAGCTTGTTGTGTTGATTCGTGAGCTGTGGTGAGTTCCTCTATTTCTTCCAATGATGGGTTCTTCTTCTGCGTAGCAGCAATACGAACAGCGTCGTGAGGTGTATAAAAGACGATCATGTCTCTTATCATGTTATCGGCATATGAAGTGTTGCAATTATCTTTGGTACAGACAAAAGCGCAGTCTCTTGCAAGACCTCTTAAATCGGCAATCCATTCTACATATGTTTGACCAGGGAGCATTTTTTGTTTCAAGAATTTACATCTCGAAGCAAGCACGTGCAGTTTGGATTCAAAATGTTTAGTTAGTTTCGCAAAAAGGTCTTTGAATGTGAGTCTACTTACATCTTCTGTTCCTACCAACTTCCTGAGCAAGTCGTTGGTTTGGGTCCCACATGTTGACAAAAAGTGTGCCTTTTTTAAGTTGTCATCTTCCAAAGAATTTGCCGTAAAGTGCTGTTGGAGTTGAAAAAGATAACTTTCCCAAGATTCTTTTTCGTGGTCAAATGCATGGAACTGGGGTATTGTGGGTTTACTACTGGATGGGCAATTATTCATCAAACGCTCCAATGAAGCTTGGTTGTTGTTTAAAATTTGCTGCATCTACTGTTTTTGAGTGTTAAGAATTTCTCTCAACGCTGCCTCCATTTTAAAATCCTCGTCGCCACTTGATATAATTTTAGAAGAGTTTTATATGCTTAAGAAATTCAGGAACTTTATTTAATTCAACGACTTAAAGTATAATAGGAAGATTGACAATTTTAGTTTTCTTATATAGTACAAAATACGCGGGAAATCGAATCTCCATTTCGCGCCAAGAATATATGACAAGTATTATACCAATGAAATAATATTTACATATTTTGACTTATTGTCATTACTTGAATTTGCATGTGTAATTATATGATGTTAATTACAGGGTGTAACAATTTTGAATATGAAATTCAATGTATAGAAGTAAGATAGAAAATAAGTATAACAGTTAAGACAATAGTATTTAAGGAATGAATTCAATAAAAATAGAACAGAGTCTAAAGAACATTCATATTGATCTTTTTACTTTCAACTTGACGGCGAGTAATCGCCTTTTTCAATTCAACGTAGTACGCTTTAAATACTAATAGCGTGGTACGCTTAAAATACCTTAGGGACCTTTCTAAACACCTAAACACATATACACTACATGGCGATCCTGCAAATTTCGTTCAAAATTATTGTTTCGAAAGAAATCTTTTGATGTGCTTTGAACACACAAAATTTCAGAAAACTAAATATAACACATTTTGTTTGACTAAATATTCTATTTACAAAAAAAAAAGCTGCAATGCATAAGTATTTAACTCATAAAAAGGTGTATATTTCAAATCATACAGAACTTTGTTGTTTCAAAAAAATAAACTTTCGATGTAGGCATGAAAGCTTTGTATATGAAAACCATAGTACTCTCATGGGCAGAAACTTTTAGGGCCACTTGATGCCGTCGTTGGCGGTAGTATCGAAAAAGGGATAAATTTCGGGGGAGCGAGAGAAAAATATTATTTCCATTCCCATAAGCAGCCAGCAGAATAAGGAGCTCAGTTAATTTAGCAGCCAAAAAGTCGACACAATTTCATTCATTCTATTTGAGTCTATTTGAAAATTTAAACTTCTTTATGCTCGATTTGAAACCAAATTGTAAGAAAGGTTTAGGCGATCAAATTGTTTAAATTTATTAAGCTAGCTATCTATTATTGGATAAGAATACCTACAATACCTACATATTTACTTGTCTATAATAGTTCAAGTTATAATTCCCTAATACAATCCTCAAATCATCAAAAATATAAAATCTCAACCAAGAATATAAAATTCCTACACGAAATCGCAATTCACCTGCTTTTGTCTTATCATCTTTGTATAGAAAGACTACCGTTTTGCGTATGCTTTGTATGTGAAAACATGTATAGAAGGATAGACTCAAATAGAATGAATGAAATTGTGTCGACTTTTTGGCTGCTAAATTAACTGAGCTCCTTATTCTGCTGGCTGCTTATGGGAATGGAAATAATACTTTTCTCTCGCTCCCCCGAAATTTATCCCTTTTTCGATACTACCGCCAACGACGGCATCAAGTGGCCCTAAAAGTTTCTGCCCATGAGAGTACTATGGTTTTCATATACAAAGATGAAAGTAAAAATGTTGCGTGTGAACGAACCTTAACTAAAATAAATGGAAAAATACTTTACATTAAAACACTGACAAAAAAAAAAACACTAAAGAAGCAAAATCATGGGAAAAAGCCAGAGTAAACCTGAAACTATAGTTAACAACAACAATATCCAGGAGCAAATAACCATGCCAATAATTCCAGAATCAGTGGCAACAGCCGCAGTCATCATCACCATCCTTTACGCCGCATACAAAATAAACAAATATTTTAAGAATTATGTGCATAAACACAAAAATCAAATAACAAATGTATAAAAAAAAAACTATTATTAAACAAAAAAAAATCTTATAATTCTCACTTACCTAAATGGAAGAAGTAAAAAACAACTTAGAAACAATTTTCTTAAATATTAAGAAGAGTTCAGGTAGACCTTATAAATTTGAAACAGTTAAAGCAAAAATTAAAGAAATAGAAAACCTTAGAGAAAAATTTAGTAATTTAAAAGCTAGTCAAGAAATGGAAGATAGCAAAGCACTTAAACTAGAATTCGAAGGTATCGGGTGATTTTTTTGAGGTTAGGATTTTCATGCATTAGTATTTGACAGATCACGCGGGATTTCAGACATGGTGTCAAAGAGAAAGATGCTCAGTATGCTTTGACATTTTATCATGAATAGACTTACTAACGAGCAACGCTTGCAAATCATTGAATTTTATTACCAAAATCAGTGTTCGGTTCGAAATGTGTTTCGCGCTTTACGCAAATTGTATGCGTTTTTTTTTTAAAAAAAGTTCTCAAGCTCTTAAAAAATCACCCATTATATTAAACAATGTCCTCTTTTCAATGGAGGACAATAAATACATAATGGGTGATTTTTTAAGAGCTTGAGAACTTTTTTAAAAAAAAAAACGCATAAAATTTACGTAAAGCGCGAAACACATTTCGAACCGAACACTGATTTTGGTAATAAAATTCAATGATTTGCAAGCGTTGCTCGTTAGTAAGTCTATTCATGATGAAATGTCAAAGCATACTGAGCATCTTTCTCTTTGACACCATGTCTGAAATCCCGCGTGATCTGTCAAATACTAATGCATGAAAATCCTAACCTCAAAAAAATCACCCGATATATATAATAACACTAAAAAATTACTAGAGGACCAACTGCAAGAACACAAATTAGCTTTTGAAAAAGAAAAAGAGAAAGAAATAAACAATAAAATGGCAGATTTTGATTTAGGAATAGCCATTAAAGCAATCCCAATGTTTTCAGGAAACTTCAAAGAATTAGATAGTTTTCTTAAAATAGTTGAGATAATCCACAAGGGATTAAAAACCACTTGTACACAACAATTGATAGAATTCGTCTTTCACGTAAAATTAGGAATCAATGTTAAAACAGCACTAGGAAATACAGAACCACTTGATAACTATGAGATAATGAAATATAAAAACGAAATCAATTACAATGAGTATCGTTTTAAACAAATAATAAAAAAAACTAAAAGTAGACTGCAAAGACGATCTTGCAAAAATTTAAAATTTCACATTTGGAAACAGAAGCAGCAAACCTAGCAATAGAATTAGAAAAAACAAATTCTAACGCACTCATGTACTACAGGCAGAACACGTACAACATAAACAGACCAAATAGACAAAACTTCAACCAAAACGCCAATGACCGCAACCGATTTCAAAGAAACATGAATCAAAATCGATATAACAATAACATGCAAAATCAAAATTACAACCGCAACTTTAACTGTTACAGACAAAATAACTGGAACAATAACCGAAACCAAAACACTCTAATAAACAATAGACAAGGGCATCATCAAAACCAATTCAGATATACGAGACAGCAAATACGATTATTAAATGAGGAACGACAAGAGGGAAACGAACAGGGCTTGGAATACACAAATATTCCAGACAGCCAAAATTAATGGTATATAGAATATCGGATAGCAACACAAATTTTATTGTTGCAAAACACAAAAATAAAAATAAGACGTTTTTAATAGACAACAGTGCAGACATATCTATATGCAAAATATTAAGTAAGCTAGATAATGAAGAATATGACCCAGAAGAAAAATGAAAATACGTTATCATTAAGCGATAACGAAAAAACAATAATTTTGCCAATACAATCAAAACCCCTACAATCCTACATGCACTAAGAATAAAAATACCTGCAAGAACAGAAATGATTCAGCCACTAAAACTTCATTTAATTCATGACACTCTAGTTACAAATAAAGAAATAGCGCCAGGTGTATTTATAAGTAACACAATAGTTCCAAAATCTGGCATGGCAAATATCAAATCGCTCAACATGAACGATAATGAAGTAATTTTAAATAATGTTACCTTAGACACAGAACCACTTAAAAATTATGACATACTGACATATACAAATAAAAACAAAAACAATGACGATCGTTTTAAGAAAATAATGAAAAAAATAAAAAACAATTGCGAAGGCGATCACACAAAAAATGACTAGAATAAGACTAGACTTAAGCGACTATGATTTTGACATAATATACAAAAAGGGAAAAATGAATACAAACGCAGACGCTCTATCTAGAATAAAAATCGACTCAGACTTATTAAAACAAATGATACCAACAGAAACCGATGAAACCGTCAAAAGAACATTAGTTATCACAAGGGGGATGTCCACAAAAATGAATACGGACAACAACAAGGAGAAATGCAATTCTCAAGAGAAGCCTGTACACCTTCAAATCTGGGAATGCATATCCATTAATGACGTCAAAAATATAAAGAAATTAAAATTTAATATATGTAGATAAAAATGCTAGGAATTCAAAAATAAATATTGATGAAAATTTTGTGCACGTGCGATGTAGCGATAAATCGGCGAATCCAGATTCGAACCTGATGAAGCTTGCATCAGATATAAATAAAGATAATATGTATACATATACGGGATCTAACGATAATTCAGCGACACTAGAGTCGACACTGAAGAAATTAGCATCCAGAATGAATAAAGAAAAAATAAACGAGCTAGCCCTTATGAACAATGATGAAATATTTAAGCATTTTGAAAAAGATAAATTCAAAGAAACATATGCAAATATAAAAATAAATGGCCAGAATCCTAAGCTAAAAATAATAATATATAACGCCCCAAAACAAATACTTGATGATTTAACTAAATACAAACTAATCGACGAATTTCATAACTCTGCACACGGAGGACATTTAGGTATACGGAAAACCCTAATAAAATTAAAACAAAGATACATATGGCGAAAGATGAGTCAAATGGTAAAACATTTCATAACAAATTGTGATTCATGTGCAAGAAATAAACAAACAAAAACACAATAGAACCACAAACGATTACAGACACTCCAAACAACAGTTTTGAAGTGGTATCAATTGACACAGTCGGACCATTACGAATATCAAATGAAAAAAGATATATCTAAACCATGCAATGTGAACTGACTAAATTTGTTGTCGCATACCCTATGACATCAAAAGACGCAAAGACTTTAGTGGAAGAATTTATTCTTAGATATGGACACTTTAAGATTCTAAAATTAGATAAAGGTACAGAATTTAATAACGAACTTATGAACAACATATGTTCGCTATTAAAGATAAGACAAACATTCTCTTCTCCATATCACCACCAAACTATAGGTGCCCTTGAAAGAAATCATCGGACACTTAATGAATTCTTACTATCAAATGTCAAAGAAAAGAAAATGAATGGGACAGATGGATTCCATATTTTACGTTCGCTTACAATACAACACCACATATAGACACTGGTTATTCACCTTATGAGCTCATTTATGGGAAACTGCCCTGCTTACCGACTGATACATTCATTAATAAAACAAAAATTTATGACTACGACAATTATGCTAACGAATTGAAAACTAGATTACAATATGCACTCAGTAAAGCAAAAGAAATGACCATAAAAATTAAAGAAAAAAGAATGGAGACAGAAAATAAAAAATATACAAATAAATTAGATTTAGATATAGGCGATTTAGTACTATTAAAATTAGGAAATAGAAAGAAAAATCAGGCACCTTATATTGGTCCATACAAAATAGTAGAAAGAAAAGGAGTCAATTCAGTGATTGACAAAAATGGAGTAAATAAGGAAGTACACAATAACTTGCTTAAGCCTTATAAACCAAATGAATATGTATAAAAACAAAAAAAAATCTAATAATAATAATAATTAAAATTTATGTAAATATTATATGTATATTTTTCATTGAACAAAATCTAAATTTAATAACAAAAATACAAATAGCTTATCAAAATAACAAATTTTAGCTTGTAAAACTAAATTTATCAAATTATGTGTATAATACAATAATTTCTAAAATATAATTTTACCACTAAAATTTGTCTTAAGGGTGAGGGTGTAGTGTATCCACATGTGCGCCGCCACTGCCCATTCAATAAATGAGTAACAAAACATGTAAAATGCAAATCGAGTATGTTAGTCATATCATAACATCAACATTCCACTCGATTGCATTGATTGTCACTCAATAGTAATAAGATCCTTATTAATATAATTTAGCCAATAGAAAAATAGAATAATTTTGAATATGAAATTCAATGTATAGAAGTAAGATAGAAAATAAGTATAACAGTTAAGACAATAGTATTTAAGGAATGAATTCAATAAAAATAGAACAGAGTCTAAAGAACATTCATATTGATCTTTTTACTTTCAACTTGACGGCGAGTAATCGCCTTTTTCAATTCAGCGTAGTACGCTTTAAATACTAATAGCGTGGTACGCTTAAAATACCTTAGGGACCTTTCTAAACACCTAATCACATATACACTACACCATATCAAAATGTTATAGAAGCTGTCGAATATGGTCAGCCTTCGATCTATTGCAACGGGACGTCGTTGCTCTATATATTGTCCTTACCAAAGATTGATCCAAAGACTTACCATCTCGTGACTGCCCGCGCGGCAATCAGACAAAACAGACAAGTCGACTTAGAATTCTCAAAACTTCTGATAGCTCACGACAAAACATACGGCTTGAACGGACATTGTCTTAACATTGGAAACAACTCTGTATGCCGAGAACGTGACCTGAAAAAATTGACTGAAGACTCATGCTTGCCTAGGTTACTTAAAGGTGGCAACGCTCTTTGTGACTATTAGACAAATACGGACGAGGTTATTGAACTGATTGGCGAGAACACCATCTTTTTATCGAACTTCAGGGGAACTATAATAAATAATAATTCTTCTACTCCCTTAGAAGGTACCTACCTTGTTCAGATGGCTAACGACACGGTTCAAATCAAGGGTAAAACATATCGCAGCCGAGTTGCAATCATCCCGCAGGCACTGCCCCCCGCGCTGTCTAACATCACCAACAAAAAGACGATTCCCAATTTGGAATTTGTGCACCGTCTTAGTGCAAAAAACATTGAATTAATTAACGCCTTGCGTGGAAATCTTGATTCTTCTATATTCACAGGGATCCCGATAACTATAACCATTGTGGCCATAATTTGTCTATTTTGGAGGAAAATTTATGAAAGAGTCAACGTACCCGAACTCCGCCTATCCTTCCGCCGAAAACCAATTCGCAGATATTTGAGAGGGTGGCAGTTATCACGGTCGGGCATTGACCAGACACAAAAAAGTGCATACGCGGCACACGAGCGACGGATGTCGTCGAACATTGCCACCGGGAAATCTGAGGCGAAGATATGCATGGGAACTGCATATCAGCAGAATAAAAGTAAAATCAAGTCCATGCCATTGCATGGACTGAATTTAAGTTGGGCATTCAAATTTTGTACCTTGAGCAGTGCGGTAGCGCTGAAATAAATATTGTAAAGTTATTAGAAAAAGTTGCGTTTAATTTATATCCGGACCAGTGGAGGTCCGAAGAAATAATTTTTTTGAACTTCGAATAATCAAAGTTCGTTATTTTGACGATTTTTGTTTACATTAGTTTGATTTTATATTTATGTTTGGATATTCTGTATCTGTGGAAGATTCTTTGTTCGATATTCTTTGTTTACATTACTTTTAATATTTTATGTCTATTCACATAAATTATGTTCAACGAAATATGCTTGGTGGGCATTTAATATTTAATGGTATTTTTATTAAGCGATATGGAATACGCTTGGTATGGTTTGGTTGTTATGATTGGGAAGCAATTCTATAACTCGCGCGGTGCATTTCGGGACTTATTTGGAATTTTAATTCTAATCTAAAGTTTTCTGATAATGTCGTTTGTTCGTTAACACCATCCATCTTACTATTCTATTCAGTTTTCTAATAAAATTTTATATCACAGTTCAACATTTGACTAGCCTATTCAGTCTTGTATAAAAAAAGAATCATGTTGGTGTATTGCACAATTATCCCTCAAGTATTTAGTAGGTAAAACATTTTCATATCGCAGATCGGTCTTAAATTCTAGATGGTCAATATATAAAAAAAACTATGAAAATATCACAGTCGCGCTTCTTAAAATCATTTTTAAAAAAAATGTTGTTGTGGGTGTTCAGGGTGTTCTTTATATTCTATTCAGTCTATGTCTCTTCGTGTTTTCATATCACAGTGGGCCTTAATACAACTCTAGTCAGTCTTCATAAACAAAAAATATATATCCTCTCGTATCACAGATTAGCACTTAATTCTAACTTAAAGTAAGACTTAAAGCTAATCAGGTACAGTGGTGGACATTTTGGTCAAAGAGTACAGGTACTTATGGACTTTCGTCTGAACATGCTTGTTCGTTATCACATATAGTTCATTGATATCTGGTGATTTCGCACCAAGCTTAAGGCCTGACTAGAATTAGTATTGTTTTGAAATCTTTTCTGACTAGAGACAAGTTGAAGTTAATGTAAACGTTCAACAAGAAAACCTTTTCAATACTTGATATCTTTTGCGTGGAAGATACCTATCCTTTTGCCAGCTAGATTCTCAAGTTCATACAGGTTTTTACCTACAGCTTTAACTACTCGACCCTTAACAAATTTTGGACATAACTTGGCTGACACTAACTGAGACGAATCACTTAGGACAACATTACGTTTGAATATGGCATTTACTGTTGGGTTAAATATTCTTTCCCTTGTTTCCCTATATTGTTTTAAGCGTATGGGTAAGGTTTTATGTGGAAACAGTTTCTATTAATGTCTATCGTCTTGTTACTTATATTATCTTTTAATTTTTCCCTTTTTAATATTGTGATGGGTTGGTTGTTTACGTTCAATTGTGGTTGTTCAGTTACAATGTTCGAGGTGGTTCGTGGGGTGTCTGTGTCGAACGCGACTCCCCCAGGCTCCTCGCGTTCGACCTCGCGTTTTCCGGTCGACATTGCGGACAATTCGGTTTAATGACGCCGTCTTTTCCGCACCCGAAACAATATATCCTATTGGACGGAGAAGGACAATCGACATAAGAATGACCAACCGTGTGGCAATTCCAACACTTTAATGTTCTTGTTTCGCTGCTGAGTTTGTTGGTTCGGGGTCGAACATTAGGTTGCTGGAAAGCGTCTATATGCTCTTCCTCATAATCGGGATCTTCGTAAGCCAGCTCGTTTGCTACAAACCGGTTTGGTTGCCTTACTGGTCTAGCGACGTCTCGCTCACGCTCTCCCCCACGCGATGGGAATGCATATTCAGCATCCTTGCATGCTCGCCTTAGCTGTTCTAAGCTGAAGAGCGCTAGCGGGTATACCAATCCCCCGATCCGGTCGTTCAGATTCCTTTTCAGGATTCGGACTAACTCATCCTCGGAGATCTGAATTTCCAGTTGACTCTTCATTTTGTATATGGAAGCAAAATATGCGTCGATAGACTCCGAAGCTCCTTGGCGTCAATCCATGATATCCCTCATGATCTCTAGGTCCGACTTGGAGTTTCTGAATTGACGCATTAGTGCGTCTCTGAGTTCAGTCCAGTCCGGACGATAACTGGTTCGCTGGTACTGCCAGTACCATTCGTACGCAGTCCCCGCTAGTAGTAAATGGAAGTCCCTTAGGATTTCCGCCCACGTACACTCGTGCTGACGTTGGAGTACTTCTACGCGAAAAATGAATTCTTCGACGGTCAGGCGATCCGGCTTTCCTTCAAAAACTATCCCCCACTTATCGATGCGAATGGGTTGTCTCCCCGGTCTTTGCGGATAGTTGGGTGGTGACCTAAATTGGGGTTCAGGGTGACGATCTTCCCCCTGATGATATCCCTCTGGTGGATATGGCATCCCGTGTCCATTAGGCTCCTGACCGTAGGGATGGGTTCGCTCAATATATAGCCTCTCTTGAATCATTCGCCTAGAATGATCCGGCTGTGGTGGAAGTCTATCAGAATATTGACTTGTCTGCGCGTGTAGAAATTCCGAAGTCACTCTTTGTGAATTATTAGACATAGTTGGTGGCAAGTTCCTCATCGGAAGTTGAATCGGCGGAGCTTGAATACTTTCAAGTGCAGCTCTGGACTTCGACGCTTGAGACGCCTTTGTCGGCCGAACTCTTTCTGAAAGTGGTGGAGTTGGTCGTGTGGCGTAGTTGATTTCCTTCATGAAATCTAAGAATCCTCGTTCTACTTCACTTCTGACGGCCTCTGAGACGTTTCCGCTTATCGAGCTGGTGTACGACTAGTACGCGTTCACGACAGCTAGATTAATTAGCGTCTTAAGTTCAGCCGATACGCTACTTGCAGTTATTTCCACATCTCTATCTTCATTGTTGCTAGATGTTTTGTTTTATCTTGGGTCGGATACACTGGCCCAAAGTCCATCAAGCTGGCATTGTTCACCCTTTCCGCTGGAATTTCCACTCCCCTCGTTTGGTCTGACCTTCGGTTTCCCTCTTCTGCTGAAGTCAGATTGCTATATGCGGGCGTGGTAATCGTATTGTCGGTTTCGTCGGACCCACTGGTCCCGCGTGATGTCCCTTGGACGGGCTGATTTACTCCAATCATATCACCCACGACCTGACCTTTCGAACTACCTAGCTTGTCCATCAGTTCCGGAAGTTGATTGGTTGAACCGCTCGGTCCCTTATCAATAGATGGTGGATCTTGAATATTTTGATCAATCAATCCGGGTGGTGGAGTGCGACTCATGGGCATGGCGTCGTCGTTTCGCACTAGTTTCAGTTGTCGGCGGGTGACGGGTGTATGGAAAACTTGTGTTTTGCGTGGCTTTCTCGGTTTCTTGACCACCGGGTTATCACTCATAACCTACTTCAAAAAAAACTACGCTAGGGTGACTCTCCCAGAAATCCTAGCAAGTTATACGGATTGGTATCTATACCTTTTCCTCTCCAAGACCCAATGACCTATCGCGAACTAGGATCAAATGGAAACGACTACAATAATAAATAACTCACAAAAAAATAGCTGAACAATTTGGAAAAATACAAAAAAAAACCTAAATTGTAATTTGCAATAAGAATAACTAACATAAGAAATGAAAATAAAAAATATAAATATGGAACAATTAAATGAATGATTAAATAAATAATATTAACGAAAAAATTTGAAGTATTAAATAACAGAAAAAAATGATTAAATAAATAAATAAATAACAAAAAGAAATAATAAGACAAAAAAAGGAATTACAAGAATAAATAAAAATACGAAAGATGAAATTACACTAAAACTTCATAAATGAAATGAATAAATTAATAAAATAAATAAATAAATAATCGAACAAAATTAATAAATAAGTAAATAAATAACAAAAAATATTCATGAATTTGCAAAAGAATTAAACTTCTATGAAGCAAATATCAAAATTTTATCTAAAATAATATACGGTTGCTTACGAGAAAAAATTAAATTATTAAACCTAGACTCTAAAATACTATGAAATTGTTGATGTCAAAACTGTCTAACAACCAACAATACAAAAGAAATTTCAAAAAAAAAACTAAAAAAACTAAACCTAATTGTTACAATCTTAAGCGATTACGCCAAAGATTTCCTACTACTATGTAATAAATTTTATTTTTGTTTGTTTGTTTTTTTATTTATTATTTTAAATTTGTTTTGGAATTTTGTGTTTTTGGCTTAAGACCTAAACTTATTTACTACCAATCGCCAATTTGACAAAAAAAAAATACAAAAATAACTAAATAAGAAAATAACGAAAATAAAATTACTCTATAGACTCAAAAAAAAAAATCATAAACAAATAGATGGAAAAACCTCAATTTCCACAAAAACTTAATCGTTTTCTAGAAAACTTCTCGCAACAAAAATAAACCTCTGAAATGATGTACATATGTGCCTGTCTACACGCGTTGTGCCCACAACCTTGTGACGAGAGTTTTTGGGCAAGCGAGGAGCTGAGTAAAGGGATGGGATGCTCATGACAAAAATTGAATTTTCTGCTTGGGCAGTACAGTTCCTTTCTCATTTCGTTCCGAATTTCTCATTATTTTCTGTTCGTCGATGCGAAAGGTATACTAGTTTTGCTCTTCGGCTTGGCACATATTGTATACACGCTTACCACGTTGGTCATCTGGACCAAATTTGGTCATTATTTTTTCACTTGGTCAAATGGTCATTTTTTATTCCATTTGGTCATATTTTTTGGAAACGACAAAAGATGTTCGACAATTTGAGTAACGAAAACGTTTTTTTAACATACTCACATGGCTAAATAGAAATAACTGTTAAACTCATTTAAGCAACTTTGTGTAAATAAAAACTTTATTAAAAATATAAACTCTTGATCTGAATTGGACTTAGGGAACAGAGAGAATTATCTACGCATTACACAAGCCGTAAAAATTCTTGAAATCGAAATTATTGTAAAAACTTATATACTGTGATCTAATGTTAAAACGCTTTGTTTTTATATTTCGTCATCTTTATTTGGGTTAATCTAATTTAATTAAGTATGTTAGAGATTTTGTCAGTTTATTTGTACGTAATTAAAAAATAAATGTCATCTGCATAATAAGGAAAATATGTTACACAAAATGTGATTATGTTGGTCGTTTTTACCTACAATTGGTCATTTTTATTTTCAAATTTGGACACACACTTTTTTTTCAAGCGGCAACCGTAAATGCATGCTGGTCGGCAGTATCACCGGCTCAAAATTTCAAACACAAATGTTTCAAGTTTGTCGTTCCATAACACAAAATGGAAAAGGGGTCATGAGTAGTCACAACACATGTAGACACATAGTGTTGTGAGCACAACGTTGTGGGCACAACGCGTGTAGACAGGCACTATGAATTGCAATCAAAATCGAATTAGTATTTGCTATATGTTTTGTTTGTATTTGTGTTTGTGATTCGGGGGTGTTTGGGGTAGCCAGGGAAGTGGCTTACTCTGAATTTGTGTTGACGAAATCGTATGACTTCAATTTCGGTTGATGATAACGCTCCAAAAGAAGAAATTTGTTTACTCAAACTGTGGTGTATTTAAAAAACATTGAAACGACACGTAGACAATTTCAACTCGTTCCTGCCATCGGGGTCGAAACATCGCGCCGCAATTTGACAAGCTTTCTAAAGAGCTATCTTGACAAAGACTTACGCTATGCCTCGATTTCGACGACAAGGACGACTCAAACTAGAGATGTCAGTTGCGATTTCTTTAGACTCCGACCTGTTATCCGCAATTCGAAGGTTATGTAAAGACTATACCTATGAAGACATGACAACCTAACATCGAAGGAACAAGGAACGAAAAAGGTCGGGACATTAGGAAAAACTAGGGCAAAACCGAAAGTTCGCCATTTGCAATGTTACTTGTCTGTTAGGTGTCTTACCTTCGGGCCCTACGTTGGGCGCCATTTGAAGTAGAGAAGTTAGAATAGAATAGAGGTGAAGAAGAAGAAAAAGAAATATGAAATAACGACGTTCATAGGACCGGCTAAGGACCGGCCGCAGTGCTGGCACTCCTCGCTGCCACTCCGGATGTCAGTTAGGCTGGAAGGAAATATTTGACAGATGTCAGAAACAATAATCAGAACAGAGGGAGAAAAGAGAAACGGATAAACACCCGGAAAAGAAGACCTAAGACGATTGGAGAGGATGTGCAGCCGTCCGCTGCGAGGGTCGCGGCATGCTTGCTGTGCTCGGCTTAGCTCGCCGGAATGGGGGGGATCTTGCCCTCGCAAACGGACCTCCTCCTATTTCAAAAACATATATCATGCCTGGAGAGATCGAAAAACCTAAAAATCGATACCACCACTGATGATCCACCACATTTGAGGGCTGCAGGAGACGGCGCAGCTTGGCCTTATATTCCCACCCCTTTGTGGAATCCGGCAGGCCGTTGGAACTGGAACTCCTCTAAATGGTCATCATCAAACCTGAAAATGCCATTTTCGCCACTTCTCCTAGCTTACCTTTAATCACCCCCTGGAATAACGCTTCATTTCTCCATTGAGCTATCGCTCAACCAAAAAATCACAAAAATTCGATTTTGTTCGACATAAAAAGTCATCAAAATTATCATTTATTGATGCATGGATTTATAAAAGCGAAATTTGATTGATATTACATAAAAAGTGAATTTAATTAAACAAGAAATTTGGATATTTAATTTAACATATTTTAATATAATAAAAAAATCAAAAAATTTAAGAAATTGTAATATAAAAATGGTTATTTAAACAATAATCAAAAATATTAAAAAAATATTAAAACACCAAAAAAAATCTGGAAAATCTACCGGTTTTCCTTGGCAGACAAAACCCTCGCCAAAAGTCTCGCAATTACTTGTACGGTGTATCAATTCACACCAATAAAAACAAGGCGAACACCCTTTACATCCTACCTACAAATAGAGCTCTATGTGTGGTTCGTATCTAGGGGCAAAATCATGCTTCCCACGAGCGAGATTGGAAAGAATTCCTCCACGGAATCTTATCAAATTGCCGGTAAAATAATTGTCCACACTCTTTTGTGGCACGCAATAAAAAAGTGAAAATTAAGACAATAACTTTAAATATTATACAAGCAAAACTTTCAAAATGGACGTTAATATTTCGCTTGACGAATTAAATTGTAATACAAAAAAATATATATATAAATACTTCGGGCGCTCTTGCGCGTCGCTTTGCTCGACCCCGCGCTCTGTACTGAGGTTCGTATGCGCTTTTGAAGGGTATTTAGAGCTTCTTGCTTGAATCCAGGAACTTTTGCTTGAAGATTTGAGCTTGAAGAATTTTTATCTTGAGTGGCTTCGGTTTTCGTGCGTAGCAGCACTCTGTGCGACACGTGCGTCGTGCGAATTGGTAAACTTCGGCCAAAATTGGCTCGGACTTCGTAAAAATTTGGTTTATCAAAAATTTGTGTTTGGACCACAAAGAAGAACTATATGTTTAAATAGAACAAAAAAAAAACCGAAAAGGGTGTCGTTCTGCGGCTTGCCGCCGGCACCTTACTTGGCACCCGGAGACTCACGGGCTATATGCTCGCTCTTCTTCTGGCCAAACTGCCTCAATCCCGCGGCTTTCTTTGGATGGACGTTCGTCGTCGTTGGCAGAATTTCCACCCCATTCTATTTGTTAAATAGCGAATAGCGAAAATAGAACAATTGGTAAGCGGAATTCTGAAGGATTCTTTGTTCCTCCAAAAAAAAAAACTTTCAGTGACTTCTTTATTGTACGACTATCGAACTTCAAAATGCCCTCTAAGCTGAACAAAAAACTTCCACAGACCTTCTTTCTTATTCGTCGATCTTTCTTTTTTCTTTGTTCGATAATTCTTAAGCCGCCGACAATAGTTTTAGCCGGTTCGCTGGCTAAACACATTGCGCTGCTGTTTGCGCGTTCAAACTCACCACGGTTGGCGTTCGTCCAGTCCGAAACAAATAAAGTATGTTAAATTTGTACCGTCTTGTTGTGCCAAAATACCTATTTATTCGTGTTCGTCACATTTGTTTTTGTTGGTTTATATAAATAATATATCATTATGTATATTATCATTATGTTAGTCATTTTTTGTTGTCACTTATCGTTTACTGTCACTACATTTTTCTTGCAAAAATTATGTACATACATGTAAAACACAAACAAAAACTATAAAAACACTAATAAACTAAACAGTATAACATAAAAACAAACATCTCCTAATTAACTCATTCACATTCTTTCATCACTTTCAAACTCACTTTATCATTTCACATTTTCAAACCTTAAAGAAAACACAAAACCAATAACTCTAACCCAATCGTCACACCAACGACTATTGCACACCTCCCTTAACATTTTAGAACTCCCTATTCCAGTTCGCTTTCCAGGAAGACTTTCCAATTATCTGTCATCACTGTCTCCTTTTTTTTACAGTCATTTGTATCTTGTATCAATGAGGGATGAGGCCGAACAACAAGGCCGACGAGGTAAGTTAACAACAACAAAAAAAAAACAAAATCGCCTATCGGATTAGGTGTAAAAGAATTATAATTAATATCCTTTTATTTTTCTTTTCAGGTAATCCCCAAATTGCAGCCACCACAGATCATCATCACCAATCTCAGCCAGGCAACGAGTAAACAATATCGTAAGAAAACATTCATGTTTGTTAATTTATATACATTGTTTTTGTTTTCTTTTCGTTTTAGGTCATTTTCATAGCGCCGACGACGACGCCTGGCTTGCCGAAGTTTTTATGAGAACCAGTGACGGCGACGGCTGCCGCTCAGGACTTTTTGGTGGGGAAGAACCGACGTCCCAGCAACGAGTAAAAATATCGTGAGTAAACGATTATTTACTTTTTTTATTCATTTAATTAATTCATTTGTTTTGTTTTCATTTTAGATCTTTCCTCAGCGCTGAAAATGTCTGAGTTTGCCGACGACGGTTCCTCCAGCTGCACCACCGCCGCGGCGCGCCGTTCTAGGCAGCCATAACAAAACTCCGACGCTGCTTGAGGGTTTCACGTGAAACAGTGACGGTGATGGCTGCCGCTCAGGACTTTTCGCTGGGGAATAACCCAAGTCTTCAGCCGGGCAATATCGTGGTTAGACTTAGTTAAGTTATTTTTCTATTGGTTCTAGCTCTTTATTTTATTTTAGTTTAAGCTATATGATGTAAAATAATTTAAAAGGTAATTAGGATCATTTAAACAATATTTGAATATATATTGAATATATTCATCATTTTTTTTTTGTCAAAGAAAAGGTAGTGCCAAATTTAGATTAAGCAACAATAAATGAGACAAACGCGAAGAATAAATATGTATAAATAAATCTGGCCTTAAACTAACAACAACAAATACCAAAAAAAATCACAGATGTTTTGCTCTGGTCAAGGTTTAAAGGGAATTGACCATATCACAGTTACATTTTTTTTGTCGCGCGTTATCGCTTGAGATTTGTGAAACGATTTATTAGGGGATTTCTCTATCGGAGTTAATCATGCCTGGTAAGCAACCGGGTCGTAAACGTGAACTGGGCCGGCGCGCGGTGCATTTCGGGACTTATTTGGAATTTTAATTCTAATCTAAAGTTTTCTGATAATGTCTTTTGTTCGTTAACACCGTCCATCTTACTATTCTATTCAGTTTTTTAATAAAATTTGATATCACAGTTCAACATTTAACTAGCCTAATCAGTCTTGTATAAAAAAAGAATCATGTTGGTGCATTGCACAATTATCCCTCAAGTATTTAGTAGGCAAAACATTTTCATATCGCAGATCGGTCTTAAATTCTAGATGGTCAATATATAAAAAAAAAAACTATAAAAATATCACAGTCGCGCTTCTTAAAATCATTTTTAAAAAAAATGTTGCTGTGGGTGTTCAGGGTGTTCTTTATATTCTATTCAGTATATGTCTCTTCGTGTTTTCATATCACAGTGGGCCTTAATACTACTCTAGTCAGTCTTCATAAACAAAAAATATATATCCTCTCGTATCACAGATTAGCACTTAATTCTAACTTAAAGTAAGACTTAAAGCTAATCAGGTACAGTGGTGGACATTTTGGTCAAAGAGTACAGGTACTTATGGACTTTCGTCTGAACATGCTTGTTCGTTATCACATATAGTTCATTGATATCTGGTGATTTCGCACCAAGCTTAAGGCCTGACTAGAATTAGTATTGTTTTGAAATCTTTTCTGACTAGAGACAAGTTGAAGTTAATATAAACGTTCAACAAGAAAACCTTTTCATTACTTGATATCTTTTGCGTGGAAGATACCTATCCTTTTGCCAGCTAGATTCTCAAGTTCATACAGGTTTTTACCTACAGCTTTAACTACTCGACCCTTAACAAATTTTGGACATAACTTGGCTGACACTAACTGAGACGAATCACTTAGGACGACATTACGTTTGAATATGGCATTTACTGTTGGGTTAAATATTCTTTCCCTTGTTTCCCTATATTGTTTTAAGCGTATGGGTAAGGTTTTATGTGGAAACAGTTTCTATTAATGTCTATCGTCTTGTTACTTATATTATCTTTTAATTTTTCCCTTTTTAATATTGTGATGGGTTGGTTGTTTACGTTCAATTGTGGTTGTTCAGTTACAATGTTCGAGGTGGTTCGTGGGGTGTCTGTGTCGAACGCGACTCCCCCAGGCTCCTCGCGTTCGACCTCGCGTTTTCCGGTCGACATTGCGGACAATTCGGTTTAATGACGCCGTCTTTTCCGCACCCGAAACAATATATCCTATTGGGCGGAGAAGGACAATCGACATAAGAATGACCAACCGTGTGGCAATTCCAACACTTTAATGTTCTTGTTTCGCTGCTGAGTTTGTTGGTTCGGGGTCGAACATTAGGTTGCTGGAAAGCGTCTATATGCTCTTCCTCATAATCGGGATCTTCGTAAGCCAGCTCGTTTGCTACAAACCGGTTTGGTTGCCTTACTGGTCTAGCGACGTCTCGCTCACGCTCTCCCCCACGCGATGGGAATGCATATTCAGCATCCTTGCATGCTCGCCTTAGCTGTTCTAAGCTGAAGAGCGCTAGCGGGTATACCAATCCCCCGATCCGGTCGTTCAGATTCCTTTTCAGGATTCGGACTAACTCATCCTCGGAGATCTGAATTTCCAGTTGACTCTTCATTTTGTATATGGAAGCAAAATATGCGTCGATAGACTCCGAAGCTCCTTGGCGTCAATCCATGATATCCCTCATGATCTCTAGGTCCGACTTGGAGTTTCTGAATTGACGCATTAGTGCGTCTCTGAGTTCAGTCCAGTCCGGACGATAACTGGTTCGCTGGTACTGCCAGTACCATTCGTACGCAGTCCCCGCTAGTAGTAAATGGAAGTCCCTTAGGATTTCCGCCCACGTACACTCGTGCTGACGTTGGAGTACTTCTACGCGAAAAATGAATTCTTCGACGGTCAGGCGATCCGGCTTTCCTTCAAAAACTATCCCCCACTTATCGATGCGAATGGGTTGTCTCCCCGGTCTTTGCGGATAGTTGGGTGGTGACCTAAATTGGGGTTCAGGGTGACGATCTTCCCCCTGATGATATCCCTCTGGTGGATATGGCATCCCGTGTCCATTAGGCTCCTGAACGTAGGGATGGGTTCGCTCAATATATAGCCTCTCTTGAATCATTCGCCTAGAATGATCCGGCTGTGGTGGAAGTCTATCAGAATATTGACTTGTCTGCGCGTGTAGAAATTCCGAAGTCACTCTTTGTGAATTATTAGACATAGTTGGTGGCAAGTTCCTCATCGGAAGTTGAATCGGCGGAGCTTGAATACTTTCAAGTGCAGCTCTGGACTTCGACGCTTGAGACGCCTTTGTCGGCCGAACTCTTTCTGAAAGTGGTGGAGTTGGTCGTGTGGCGTAGTTGATTTCCTTCATGAAATCTAAGAATCCTCGTTCTACTTCACTTCTGACGGCCTCTGAGACGTTTCCGCTTATCGAGCTGGTGTACGACTCGTACGCGTTCACGACAGCTAGATTAATTAGCGTCTTAAGTTCAGCCGATACGCTACTTGCAGTTATTTCCACATCTCTATCTTCACCGTTTCTAGATGTTTTGTTTCATCTTGGGTCGGATACACTGGCTCAAAGTCCATCAAGCTGGCATTGTTCACCCTTTCCGCTGGAATTTCCACTCCCCTCGTTTGGTCTGATCTTCGGTTTCCCTCTTCTGCTGAAGTCAGATTGCTAAATGCGGGCGTGGTAATCGTATTGTCGGTTTCATCGGAACCGCTGGTCCCGCGTGATGTCCCTTGGACGGGCTGATTTAGTCCAATCATATCACCCACGACCTGACCTTTCGAACTACCTGGCTTGTCCATCAGTTCCGGAAGTTGATTGGTTGAACTGCTCGGTCCCTTATCAATAGATGGTAGATCTTGAATATTTTGATCAATCAATCCGGGTGGTGGAGTGCGACTCATGGGCATAGCGTCGTCGTTTCGCACTAGTTTCAGTTGTCGGCGGGTGACGGGTGTATGGAAAACTTGTGTTTTGCGTGGCTTTCTCGGTTTCTTGACCACCGGGTTATCACTCATAACCTACTTCAAAAAAAACTACGCTAGGGTGACTCTCCCAGAAATCCTAGCAAGTTATACGGATTGGTATCTATACCTTCTCCTCTCCAAGACCCAATGACCTATCGCGAACTAGGATCAAATGGAAACGACTACAATAATAGGTTAGGTTAGGTTTGAACGGGCTGACAGTTGATGTAGTTACCATCACACTTAGATCAATGTAGATCCATTGTGATACCCCGAAGTGTTGTAACTTCCTGAAAAGATATAATAACCTATGAATCATGTGGTTCGTTTGACCATTTAGAGGTCTTGACAAAGTTTAGTAAGCTTTTGCCTGGCAGTTCTGATAGTTCCTCTAGTTCATTAAAGAAGAAGTTGCCTAGAGTTTTCTTCCTAGCAAGACAGAGTGAAGGACAGTGGCAGAGAAAGTGAGTGGTGTCTTCATGCTCGTTTTCATCACCACAGCCTCTACAAAGGTCATCAGTACTGAGCCCCATCTTCTTCTTATGGTAGCCGAGTAGGTTGTGACCTGTAATAATGCCGATAAGGGATCTTAGGGAGGGTTTGTTAAGAGTTAAGATCCAGTCGGATCTTTTCTTATCGTATCTAGGCCATATCTTCCTGGTGTTAACACAGGTTTCTAGGAGATTCCATCTGTCATTGGATTTGTGAATGATGGTTTTACTGACGTTATGTTTCAGTTCACATAACGGTATCCCTATATGATGGTCTATCAGGGAGGGTTCCAGTGAGGAGCCCTCCCTAGCAAGTTCATCCGCCTTTTCGTTGCCTGGTACATCACTGTGGCCAGGAACCCAGCAGAGTCTTACGTTATGCTGTGTGCCAAGAACCTTTAGCTCTTCGCGACAGCAAGAGACAAGCTTTGACTTGATTTGGGTGGCAGAGATAGCTTTTATTGCTGCTTGGCTATCAATGAAAAAAGTGATGTCCGCGTGTGATATCGCCATCATGGATATGCGTTTAGCAGCGTTTTTCACTGCCAAGATCTCAGCTTGGAAGACGCTGCTATAGTCGGGGAGCTTGAATGCTTTGGCAAGGTTTAGGCTTTCAGAGTAAAAGCCTGCACCTACTCTATTGTCCATTTTCGAGCCATCGGTGTAGATGGTAATGGTTGAGTCGTTGGTGTAGGGCTCACTATTTTCCCAATCTAGTCTATTGAAGAACCTAGTACTAAAAGATTTGTTGAAATCTAAGTAAGGGCTCATATAATCTGTGCAGATATTGTTGTCTACGTATTTCGTAAGAATAGCTGCGTGGCCACTCTGGCTAGTTTTCCAGATGTTAGTTTGACTGAGCCTGAGGGCGCTGTTTGCTGCTGATTCTTGGACGAATAGGTCTATTGGGGGGAGATTGAGGATCGTTTCTAAACCCGCAGTTGGGGTAGTCCTCATCACACCACTAGTACAGATACAGGCCATTCTCTGTACTTTGGTAAGTGTTTTTTGGTTCGTGGATTTCTCCAACGCTTTCCACCAAACCAACCTGCCATAAGTTAGAATCGGTCTGACAATGGCAGTGTACATCCACATTAGTATTTTGGGGTTCGGTCCCCAATTTCTACCCAGAATCTTGTTACATGAGTAGAGTGCGATTGTGGCCTTCTTATATCTTTCTTGGATATTTGGACCCCAATTGAGTTTTTTATCCAATATAACTCCGAGGTATCTAGCTCGGTCGGAGATTCTTAGTGTTGTATTATCTATTTTAGGTATTATAAACGGAGGGATCTTCCTCCTGTTTGTAAAAAGAACCAGTTCTGTTTTAAGGGGGTTTACATTAAGACCGCATTTCTTAGTCCAGTTGTTGACCTTTGATAATGCGGTTTGTAATTGTTCGCTAATAGTGGTAAGGTATTTACCCGTCGCCAAAAGCGCTAAGTTATCAGCGTAGGCTACCACTACTATACCGTAGTTCCTAAGTTTTATTAGGATCTCGTTCATCACTAAGATCCATAATAATGGTGAGAGAATTCCACCTTGCGGGTTTCCTCTAGATGCGTACATTTCTAAATGTGCGTTACCAAGCTCACTATGTATTTGCCTGTTTTTCAGCATAATCATAACCCATTTGATAACTACTTCTTCTATACGTTGATCATTAAGTGCTTTCTCGATTGCATTACTGTGGACGTTATTGAAGGCTCCTTTAATGTCCAGGAATGAAGCAAGAGTGTATTCCTTAACGTCAAGTCATTTTTCTATGGTTCTAACTACGTAGTGTAGTGCCGTTTCTACACTTCTACCTTTTGTGTAGGCGTGTTGAAAGGGTGATATGGTCTCCGGTTTTAAATTACTGCGGATGTATATGTCGATAAGTCTTTCTAGTGTCTTAAGTACAAAAGACGTGAGACTTATAGGTCTGAAGTCCTTAGGTTCAGTATGGCTGGGTTTGCCGGCTTTTGGTATAAAAACGTCTTTTACCTCACGCCATGTCTTGGGAATATACCCCCATTTAATGCTGCTTTGAAAGATGTTTATCAGGTGTGGAGTGATAAATTCAATGCTCTTTTGCAGCATCATTGGGAAAATGCCGTCTAGGCCTGGAGATTTATAAGGGGAGAAAGAGTTAATAGCCCAGTTTAGCCTTTCTTCCGTTATAACATCCGTAGGGATTTCATACTCGAAGATTGAAGAGTTATCTGGTTCGCGTTCAGGGTTAGGTTTACTGCCTGGGAAGTGTGTTTCAACCAGGAGTTCTAGACTTTCGCGACTTGATTCAGTCCAGTCATTGTCGGGTTTCCTTAGAGAACCAACAGAAATGGAGGTTTTCGAAAGGATTTTCCTGAGCCTAGCTGACTCGTTGGTACACTCGATATTGCTGCAGAAATTTTTCCACGAGCTCCGTTTGGCTCGTTGGGTTTCTGTTTTCAATTTTCTTTGACTAGTCTTATAACAGTCCCAGTCGCTTTCGAGTCTTGTTCTTTTAGCAACATTGAAAAGCTTTCTTGTTTCTTTTCTAATGTAGGTTAGTTCTGTTGTCCACCAGGGGGGTTTACTGTTTTTCTTCACAGTTGTTTTGATAGGACAACTGGTTTCAAACGCTTTACGCAGAGTCTCAGTGAGATTCTCTGTTGCCTTCTCTAGACTGTCTGGTCCCAGAATGGCGTTGGTGTTAACGTGCTCAATGTTATTACTAATTTCCCTATTGAAGATAAGCCAGTCTGTACGCCTGTTATTTCTAAAGGGTTTGTGCTGTCTATCAACGTTAGGGATTTTAAGTTCTATGAGACGATGGTCAGAAAAGGAAGGTTCTTCTAAAACCCTCCAATGATCAATTAGACAGGAGTCAGAATTGTTTGAGAGGGTTATATCTAGCACCTCTTTCCGATTTTTTGTGACAAAGGTGGGTGTATTACCTCGGTTAGCCACACGAAGATTGTTATCTATGATAAATTGAAAAAGGGATTCACCTCTAGCATTTGTATCGGTGCTCCCCCATTGTACATGATGTGCATTGGAGTCGCACCCTAGTATAATATTAAAATTTTTCTTACTTGCGAATGTTATTACTTCATTTGTTATATCCGCTGGTGGTACTTCAACTCCATCATAGGGCATGTATGTGGAGGTTATTATGAGCGTTGGGTGCTCCTTGCGTTCTAAAATGACCGCGGTCTGGTCGATGTTGCTGTAAGAAGTTAGAAGAAAGAGATTAAACCGTTTTCTAGCTAATATACAGGTTCTGGGATTACTATTTTGGCTGTCAAGATCTGACTTATACAGCATGAGGTCTTTGGAGTGTAGGCCCTTGATCATGCCACCTACTATCCAGGGTTCTTGGATCAGGACCATGTCATATTGTCTACTCTGCATGAGGTAGACCAGGTTAGCGCTGGCGGCTTTACTATGATGAAGATTGGTTTGTAAGATTTTCAATTCCATATACATAATACTAAAGATTTGTTCATCGCCCTACTAACCTGTTTTCTTTTATTGGATGTCAATCTAAGTTTGCATCTGGTGATCCCGACGCGCACTTTGAAATCCATTTTCCTCAGTAGTGGTATAGATTTATGGATTAGTCTAACCGTTACCTCGGTGCCTTCCTTGGTTTTCTCACACTTGATGACTTCCCATTCCTGGCTTAGGAGATCGCTGTTGAGTGATATAATATACCTCTCCAGGCGATCATTGGGAAGTGTGGGGCCTTTGACCAAAAGTATGCCTATTGGTCTGGAGATGTTTTTGATCTCCTTGACATCAATAAGGCGAAGATCCGCATTTTGCCATGGTGCAGAGGTGCTGCTCGTGAATTCATGAAGCCATTTGAGTGTGGCGTCATTTTCACAGTTCATCACTTTGAACCCATGGATGGTCGTAAGATTTCCGAAGAGTGGGGGGGTCTGTTTTTGACGATGGCCTCATTGACTTCTTCTAGGATTCTGAGCTCTAGAAGTTGCCACTCGTCCTCGGTCAGCTTCCGTGAGGGTTTGCCGAAATCGGCAATGGCAACTTGGTGCCCCTTCACGGTTGCCCGGGAGATCTTTAACCTCTTCGTTGCCTTGTTAAGCGAAGAGTCGGTCGGGGAGAGTTCGTTCCTTGCCCTTTTAGAGGAACAAGGTGCTTCAAGAGGTGGTTGTGGGTTTGCGTCACTAACTGTAGTCGTTATTGTTGTGCTTCTGAGGCGCTGTTTAGACTTGTCCAACGCCGCCTTCTCCTTAGCTGTCAAGGACTCAGGAGTCCTGTTAGCAAAGCGCCGGACAATCCTCTCAGCGTTTCGTCTTTGTCGTCGTCGTACTTCGTTCTCGTTCAAAACCTTAGTTTTGCGTATAGTCGTCCTTTTTTCAATGACCGTCGTAAGACTGTCGTTCGTATTGGTCGTCCGGTTTTCGGGGACGGAATCGATGGTCTTGTTAAGATTAACGCTAAGGCTGTGGCCAATAGCATTGTCTTCGCAAGCCATCTCATCTTTCCCCTCGTTTTGAGCCGCTCTTACACCTGCTTCACTAACACCAACTGATATCGATGCGATCTGTGGCGGATCAGCAGGTGGTAAGATTGGCAGAGTCAATGTCTGTCCGTTGGGTTCGTCCTGTTGGTCCGTCTTGAGGAGTTGCCGCTACCATTGATGAGTACCCTTGCTTACGCTGTATTGAAACAGCGTTGGGGGCAGGTGGTCCCATCAAGGTTTTAACGTTCGGGCTCTCTGAAGAGGGAGGGTTCAGTGCTTGACTAGCGGTGTGCCTGTCTTTTCCCAAGCCCTCTCTGTCCAGGAAGGCACGAGCATTATGCAGCCGTTTCCTCTCCTGCTCAGTCAGTTGGTCCCAGTCTAACTGACCTAACCTCTTAACCGTCCTCTTGCTATTGGTTATTCTGCACCTCCTTGATGCCCTGGATACCGTCGAAAGGTTGGAGCTAGCGACCGAGCTGACGTCATCGTCATCGTCGACCTCGATTACGCTTTCTCCATCCCCCATATCCATGTTCGAGAAGGGGTTCAGGAGGAGATTCTCCTCTTCTTCAGTCAGGCTGAGGTCTTTAGTGCTTTTATTGCTCATATTGAGATATCTTCTTTGCTTATAATTTGTTGAAACCGAAGAAACTGAAAAGATAGAAAAGAGAAAAGAAAAAGAAAAAAGAAAAAGAAGAAGTTTCGAAATTATAAGTAGAGTTGTATAATAAAATGGAAAAATTGTCACTGGCGACTTCTTCTCTCGGTATTGAGACCGCGAGACAAAGCCCAAGCCGGTAGCCGTGACTTCTACCGACCATATAGCGTATATCCCCGCTTTGGTTTTTTTCTGTTTATGTAGTTCTTCCATATTCATAGGGGTGGGCCTCTCTTAGTTTGCTTAAACCTAAGTTGGTGGCTGAGAGTCTGCTCAAGAGCTAGAATCTGCAACTTAACCTACTAGAAGTTCTCGCGTAAGCCTCCTCACCAACGGCAAGGTGGAGACCCGTCGAGGAGGGACTACAATAATAACTAACTCACAAAAAAAAAAAAAAAAAATAGCTGAACAATTTGAAAAAAAATACAAAAAAAAAACCTAAATTGTAATTTGCAATAAGAATAACTAACATAAGAAATTAAAATAAAAAAGATAAATATGGAATAATTAAATGAATGATTAAATAAATAATATTAACGAAAAAATTTGAAGTATTAAATAACAGAAAAAAAAAATGGTTGCCTGTAAAGTCGGTTTTACGGGCGAAGATTTTACGTGACAACGTCTTTTTCTCGGTAGAATATTTATTGATATGAATATAATTAAATTGCACAATAGGAACAAGGAATTGAATGAAAATAAGAATTGCACAAATTTTTTAAACTAATAATTTACTTAACACTATCAACATTTATCAATAGTATGACATAACCTATAAACTCAGTTTCTCAACTTTTGTGTCAATCTAACAATTAATCAATCAATCATAGTTTACGATAATGAAATATCAGTGTACAATTATTTACCTTTATTGTTGTAGTTGTTGTAAATGACGAATCTAAGCACTCCACATTTTCACTACAGACACAACTGACGATACTTTAACCACACGTGTGAACTTGTATTATGACGCTTTCTTGTTTTTCCAACGCCAAGAACGTTCGAGAAAGACAAAGACAGAGACACAAGCATGCGCCGATTCAATGCGCCTAATTCTCTAGTGCTGCGCGCGCGGCAGACCGATCATAGTTGATTGGGAGAGAGACGCAAGGCATTCGGCGGGCCTCTCTCTCGTTCGGTGACTCATCGTTACGTTACCGGGCGTTACACTTTTTCATAAGTGACTCCCAGCCGCAACCTAATTTAAGACGTTGTCACGTCAAAAAATGATTAAATAAATAAATAAATAACAAAAAGAAATAATAAGAAATAAAAAGGAATTACAAGAATAAATAAAAATACGAAAGATGAAATTACACTAAAACTTCATAAATGAAATGAATAAATTAATAAAATAAATAAATAAATAATCGAACAAATTTAATAAATAAATAAATAACAAAAAATATTCATGAATTTGCAAAAGAATTGAACTTCTATGAAGCAAATATGAAAATTTTATCTTAAATAATATACGGTTGCTTACGAGAAAAAATTAAATTATTAAACCTAGACTCTAAAATACTATGAAATTGTTGATGTCAAAACTGTCTAACAACCAACAATACAAAAGAAATTTCAAAAAAAAAAACTAAAAAAACTAAACCTAATTGTTACAATCTTAAGCGATTACGCCAAAGATTTCCTACTACTATGTAATAAATTTTATTTTTGTTTGTTTTTTATTTATTATTTTAAATTTTTTTTTTGTTTTGGAATTTTGTGTTTTTGGCTTAAGACCTAAACTTATTAACTACCAATCACCAATTTGACAAAAAAAAAAAAATACAAAAATAACTAAATAAGAAAATAACGAAAATAAAATTACTCTATAGACTCAAACAAAAAATCAGAAACAAATAGATGGAAAAACCTCAATTTCCACAAAAACTTAATCGTTTTCTAGAAAACTTCTTGCAACAAAAATAAACCTCTGAAATGATGTATGTGCCTGTCTACACGCGTTGTGCCCACAACGTTGTGACGAGAGTTTTTGGGCAAGCGAGGAGCTGAGTAAAGGGATGGGATGCTCATGACAAAAATTGAATTTTCTGCTTGGGCAGTACAGTTCCTTTCTCATTTCGTTCCGAATTTCTCATTATTTTCTGTTCGTCGATGCGAAAGGTATACTAGTTTTGCTCTTCGGCTTGGCACATATTGTATACACGCTTACCACGTTGGTCATCTGGACCAAATTTGGTCATTATTTTTTGACTTGGTCAAATGGTCATTTTTTATTCCATTTGGTCATATTTTTTGGAAACGACAAAAGATGTTCGACAATTTGAGTAACGAAAACGTTTTTTAACAAACTCACATGGCTAAATAGAAATAACTGTTAAACTCATTTAAGCAACTTTGTGTAAATAATAACTTTATTAAAAATATAAACTCTTGATCTGAATTGGACTTAGGAAACAGAGAGAATTATCTACGCATTACACAAGCCGTAAAAATTCTTGAAATCGAAATTATTGTAAAAACTTATATACTGTGATCTAATGTTAAAACGCTTTGTTTTTATATTCCGTCATCTTTATTTGGGTTAATCTAATTTAATTAAGTATGTTAGAGATTTTGTCAGTTTATTTGTACGTAAAAAAAAAATAAATGTCATCTGCATAATAAGGAAAATATGTTAAACAAAATGTGATTATGTTGGTCGTTTTTACCTACCATTGGCCATTTTTATTTTCAAATTTGGACACAAACTTTTTTTTCAAGTGGCAACCGTAAATGCATGCTGGTCGGCAGTATCACCGGCTCAAAATTTCAAACACAAATGTTTCAAGTTTGTCGTTCCATAACACAAAATGGAAAAGGGGTCATGAGTAGTCACAACACATGTAGACACATAGTGTTGTGAGCACAACGTTGTGGGCACAACGCGTGTAGACAGGCACTATGAATTGCAATCAAAATCGAATTAGTATTTGCTATATGTTTTGTTTGTATTTGTGTTTGTGATTCGGGGGTGTTTGGGGTAGCCAAGGAAGTGGCTTACTCTGAATTTGTGTTGACGAAATCGCATGACTTCAATTTCGTTTGATGATAACGCTCCAAAAGAAGAAATTTGTTTACTCAAAGTGTGGTGTATTTAAAAAACATTGAAACGACACGTAGACAATTTCAACTCGTTCCTGCCGTCGGGGTCGAAACATCGCGTCGCAATTTGACAAGCTTTCTAAAGAGCTATCTTGACAAAGACTTACGCTATGCCTCGATCTCGACGACAAGGACGACTCAAACTAGAGATGTCAGTTGCGATTTCTTTAGACTCCGACCTGTTATCCGCAATTCAAAGGTTATGTAAAGACTATACCTATGAAGACATGACAACCTAACATCGAAGGAACAAGGAACGAAAAAGGTCGGGCCATAAGGAAAAACTAGGGCAAAACCGAAAGTTCGCCATTTGCAATGTTACTTGCCAATGGCTTACCTTCGGGCCCTACGTTGGGCGCCATTTGAAATAGAGAAGTTAGAATAGAATAGAGGTGAAGAAGAAGAAAAAGAAATATGAAATAACGACGTTCATAGGACCGGCTAAGGACCGGCCGCAGTGCTGGCACTCCTCGCTGTCACTCCGGATGTCAGTGCAGTGACAGTTCTTCTTAGGCTGGAAGGAAAGATTTGACAGATGTCAGAAACAATAATCAAAACAGAGGGAGAAAAAGAGAAACGGATAAAGACCCGGAAAAGACGACGGATTGGAAAGAAAATGGAAAAAGAGAAAGAAAAGATAGACAAAGAAAGAAGACCTAAGACGATTGGAGAGGATGTGCAGCCATCCGCTGCAAGGGTCGCGGCATGCTTGCTGTGCTCGGCTTAGCTCGCCGGAATGGGGGGATCTTGCCCTCGCAAACGGACCTCCTCCTATTTCAAAAACATATATCATGCCTGGAGAGATCGAAAAACCTAAAAATCGATACCACCACTGATGATCCACCACATTTGAGGGCTGCAGGAGACGGCGCAGCTTGGCCTTATATTCCCACCCCTTTGTGGAATCCAGCAGGCCGTTGGAAGTCCGGATTCCCCTTAACTGGAACTCCTCTAAATGGTCATCATCAAACCTGAAAATGTCATTTTCGCCACTTCTCTTAGCTTACCTTTAATCACCCCCTTGAATATCGCTTCATTTCTCCATTGAGCTATCGCTCAACCAAAAAATCACAAAAATTCGATTTTGTTCGACATAAAAAGTCATCAAAATTATCATTTATTGATGCATGGATTCACAAAAGCGAAATTTGATTGATATTACATTAAAAGTCAATTTAATCAAGCAAGAAATTTGAATATTTAATTTAACATATTTTAATATAATAAAAAAATCAAAAAAATTAAGAAATTGTAATATAAAAATGGTTATTTAAACTATAATTAAAAATATTAAAAAAAAATATTAAAACACCAAAAAAAATCTGGAAAATCTACCGGTTTTCCTTGGCAGACAAAACCCTCGCCAAAAGTCTCGCAATTACTTGTACGGTGTATCAATTCACACCAATAAAAACAAGGCGAACACCCTTTATATCCTACCTACAAATAGAGCTCTATGTGTGGTTCGTATCTAGGGCCAAAATCATGCTTCCCACGAGCGAGATCGGAAAGAATTCCTCCACGGAATCTTATCAAATTGCCGGTAAAATAATTGTCCACACTCTTTTGTGGCACGCAATAAAAAAGTGAAAATTAAGACAATAACTTTAAATATTATACAAGTAAAACTTTTAAAATAGACGTTAATATTTCGCTTGACGAATTAAATTGTAATACAAAAAAAATATATATAAATACTTCGGACGCTCTTGCGCGTCGTTTCGCTCGACCCCGCGCTCTGTACTGAGGTTCGTATGCGCTTTTGAAGGGGATTTAGAGCTTCTTGCTTGAATCCAGGAACTTTTGCTTGAAGATTTGAGCTTGAAGAATTTTTATCTTGAGTGGCTTCGGTTTTCGTGCGTAGCAGCACTCTGTACGACACGTCGTGCGAATTGGTAAACTTCGGCCAAAATTGGCTCAGACTTCGTAAAGATTTGGTTTATCAAAAATTTGTGTTTGGACCACAAAGAAAAACTATATGTATAAATAGAACAAAAAAAACCGAAAAGGGTGTCGTTCTGCGGCTTGCCGCCGGCACCTTACTTGAGACCCGGAGACTCACGGGCTATATGCTCGCTCTTCTTCTGGCCAAACTGCCTCAATCCCACGGCTTTCTTTGGATGAACGTTCGTCGTCGTTGGTAGAATTTCCACCCCATTCTATTTGTTAAATAGCGAATAGCGAAAATAGAACAATTGGTAAGCGGAATTCTGAAGGATTCTTTGTTCCTCCAAAAAAAAAAACTTTCAGTGACTTCCTTATTGTACGACTATCGAACTTCAAAATGCCCTCTTAGCTGAACAAAAAACTTCCACAGACCTTCTTTCTTATTCGTCGATCTTTCTTTTTTCTTTGTTCGATCATTCTTAAGCCGCCGACAATAGTTTTAGCCGGTTCGCTGGCTAAACACATTGCGCTGCTGTTCACGCGTTCAAATTCACCACGGTTGGCGTTCGTCCAGTCCGAAACAAATAAAGTATGTGAAATTTGTACCGTCTTGTTGTGCCAAAATACCTATTTATTCGTGTTCGTCACATTTGTTTTTGTTGGTTTATATAAATAATATATCATTATGTATATTATCATTATGTTAGTCATTTTTTGTTGTCACTTATCGTTTACTGTCACTACATTTTTCTTGCAAAAATTATGTACATACATGTAAAACACAAACAAAAACTATAAAAACACTAATAAACTAAACAGTATAACATAAAAACAAACATCTCCTAATTAACTCATTCACATTCTTTCATCACTTTCAAACTCACTTTACCATTTCACATTTTCAAACCTTAAAGAAAACACAAAACCAATAACTCTAACCCAATCGTCACACCAACGACTATTGCACACCTCCCTTAACATTTTAGAACTCCATATTCCAGTTCGCTTTCCAGGAAGACTTTCCAATTATCTGTTATCACTGTCTCCTTTTTCTTACAGCCATTTGTACCTTGTATCAATGAGGCATAAGGCCAAACAACAAGAACGACGAGGTAAGTAAACAACAAAAA
The DNA here is from genome assembly GCA_920104205.1 of Eupeodes latifasciatus. NCBI lineage: Eukaryota > Metazoa > Arthropoda > Insecta > Diptera > Syrphidae > Eupeodes > Eupeodes latifasciatus. The sequence continues at coordinate 23,392,659 of OV049927.1, forward strand.
AAAAAAAAAAAAATCGCCTATCGGATTAGGTGTAAATCAGGTAATCCCCAAATTGCAGCCACCACAGATCATCATCACCAATCTCAGCCAGGCAACGAGTAAACAATATCGTAAGTAAACATTCATATGTGTGTTAGTTTATATACATTGTTTTTGTTTTCTTTTAATTCTAACTTAAAGTAAGACTTAAGGCTAATCAGGTATAGTGGTGGACATTTTGGTCAAAGAGTACAGGTACTTATGGACTTTCGTCTGAACATGCTTGTTCGTTATCACAGGGTTATCACTTACAGTTCATTGATATCTGGTGATTTCGCACCAAGCTTAACGGCTCGCGTACACTAAAACCGATTTATCGGCCGATATCGGATCGGAACAATTCGGACGAGCGTATCGGGCGTTCGACTGCATACACTGCTTCCGACATCGGATGATACCTACCGGTTTGGAGTCTGAATTTGTGAAGCTTGGATGTAAAAATAATAATTTTTTTAATGGAAGATTTCAAAGAAATGTATATTTTCGAAATTCATACCATCATTTAATGCGTCAACGTATGTATAAGACGTCGTCGTCGGTGTGTATTGGTTAATTAAATATTTATGCAAAGAAAGAAACTGAAGATTTGAAATTATAACCCATCAAATGCTTCAATGTTTCTTTTCATAAACCTTCCAAATCTTTGAAAAGTAAAACGTTGATTTTGAGTTATAGGCACCGATTTTTCATAGTTTTTTATGTTGTTGTAACTTGGGTATGAGGTCGGGATTCTGTTTCTTTATATCCGCAACAGTCATTTGCATCTCTGTTGTTATAAATTTTTGAAAATTTATGCCAGAGAGGTGGCCTGTTGTGAATACAATTAATTAATTTTTCGTTATTTTTTTTTCGTGAACTTTAAGGTATGAATTGACCCGACAACGGACGAAAAATCCAAACATGTTTGGATTATGTCGGTTGATCGGTTATTATCGGCCGTCATCGGGCGTCATCGGACGATGCCGCTTTCAGTGGTGTACGCGCTTTCTTTCCTTTCTATGTGTTTGGTTCGATCGGCCGAGTTGGGCCGACAACGGCCGAGCAAAATTCGGCCGATGACGGATTAGGTGTACGCGAGCCGTAAGGCCTGACTAGAATTAGTATTGTTTTGAAATCTTTTCTTACTAGAGACAAGTTAAAGTTAATGCAAACGTTCAACAAGAAAACCTTTTCATTACTTGATATCTTTTGCGTGGAAGATACCTATGCTTTTGCCAGCTAGATTCTCAAGTTCATACAGGTTTTTACCTACAGCTTTAACTACTCGACCCTTAACAAATTTTGGACATAACTTGGCTGACACTAACTGAGACGAATCACTTAGGACGACATTACGTTTGAATATGGCATTTACTGTTGGGTTAAATATTCTTTCCCTTGTTTCCCTATATTGTTTTAAGCGTATGGGTAAGGTTTTATGTGGAAACAGTTTCTATTAATGTCTATCGTCTTGTTACTTATATTATCTTTTAATTTTTCCCTTTTTAATATTGTGATGGGTTGGTTGTTTACGTTCAATTGTGGTTGTTCAGTTACAATGTTCGAGGTGGTTCGTGGGGTGTCTGTGTCGAACGCGACTCCCCCAGGCCCCTCGCAATCGACCTCGCGTTTTCCGGTCGACATTGCGGACAATTCGGTTTAATGACGCCGTCTTTTCCGCACCCGAAACAATATATCCTATTGGGCGGAGAAGGACAATCGACATAAGAATGACCAACCGTGTGGCAATTCCAACACTTTAATGTTCTTGTTTCGCTGCTGAGTTTGTTGGTTTGGTGTCGAACATTAGGTTGCTGGAAAGCGTCTATATGCTCTTCCTCATAATCGGGATCTTCGTAAGCCAGCTCGTTTGCTACAAACCGGTTTGGTTGCCTTACTGGTCTAGCGACGTCTCGCTCACGCTCTCCCCCATGCGATGGGAATGCATATTCAGCATCCTTGCATGCTCGCCTTAGCTGTTCTAAGTTGAAGAGCGCTTGCGGGTATACCAATCTCCCGATCCGGTCGTTCAGATTCCTTTTCAGGATTCGGACTAACTCATCCTCGGAGATCTGAATTTCCAGTTGACTCTTCATTTTGTATATGGAAGCAAAATATGCGTCGATAGACTCCGAAGCTCCTTGGCGTCAATCCATGATATCTTTCATGATCTCTAGGTCCGACTTGGAGTTTCTGAATTGACGCATTAGTGCGTCTCTGAGTTCAGTTCAGTCCGGACGATAACTGGTTCGCTGGTACTGCCAGTACCATTCGTACGCAGTCCCCGCTAGTAGTAAATGGAAGTCCCTTAGGATTTCCGCCCACGTACACTCGTGCTGACGTTGGAGTACTTCTACGCGAAAAATGAATTCTTCGACGGTCAGGCGATCCGGCTTTCCTTCAAAAACTATCCCCCACTTATCGATGCGAATGGGTTGTCTCCCCGGTCTTTGCGGATAGTTGGGTGGTGACCTAAATTGGGGTTCAGGGTGACGATCTTCCCCCTGATGATATCCCTCTGGTGGATATGGCATCCCGTGTCCATTAGGCTCCTGAACGTAGGGATGGGTTCGCTCAACATATAGCCTCTCTTGAATCATTCGCCTAGAATGATCCGGCTGTGGTGGAAGTCTATCAGAATATTGACTTGTCTGCGCGTGTAGAAACTCCGAAGTCACTCTTTGCGAATTATTAGACATAGTTGGTGGCAAGTTCCTCACCGGAAGTTGAATCGGCGGAGCTTGAATACTTTCAAGTGCAGCTCTGGACGTCGACGCTTGAGGCGCCTTTGTCGGCCGAACTCTTTCTGAAAGTGGTGGAGTTGGTCGTGTGGCGTAGTTGATTTCCTTCATGAAATCTAAGAATCCTCGTTCTACTTCACTTCTGACGGCCTCTGAGACGTTTCCGCTTATCGAGCTGGTGTACGACTCGTACGCGTTCACGACAGCTAGATTAATTAGCGTCTCAACTAAGCCGATACGCTACTTGCAGTTATTTCCACATCTCGATCTTCACCGTTTCGAGATGTTTGCCCAGCCAAGGCTGCATCTTGGGTCGGATACACTGGCTCAAAGTCCATCAAGCTGGCATTGTTCACCCTTTCCGCTGGAATTTCCACTCCCCTCGTTTGGTCTGACCTTCGGTTTCCCTCTTCTGCTGAAGTCAGATTGCTATATGCGGGCGTGGTAATCGTACGACCTGACCTTTCGAACTACCTGGCTTGTCCATCAGTTCCGGAACTTGATGGGTTGAACCGCTCGGTCCCTTATCAATAGATGGTGGATCTTGAATATTTTGATCAATCAAGCCGGGTGGTGGAGTGCGACTCATGGGCATGGCGTCGTCGTTTCCCACTAGTTTCAGTTGTCGGCGGGTGACGGGTGTATGGAAAACTTGTGTTTTGCGTGGCTTTCTCGGTTTCTTGACCACCGGGTTATCACTCATAACCTACTTCAAAAAAAAACTACGCTAGGGTGACTCTCCCAGAAATCCTAGCAAGTTATACGGATTGGTATCTGTGATATTTTACTGTTCAATAAAACCCGTTCTTTTCTTGTACTTATAATGTTACAATTTATTTTAAAAGAAACTCTAAGTCTAAATAGATAATTCACATAACAAGTAATCTCGTTGACGAAGCGAACTAAACCCAGCGAATGTTGCGAGCATGGCTTATATATAGCACAAAAAGGGCAGTTACTTTACAATTATACTTCAATATCCCCCTTAGTTCGCTTTGTAAACGATTACTTAAATAATTCAATTAATAAATAAATCCAGGCAAAAATACTTATAATAATTCATTATAATTTGTAACTGATTTTCAAATTTCTTTCTCTTAATTTATCTCTATAAGGAGAAGAAGCTTTATGTACTGAATTCACAGAAGGTGAACTTTTAATCGTATTACTTGTATTATTTGGAGGTGCTTCATTTTTTTGAGTTGAACAAACTACTCGTTCACTTGAATCTTCCAAGTGCTTCGATACATAATTTTCATTTAAACTTTTATCTTTTACATAGATATGCAATTGATTAATATGTCTTTTCCATATAATATTATTCTTACAACATTTAACTAAATAATATTTTTTCCTAGAACTCTGATAACTTAAGCTTTTAACCAACTTACTTTACCCGCCACGCTGTAATCTTTGGCAAGTACATAATCGTCAACACGCATATATTTTGCCTTCCCGCGATAATATTTTCTTTGCTTCTCTTGACTTTTTTTAACATTGTTTTTAGCAAGCTCGATGTCAGGCAAATCTTTATGTGCATGCATCGGATTAATCAAATCTAATCTCCCTCTCAAATTTCTATTGAGCATCAGTTGAGCAGGAGAGTACCAGTGGAGCAGTGAATGGTATTTCGATAATCCAACAAAAAGTTCGACATTGATTTAATTAAGTTACCATTACTAGTGTTGTGCAAGGCTCGTTTAAGAGCGAGTTTAATCGTCTTTACGGCGTTCTCCGCCTATCCATTGCTTGCAGGGTGACCAACCGGTGATGTTAAATGTTTGATACCATTACTCTGTAAAAAAAATTCAAATTCTTTTGAAACAAAAGAAGTTCCATTATCAGTTACAACATGTGTTGGTAACCCAAACCTAGCAAATACCGTGCGGAGAGCATCTATCGTCCGACTACTAGTTATACTGTCTCCCATGGCAATACACTCTAACCATTTAGAATGCGCGTCTACTATAACTAAAAACTGTTGATTAAATACAGGACCCATGAAGTCTAAGTGGATTCTTGACCAAGGCTGTTTCGGCCAATCCCAATTAATTAAACTAGTTTTCGGCTGTGTAGCCTTATAAGGTAAACATTGTTCGCATGATTTGGAAACGGTCTCTATATCTGAATTTAAGCTTGGCCACTACAAATATGAGCGAGACATTAGCTTCATTTTCACAATTCCGGCGTGAGATTTATGAATCTCACTCAAAACAGCTGCTCGTAAAGAAGAGGGTATAATTAAACGAAATCCCCAAAATAGACAGTCATTTTCCAGTGATAACTCGGACTTCCTCATGAAATATGGTTTAAGTTCTTTGTCCGTAACTTTTGATGGCCATCCTCTCAACGTATAGTCGGAGACCTTTTTTTAAGACAATATCTTGTTTTGTCTCTTTCTTAACCACATCAAAAGTTATAGGTAAAGCACCTGATCCATTAATGTAATTCATGTTAATGTTATTTTTGGCTTAGGGTAATCTTCATAAGTTGTATCAAACTTAGATACGTCCCTAATAGCTGGAAAAAGGTTAAGGTAGTCTTTATCCCAAAAGCAGGGAAACCGACTCACTCGACCGCTCAGGATTATAGACCAATAAGTCTCTCTTCGTTTCTCCTTAAGACACTAGAGAGGATAATTGATCTACATGTTCGAGAACTTCTCAACGAAAACAACTTGTGCAACTACCAACACGCTTACCTTAAAGGTAAATCAGTGGAGACTGCTTTGCATGAAGTAGTTTCACATATTGAGAAAAGTCTTGAACAGAAAGAATATACCCTGGCAGCATTTCTTGATATCGAGGGTGCGTTTAATAACGTTAAAACGGAATCGATCAAGACTGCCTTAGTTGAAGTTGGGGTTGAATCTGTCATTGTCGATTGGATCTTCACCATGTTAAATGGCAGAATTATCAACTCTCAAATAGGAGTTAGTACTATTGAGAAAACAGTTACTAGAGGCACACCACAGGGAGGAGTCATCTCACCCCTGCTCTGGATCCTCTTAGTCAACAAAATTCTCACAAAGTTCAAAGATCAGGGCATTAAAATAGTAGCATATGCAGATGACATAGTGGTTTTGGTATCAGGCAAGTTTCTTACCATCATCGAAAACATTATGGAAAATGCATTAAAGGATTTATCTTCTTGGGCAACTAAGAACGGTCTCGGGGTCAACCCCACCAAGACAGAGCTAGTTTTGTTCACGAAGAAAAGGAAACTGGAGGGCTTCAACCCTCCCAAACTAAATGGCATTCCTCTAAAACCTTCTAAGGAAGCTAAATTTCTAGGAGTAATCCTTGACTCCAAGCTTACATGGAAGCGTAATACGGAGGAAAGAATGAAAAAAGCACTATGTGCATTCTACACATGCAAAAAGACCTTCGGTGTACGTTGGGGTATGCGACCGCAAGTCATCCAATGGATGTACACAGCGATAGTCAGACCCATTCTTACCTATGGATCTATTGTATGGTGGAAAGCGGTGGAAAAATCAAGCTATCTCAAGAACCTGAATAAGGTACAGAGACTAGCCTGTGTAGGAATAACAGGGGCTCAAAGATCCACACCACAAGCTGGATTGGAAATGATCTTGGACCTCCCGGCTCTGGATGAGTTCATAAAGTGCACGGCAGCCAAAACTGCAATTCGTTTAAGAGAACTGAGCTTTTGGAGGCACAGCACTTATGGCCACGGGTCAATCTTACAAAGATATGACACGATTCCAGGACTGAGAGAGACCACCGATTACATCCCCCCTTTACTGGATTTCGACAGGAAATTTTCTATTTTAATACCAGAAAGACAGGGTTGGGATCCTAATTCACTTATAAGTAAACAGGGTATCCCTTTCTACACTGATGGTTCAAAAATGGAATCAGGAACAGGTGCTGGAGTGTTTTGCCAATCTCTGAACATCAGAGCGTCATATACACTCCCGGCTGACGGTAGTGTCTTTCAGGCCGAGATCTTTGCCATTGCAAAAGCAGCTGAATTGGCACACCAAGAAAATCTAAGCTCTTCGGAGATTACTTTTTTCGTGGACAGCCAGGCTGCTATCAAAGCCTTAGCCAGTGAGACCATAAGATCAAAAGCAGTTTTAAACTGTAGGAAGAAATTAAACAAAATCTGCCACACTAACCAGGTAAAGCTCTGCTGGGTTCCCGGACATAGCAATATAGAAGGGAATGATATAGTAGATGAACTAGCCAGGAAAGGGTCAGAAGCAGACATAAGTAGTAGCGACCACTCAGTTGGGGGACCCCTCGTCCCGATTGGGGTACTCAAGAGGAAGATAGACCTTAAGCTAAAAGAGAAAATCAACATCTCCTGGAAATCCAGGGATGATTGTGTAATCTCTAGAAGTTTATGGCCTAACACAAATGAAAAGGAAACTCGGTATATTCTATCGCTGAGTAAAAAGAATATTAAAATCTTGACAGGTGTACTAACAGGTCATTGCGCCATTGGCACAATGGCTAACAGAATAGGTGCATTTGCACCCGATTTTTGTAGGAGCTGTCAGGATGAGGAGGAAATGGAAACCATTAAACACCTGCTCTGCGACTGTCCGAATCTCCAAACCAGCCGACTCCGTCATTTCGGAAACAGGTTTGTTGGAGAACTGGATGATCTAGCACAGGTTTCAATGGCAAGCATGAGGAAATTTATAGATAGCACAGGTTGGTTCGTTAACGAGCCAGTCTACGCTAATCGACAGATTTGAGGAGCATCGATGCTAAATTTTTACTTTTACAGGGGATCACAATGGACCAATAGGCCCCCGTGTACGCAACAGCTTCATGCTGTGCACACCCCTTGCAACCTAACCTAACCTAACCTAATGTTATTTTCACATTCAATTACCTTGTCATTGGAATTACCTACTGGATTACGAGAAAAGTAATCAGCTATATTTTTCTTTGAATTGATATACTCTATATCAAAATCGTAGCCTGTTGTTGTCGGAAACCAAAACAAATTTTCTGCCAAAAATATAATGGTGAAATTTTTTACAGCAAACACTATGCCGAGCGCTTTGCGCTCAATTTGCGAGTAACTTTGCTCAGAGCTAGACAATTTCCTAGAGATATAACAAATTGGGCGCTCAACACCATTTTGATAAACGTGAGCAAGAACTCCTCCGAGGCCAACCGGACTTGCGTCCACAGTAATTTTTATTGGAACGGAAGGATCATAATGCGCTAGCATTTTATTCGATGTTAAAAGACTTTTTACCTCTGCAAATGCTTCATCTTCTTTCGATCCCCACACAAATTGACTGTCTTTTTTTAAGAGATCGTACAAAGGCGCACATACTGTTGCTACGTTTGGACAAAACTTCCTGTAATAGTTAAATATTCCTAGAAACGATTGAAGTTCGGCTACATTCGAAGGTTTTCCGATGCCAACAATCGCATCAATCTTTTCTGGGCTTGGGTGTAATCCTTTGCTATCAATCACATGGCCTAAATAGGTTACTGACTTTGAAAAAAACTCACATTTGTCTTTAGCTACCTTTAAACCGGAACCTTCCAAGACACTCAAAACTGATTCTAATCTTTTAAGATGCTCCATCTTATTTCTACCAGTAACTAAGAGATCGTCCATAAAGATAACAACACCTTCTATGCCAAGTAAAAGTTTTTCCATTGTTGACTGGAAAATTGCAGGTGCAGACGCTACACCATACACGAGACGAGTTCAGGTATACAGCCCTAGATGGGTGAAAATGGTTGTCAAATCCTTAGATTTGTCATCTAACAAAAGCTGCTGATAAGCCATTGACAGATCGAGCTTTGTGAACATTTGACCACCATGTAATTCCGCAAATAGCTCTTCAACTTTAGGAAATGGGTGTTGAACTACTTTAAGTTGAGGGTTGAGTGTAACTTTATAGTCACCGCAGATCCTGACTTCACCAGTCTTTTTAAGAATGGGGACAATTGGTGTACCCCACTCCGAGTAATCAACATGCTCTAACACTCCTAACTTAATTAACTTAGAAAGCTCATCTTCTACTTTGCCTTTGATTGGCAAAGGCACTTGTCGTGGCTTAAAAAACTTGGGTTCCGCGTTTTCTTTTAATTGTAGCGAAACTATCATTTTATTAAAAGTGCCTAATTTTCCATCGAATAACGAAATATGCTTATTAAGAACCTTTTTTAATTCACAATCTAAAGTTTCTAAAAAATTTATTTTACCAAAACCTAAGTTGAATTCATTCATCCAATCTCTGCCTAAAAGTGGCGGGCCACCATTCGAAATAACATATATATCTAGCAATCGGATTTGATTCTCATACCTGACCTTCATTCGGCAATATCCTGCTGGTTTAATACTTCCACCGTTGTAACTGTTCAAAACCAAACTCGTAGGAAGCAATGGACAGGAGAAGAACCGCAAATCGTAACACTTTTGTGATATCACCGACTTTGATGCACCGCTATCTATTTCCATAGCTAAAAAAATACCATTCACTTCCACATCCACGGTCAAAGGCTCTAAATTAGAAGATGTTTTAAAATGAAATAAAGGTACAGATTCAATATCATTATCACTACAACTACTGTTCTTAAAAGAACTTAAATTATAATGCAGCGACTTGGAACTGGAATCAGCTTTCTTGCACATCTTCTAAAGGTGACCACGTTGTTTGCATTTTTTACATCGGTAGTTTTGAAATTTACATTGGCTCTCCAAGTGATTTGTATATCCACAAACTGTACACTGCACCGGTTTATCAGCTTTGCTGACCACATGATTTTTTATAGGTTTACGGGATCCCATACGGTACAGTTCAGAGTCTGCTGGTTCAGACTTTACCGCTGCTGGTATTGGTTTCGTATGCACTCCACTGTCTGCGTAATTTCGATCGCCTTTTCCAAAGTCAAGGTTTTTACATTTTCAAGGAAAAGCTTGTCCTTCTCAGGACCTTTTTCGAGACCCATGATGAATTTATCTCGCACAGCAATTGTGAGAAAGTTGTCGAAATCACAATTAATGGCAAGCTCTCGAACACGCGCTGCCCACTGTTGAATAGTCTCTTGCTTTGATTTTGAGGCTTCATAAAATTTGTGCCTCTCTGCGAATCCAGAAGTTGATGATTTAAAGAACTGATTAAATGCAGCCTTTATATTTCCTGTGGTGGACTCATCTGGCTTAGTAGGATGTAGCAGGTTCTTAAGCAATTTGTAGGAATTCTCATGCAACGCGTTAAGAAGAATGGCTTTTTGCTTGCCCTTTGTATCATCGATGTCATTTGCTAAAAAAAAATTGTTCTATTCTTATTAAGAATATATCCCAACAATTAGTAGCACAATCGAAGGTTGGAATAGTACCGAAAGACATTTTTTTTGTTGCGCACGTGTTTTAGATCTTTATTCGATTTTTTTTTCGTTTTTACCTCGTCGTCGCCACTGTGATATTTTACTGTTCAATAAAACCCGTTCTTTTCTTGTACTTATAATGTTACAATTTATTTTAAAAGAAACTCTAAGTCTAAATAGATAATTCACATAACAAGTAATCTCGTTGACGAAGCGAACTGAACCCAGCGAATGTTGCGAGCATGGCTTATATATAGCACAAAAAGGGCAGTTACTTTACAATTATACTTCAGTATCTATACCTTTTCCTCTCTAAGACCCAATGACCTATCGCGACGTAGGATCAAATGGAAACGACTACAATAATAAATAACTCACAAACAAAATAGCTGAACAATTTGAAAAAATACAAAAAAAATTGTTTGTTTGTTTGTTTTTTTTTATTTATTATTTTACATTTTTTTTTGTTTTGGAATTTTGTGTTTTTGGCTTAAGACCTAAACTTATTTACTACCAATCACCAATTTGACAAAAAAAAAATACAAAAATAACTAAATAAGAAAATAACGAAAATAAAATTACTCTATAGACTCAAAAAAAAAAATCATAAACAAATAGGTGGCAAAACCTCAATTTCCACAAAAACTTAATCGTTTTCTAGAAAACTTCTCACAACAAAAATAAACCTCTGAAATGATGTATGAATTGCAATCAAAATTGAATTAGTATTTGCTATATGTTTTGTTTGTATTTGTGTTTGCGATTCGGGGGTGTTTGGGGTAGCCAGGGAAGTGGCTTACTCTGAATTTGTGTTGACGAAATCGTATGACTTCAATTTCGTTTGATGATAACGCTCCAAAAGAAGAAATTTGTTTACTCAAAGTGTGGTGTATTTAAAACACATTGAAACGACACGTAGACAATTTCAACTCGTTCCTGCCGTCGGGGTCGAAACATCGCGTCGCAATTTGACAAGCTTTCTAAAGAGCTATCTTGACAAAGACTTACGCTATGCCTCGATCTCGACGACAAGGACGACTCAAACTAGAGATGTCAGTTGCGATTTCTTTAGACTCCGACCTGTTATTCGCAATTCAAAGGTTATGTAAAGACTATACCTATGAAGACATTACAACCTAACATCGAAGGAACAAGGAACGAAAAAGGTCGGGCCATAAGGAAAAACTAGGGCAAAACCGAAAGTTCGCCATTTGCAATGTTACTTGCCAATGGCTTACCTTCGGGCCCTACGTTGGGCGCCATTTGAAATAGAGAAGTTAGAATAGAATAGAGGTGAAGAAGAAGAAAAAGAAATATGAAATAACGACGTTCATAGGACCGGCTAAGGACCGGCCGCAGTGCTGGCACTCCTCGCTGTCACTCCGGATGTCAGTGCAGTGACAGTTCTTCTTAGGCTGGAAGGAAAGATTTGACAGATGTCAGAAACAATAATCAAAACAGAGGGAGAAAAAGAGAAACGGATAAAGACCCGGAAAAGACGACGGATTGGAAAGAAAATGGAAAAAGAGAAAGAAAAGATAGACAAAGAAAGAAGACCTAAGACGATTGGAGAGGATGTGCAGCCATCCGCTGCAAGGGTCGCGGCATGCTTGCTGTGCTCGGCTTAGCTCGCCGGAATGGGGGGATCTTGCCCTCGCAAACGGACCTCCTCCTATTTCAAAAACATATATCATGCCTGGAGAGATCGAAAAACCTAAAAATCGATACCACCACTGATGATCCACCACATTTGAGGGCTGCAGGAGACGGCGCAGCTTGGCCTTATATTCCCACCCCTTTGTGGAATCCGGCAGGCCGTTGGAAGTCCGGATTCCCCTTAACTGGAACTCCTCTAAATGGTCATCATCAAACCTGAAAATGTCATTTTCGCCACTTCTCTTAGCTTACCTTTAATCACCCCCTTGAATATCGCTTCATTTCTCCATTGAGCTATCGCTCAACCAAAAAATCACAAAAATTCGATTTTGTTCGACATAAAAAGTCATCAAAATTATCATTTATTGATGCATGGATTCACAAAAGCGAAATTTGATTGATATTACATTAAAAGTCAATTTAATCAAGCAAGAAATTTGAATATTTAATTTAATATATTTTAATATAATAAAAAAATCAAAAAATTTAAGAAATTGTAATATAAAAATGGTTATTTAAACTATAATTAAAAATATTAAAAAAAAAATATTAAAACACCAAAAAAAATCTGGAAAATCTACCGGTTTTCCTTGGCAGACAAAACCCTCCCCAAATGTCTCGCAATTACTTGTACGGTGTATCAATTCACACCAATAAAAACAAGGCGAACACCCTTTATATCCTACCTACAAATAGAGCTCTATGTGTGGTTCGTATATAGGGCCAAAATCATGCTTCCCACGAGCGAGATCGGAAAGAATTCCTCCACGGAATCTTATCAAATTGCCGGTAAAATAATTGTCCACACTCTTTTGTGGCACGCAATAAAAAAGTGAAAATTAAGACAATAACTTTAAATATTATACAAGTAAAACTTTCAAAATGGACGTTAATATTTCGCTTGACGAATTAAATTGTAATACAAAAAAAATATATATAAATACTTCGGACGCTCTTGCGCGTCGCTTCGCTCGAACCCGCGCTCTGTACTGAGGTTCGTATGCGCTTTTGAAGGGGATTTAGAGCTTCTTGCTTGAATCCAGGAACTTTTGCTTGAAGATTTGAGCTTGAAGAATTTTTATCTTGAGTGGCTTCGGTTTTCGTGCGTAGCAGCACTCTGTACGACACGTCGTGCGAATTGGTAAACTTCGGCCAAAATTGGCTCAGACTTCGTAAAGATTTGGTTTATCAAAAATTTGTGTTTGGACCACAAAGAAAAACTATATGTATAAATAGAACAAAAAAAACCGAAAAGGGTGTCGTTCTGCGGCTTGCCGCCGGCACCTTACTTGAGACCCGGAGACTCACGGGCTATATGCTCGCTCTTCTTCTGGCCAAACTGCCTCAATCCCACGGCTTTCTTTGGATGAACGTTCGTCGTCGTTGGTAGAATTTCCACCCCATTCTATTTGTTAAATAGCGAATAGCGAAAATAGAACAATTGGTAAGCGGAATTCTGAAGGATTCTTTGTTCCTCAAAAAAAAAAACTTTCAGTGACTTCCTTATTGTACGACTATCGAACTTCAAAATGCCCTCTTAGCTGAACAAAAAACTTCCACAGACCTTCTTTCTTATTCGTCGATCTTTCTTTTTTCTTTGTTCGATAATTCTTAAGCCGCCGACAATAGTTTTAGCCGGTTCGCTGGCTAAACACATTGCGCTGCTGTTTGCGCGTTCAAATTCACCACGGTTGGCGTTCGTCCAGTCCGAAACAAATAAAGTATGTGAAATTTGTACCGTCTTGTTGTGCCAAAATACCTATTTATTCGTGTTCGTCACATTTGTTTTTGTTGGTTTATATAAATAATATATCATTATGTATATTATCATTATGTTAGTCATTTTTTGTTGTCACTTATCGTTTACTGTCACTACATTTTTCTTGCAAAAATTATGTACATACATGTAAAACACAAACAAAAACTATAAAAACACTAATAAACTAAACAGTATAACATAAAAACAAACATCTCCTAATTAACTCATTCACATTCTTTCATCACTTTCAAACTCACTTTACCATTTCACATTTTCAAACCTTAAAGAAAACACAAAACCAATAACTCTAACCCAATCGTCACACCAACGACTATTGCACACCTCCCTTAACATTTTAGAACTCCATATTCCAGTTCGCTTTCCAGGAAGACTTTCCAATTATCTGTTATCACTGTCTCCTTTTTCTTACAGCCATTTGTACCTTGTATCAATGAGGGATAAGGCCAAACAACAAGAACGACGAGGTAAGTAAACAACAAAAAAAAAAAAACAAAATCGCCTATCGGATTAGGTGTAAATCAGGTAATCCCCAAATTGCAGCCACCACAGATCATCATCACCAATCTCAGCCAGGCAACGAGTAAACAATATCGTAAGTAAACATTCATATGTGTGTTAGTTTATATACATTGTTTTTGTTTTCTTTTAATTCTAACTTAAAGTAAGACTTAAGGCTAATCAGGTATAGTGGTGGACATTTTGGTCAAAGAGTACAGGTACTTATGGACTTTCGTCTGAACATGCTTGTTCGTTATCACAGGGTTATCACTTATAGTTCATTGATATCTGGTGATTTCGCACCAAGCTTAAGGCCTGACTATTAGTATTGTTTTGAAATCTTTTCTTACTAGAGACAAGTTAAAGTTAATGCAAACGTTCAACAAGAAAACCTTTTCATTACTTGATATCTTTTGCGTGGAAGATACCTATGCTTTTGCCAGCTAGATTCTCAAGTTCATACAGGTTTTTACCTACAGCTTTAACTACTCGACCCTTAAAAAATTTTGGACATAACTTGGTTGACACTAACTTAGACGAATCACTAAGGACGAAATTACGTTTGAATATGGCATTTACTGTTGGGTTAAATATTCTTTCCCTTGTTTCCCTATATTGTTTTAAGCGTATGGGTAAGGTTTTATGTGGAAACAGTTTCTATTAATGTCTATCGTCTTGTTACTTATATTATCTTTTAATTTTTCCCTTTTTAATATTGTGATGGGTTGGTTGTTTACGTTCAATTGTGGTTGTTCAGTTACAATGTTCGAGGTGGTTCGTGGGGTGTCTGTGTCGAACGCGACTCCCCCAGGCTCCTCGCGTTCGACCTCGCGTTTTCCGGTCGACATTGCGGACAATTCGGTTTAATGACGCCGTCTTTTCCGCACCCGAAACAATATATCCTATTGGACGGAGAAGGACAATCGACATAAGAATGACCAACCGTGTGGCAATTCCAACACTTTAATGTTCTTGTTTCGCTGCTGAGTTTGTTGGTTTGGTGTCGAACATTAGGTTGCTGGAAAGCGTTTATATGCTCTTCCTCATAATCGGGATCTTCGTAAGCCAGCTTGTTTGCTACAAACCGGTTTGGTTGCCTTACTGGTCTAGCGACGTCTCGCTCACGCTCTCCCCCATGCGATGGGAATGCATATTCAGCATCCTTGCATGCTCGCCTTAGCTGTTCTAAGTTGAAGAGCGCTTGCGGGTATACCAATCTCCCGATCCGGTCGTTCAGATTCCTTTTCAGGATTCCGACTAACTCATCCTCGGAGATCTGAATTTCCAGTTGACTCTTCATTTTGTATATGGAAGCAAAATATGCGTCGATAGACTCCGAAGCTCCTTGGCGTCAATCCATGATATCCCTCATGATCTCTAGGTCCGACTTGGAGTTTCTGAATTGACGCATTAGTGCGTCTCTGAGTTCAGTTCAGTCCGGACGATAACTGGTTCGCTGGTACTGCCAGTACCATTCGTACGCAGTCCCCGCTAGTAGTAAATGGAAGTCCCTTAGGATTTCCGCCCACGTACACTCGTGCTGACGTTGGAGTACTTCTACGCGAAAAATGAATTCTTCGACGGTCAGGCGATCCGGCTTTCCTTCAAAAACTATCCCTCACTTATCGATGCGAATGGGTTGTCTCCCCGGTCTTTGCGGATAGTTGGGTGGTGACCTAAATTGGGGTTCAGGGTGACGATCTTCCCCCTGATGATATCCCTCTGGTGGATATGGCATCCCGTGTCCATTAGGCTCCTGACCGTAGGGATGGGTTCGCTCAATATATAGCCTCTCTTGAATCATTCGCCTAGAATGATCCGGCTGTGGTGGAAGTCTATCAGAATATTGACTTGTCTGCGCGTGTAGAAATTCCGAAGTCACTCTTTGTGAATTATTAGACATAGTTGGTGGCAAGTTCCTCATCGGAAGTTGAATCGGCGGAGCTTGAATACTTTCAAGTGCAGCTCTGGACTTCGACGCTTGAGACGCCTTTGTCGGCCGAACTCTTTCTGAAAGTGGTGGAGTTGGTCGTGTGGAGTAGTTGATTTCCTTCATGAAATCTAAGAATCCTCGTTCTACTTCACTTCTGACGGCCTCTGAGACGTTTCCGCTTATCGAGCTGGTGTACGACTCGTACGCGTTCACGACAGCTAGATTAATTAGCGTCTTAAGTTCAGCCGATACGCTACTTGCAGTTATTTCCACATCTCTATCTTCACCGTTTCTAGATGTTTTGTTTCATCTTGGGTCGGATACACTGGCTCAAAGTCCATCAAGCTGGCATTGTTCACCCTTTCCGCTGGAATTTCCACTCCCCTCGTTTGGTCTGACCTTCGGTTTCCCTCTTCTGCTGAAGTCAGATTGCTATATGCGGGCGTGGTAATCGTATTGCCGGTTTCATCGGACCCGCTGGTCCCGCGTGATGTCCCTTGGACGGGCTGATTTAGTCCAATCATATCACCCACGACCTGACCTTTCAAACTACCTGGCTTGTCCATCAGTTCCGGAAGTTGAATGGTTGAACCGCTCGGTCTCTTATCAATAGATGGTGGATCTTGAATATTTTGATCAATCAAGCCGGGTGGTGGAGTGCGACTCATGGGCATGGCGTCGTCGTTTCGCACTAGTTTCAGTTGTCGGCGGGTGACGGGTGTATGGAAAACTTGTGTTTTGCGTGGCTTTCTCGGTTTCTTGACCACCGGGTTATCACTCATAACCTACTTAAAAAAAAACTACGCTAGAGTGACTCTCTCAGAAATCCTAGCAAGTTATACGGATTGGTATCTATACCTTTTCCTCTCTAAGACCCAATGACCTATCGCGAACTAGGATCAAATGGAAACGACTACAATAATAAATAACTCACAAAAAAAAATAGTTGAACAATTTGAAAAAATACAAAAAAAACCTAAATTGTAATTGCAATAAGTATAAATAACATATAAGAAATGAAAATAAAAAAGATAAATATGGAATAATTAAATGAATGATTAAATAAATAATATTAACGAAAAAATTTGAAGTATTAAATAACAGAAAAAAAAAATGATTAAATAAATAAATAAATAACAAAAAAAAATAATAAGAAAAAAAAAAGGAATTACAAGAATAAATAAAAATACGAAAGATGAAATTACACTAAAACTTCATAAATGAAATGAATAAATTCATAAAATAAATAAATAAATAATCGAACAAAATTAATAAATAAATAAATAACAAAAAATATTCATGAATTTGCAAAAGAATTGAACTTCTATGAAGCAAATTTGAAAATTTTATCTTAAATAATATACGGTTGCTTACGAGAAAAAATTAAATTATTAAACCTAGACTCTAAAATACTATGAAATTGTTGATGTCAAAACTGTCTAACAACCAACAATACAAAAGAAATTTAAAAAAAAACTAAAAGAACTAAACCTAATTGTTACAATCTTAAGCGATTACGCCAAAGATTTCCTACTACTATGTAATAAATTTCATTTTTTTTTGTTTTTTATTTATTATTTTAATTTTTTTTTTGTTTTGGATTTTTGTGTTTTTGACTTAAGACCACAACTTATTTACTACCAATCACCAATTTGACAAAAAAAAATACAAAAATAACTAAATAGACTCAAAAAAAAAAATCATAAACATATAGATGGCAAAACCTCAATTTCCACAAAAACTTGATCGTTTTCTAGAAAACTTCTCGCAACAAAAATAAACCTCTGAAATGATGTATGAATTGCAATCAAAATTGAATTAGTATTTGCTATGTGTTTTGTTTGTATTTGTGTTTGCGATTCGGGGGTGTTTGGGGTAGCCAGGGAAGTGGCTTACTCTGAATTTTAGTTGACGAAATTGTATGACTTCAATTTCGGTTTCATCAACGCCTTGAGGGCGCTGCGTGTATCAAAATATTTGGTAGGGAATTAATAATGAGGAGAAAATTACTAAAGAAAGAATTAAAAAAGTAAATTTGTTTAAGTTTCATAAGCATTAATATGATCGAGGGGGATAGCCAAATTACAAATGTCAAACCAAGAAGGAATAATTTTTGTTTACATTTTTTTTGCTTCCACGTGGCAATGCAGAGGAGATATGTATATAGTTAGGTGTTTTATTTATCTTTTAAATAAAACCACTTTTTGTTGTATTTTAAATTTAAATACTTTATTTAATACAAAACAAAAAAACACCGAGTTAACAATAAGACGGGTGATAGTCGACTAACTAAAGACTTAAAAACTAACATACAAGATTACGATATCACGATTGATCTCTCCAGCATTGTCTTCTTAGGAAGACAATATTGGAGAGAGCATACGTTCTTTACTTAAATCCACTTCTAGCGTAGGTGCATCGTGCATACGAAGAGAAGTGTTTGGAAAACTCTTATACTTAATGGATAAGAATAATATAACTACTATCAGTGGAATTTCATTATGTAACTCCTCCCCCAATAAGTATTTTTGGTCTCCAAAAATTCAAACGATAAGTTATAGAAACACAAATTGAATTTCTTCTTATTTTAATAAAGTACTATTATACAAGCTATCATATTTTTGTGTTTTTATTATTTCCATTATAAATAAGTTTAACATTTTTCATCTTTTCATTTTCATTTTTTTTCATATTTAAAAAATTTTGTATTTAAACAATTTAAATTTTCATAATGCTCGGTGAATACCGGCCTAATATCTTTAGTTTTCAGTTTTTGTCCTTGTGTTTTCATAATTTTTAATTTTAACAATTTTAATTTTTATATTTGAAAAGCTCGGTGAATACCGGCCTTATTTTCTACATTTTTATTCATGAATTCATTTTCATTATGTGTTTTTTTCTTTATTTTAATTTAACAATTATTTGTAATTTTAGTTTGATACAATCTATGCATGAATACAAGTTGTTTTGCTTCTTATTTTTTTTTGTTGTCAATAATTTAAGGAAAATATCATTTCCAATACTTTTTTTTCTTTTACGCAAACCTCATAATTCTGCCTTCTGAATTCATCTTCATCGTGCTCTTAATCCCAATACTTCAATAGTTCAATTTTTCGATTCCTATTAAAAACTTCTTGAACGGTTTTCCCAATGAAACAGGCTTAAATAAATCTCAGATTTAAACTGTAATGTGTAAACCCATCAATGTTTTGAGTAAAAAAGTACTAGAAGAAAATTTAGCTCACAGTGGCAGAAAACATCCAAATGTCATTTGAGTTCTATTGTGAACTGACTACTCGAACTCAAATCAAATCAAATCGGAAGTTTAAATTTGTAGACAACAATGGTGGAAGGAAATCCAAATAAAAAACAATCAAAGCAAGAAAAACAAAATATATTGGAATTAAAGTTAATTTGAATGATAAAATATAAGCTTATCAAAATACAATAAACTGCTACGAAATGGTCTACAGAAGGAAACGAATGAGGAAAAGAAATTATTTAAGGTATGCACTATTGTGGAGGTATGTACGCACATCTTCAATTATTGAGAATTTTGGTGCTTGTATTTACGTTTTAACTGTTTTTTATGGTATTTAATGTTTCTTTTTGTTGATTTATCAACAACATAATTTTAATCTCTGTGAAAGTTTTTCAGGTTTTTGTACTTGGGTTTATTTTTGAAAACAGTTCTATTTTGAACAATGTTTTCGCACAGATCCAAGTTGCTTCCTATATCTTTATTTTTTTTATTTATTCTACTTTCTTCTTCTCTTTTGAATTTGGCTGCTAGAGATTCAATATCTTCCTTGGTTATGTTTTTTTAAAATGAAATCTATTGGTCTGAACTTGGTCGTCGAATGGATTGTGTTATTATAAATTGAAATAATTTTAAATAACTTCTCGTCCATTTCGGAATTATCTTTTGCTACATTCAATATTCTCAGATGTTCGTTTAAGGTTCCGTGTAACCTCTCAACATCCGCATTACCAGTCTTCAAAGATGCCGTTGTTCTGTGAAAGGAAATGTTGTTTTCCTTCAGAAACTGTTCGACCGCCGAGTGCAAGATGCAAGTATCTCCATCTGAAATTGTATTTTAAGTGGGTGTCTATCATGTTTTGCTAGGTTGCAAATGTCACAATTGTTGATGTCACAATTGTAACTTGGGAAAGAAATAACATACTTTCAGTTGCATGAACATTTCGCTTATACCACGGTGGTTTTTTGCATGTGTTCATTTTTTATAATTTCGATCATTTCATTTCTGTCTTAGATATCTGTTAATTTTGTACTGGATTTTAATATTTTTAGGTTTCTATTCATTGAAAAGTATTTAACATAAAGATTTTGAAAAAGTAAGAATAAAGACAAATCATTGCAATAAATGCAGATGAGTCCTTTTTTAATGAGGAGTCTTTTCATAATTTCTAATAAATCACTACTATCTTTCTTAATTTGAACCAAGTTCTGGATTTTCTTGTGCAGAATTTTCATTGAAACTTTTTCATTAACACCATAAAAAAGGTAAATTTGGTTTTTAAAGAGATTTACAGGTTTTTCTGTTATGTAAATGTGACGAGTTTCATCTTCCATTGCGCTATGGATAGTGGCATCAGTAGACATAACTTCTTCGTTATGGCTCCTAGCCAATGAAACTTCTGGAATAACTTCATCGTTACCACATTCGTCACTCAGATCCATTTCATTATTGAAAAGGTCAACCAAATTTATTTCCAATTTATCTGTTAAAGTTTGTTCGGTCTCAATTTTATCAATGAACCTACTCAGTCCATCTGCTACGCAATTCTCTTTCCCTTTTAGGTACTCGATGTCAAAATCATATTTGTTGAGCATAATTTTCCAACGTTGGAGTTTCATATTTGGCTCCTTTATTCCATCGAGCCACACAAGGGGCTTGTGGTCAGTTTGGACTACAAACCTTCTTCCGTACAAATAGGTCCTGAAATATTTTACAGACCACACAACAGCAAGAAGCTCTTTCTCTATGGTGGAATAATTTAACTCGTGTTTACTTAACGTTCGCGAAGCGTAGCAGATAGGGTGGCTATCCTGACTAAGCACTGCACCTAAAGCATAACCGGATGCATCTGTAGTAAGAATAAATTTCTTACTAAAATCGGGACTTTTCAAAATTGGATCGGAAGTAAGTAAGATTTTTAGGGTTTTGAATGCATTTACGTATTGGGGATCTAAAATGTTTAATTTTTGAGACTTTTTCAGGTATTTAATCATAGGGTATGCAACTTTAGCATAGTCCTTGATAAATTTTCAGTAATAACCTGTTATACCGAGGAATTGTTTTATTCCTGTTATAGTAGATGGTAGTTTCATTTCCGTTATTGATTTTACTTTATTTTGATTTGGTTTTATACCATTATTTACTATAATATGTCCTAAGTAATTGGTTGATAAGTCTGCGAAAAGACATTTGTTCACTTGAATTTTCAAGTTACTATCTTTAAGTTTTTGAAAAATTTTTTTTAATGACTGCAGGTGTTCTTCAAAACTTGTTGAGAATACTAGAATATCGTCTAGGTATACAACACAAATTTTGTTTATGAATTCTCTTAGGACATGGTTCATAAGCCTCTGGAATGTCGCTGGAGCATTCTTTAGTCCGAACGGCATCCTCGAGAACTCATAATGTCCACTTTTCATCGAAAAAGCAGTTTTCGCCCTATCGCGTGGGTCGACTTCGATTTGATGGAATCCCTTCACGAGGTCGATAGTCGAAAAATAGTTGCATTTACCTAGTTTTTCGAACAGGTCATCTATATTTGGCATAGGGAATCTGTCCTCTACAGTCTGACTGTTCAGCTTTCTGTAGTCGATTACAATCCGCCATTGTTTTTGTCCGTTACGATCGTCCTTTTTAGGAACTACCCAAATAGGCGAATTGTAAGGACTACTGCTGGGCACGATAATTTTTTGTTCCAACATTTCGGAAATTTGCTTGTCCACTTCATCTGAATGGATTTCAGGATAGCGATATAATTTGCTGTATATAGGAATGTCATTATTCGTTATGATTTGGTGTCTTATTTCGTTTGTAAAGGAAAGAGTATCACCTTCTTTATATAATATGGATTTAAATGAATTTAACAAAAACTTAAGTTTTCAAACATCATCGTTGCTTAAATGGTTTGCGAAGAGGTTTTTAGGAATTTCAGATATGAAGTGTTCGCTACAAAATACACTCAAAACTTCTTCGTTTTGATGTACAAGATTCGCATATAACTCTTCCTCTTCGTTAAAATATATAGGAATGGTTGCCTTATCTGTTATAAGAGATCGTGTTCTATAGTTTATGATTGGATTAAAGCTAACAAGAATGTTGTTGCCAATCAATCCGTCAAAATAGTCGTGAAACTGAAACTCTAAGAAATTTACGTAATAATTTTTTTCGTTGAATTTGTCGAATAGTGGAATTTTTAATTCAAGGCTTGCGGTGACATTGCGACCGAGTACTTTTAAAGTGCGATCGCTTGATGGAATTTGCCATTTAGGGTTGCATACGTTTTAGTTCATTATGCTGTACTCTGCACCACAGTCAATAATTAATCTTAGGGTTCGGATTTTAGTTTTTATTGTTATATAGGGTAATCGTTTTCCCGAGTTTCGAAAAAATTTTGACCGTTTTGGTCGTTTCCGTGGCTTTCCTCATTAAGTGTTATATCCATGGCCTCATTAGTATTATTTTGAGATCTATTTCTATTTGACCTTCGGGATTGGTCACTTACCAAGAAATTATTATTGTTATTATTATTATTATAGGTTTGACCACTTCTATTGTTATTTTGGTATTGTTGGGATGTATTATTATTTTGTCTTGTTTGATTTTGTTGAGAGGTACTACTTTGTTTACTTTGATTGCTCTGCGCATTAGATTGAGTTGAACCACCATTGTTTCTATTATTTGAAAATGAATTGTTTTGCCTAATATTTCTATTTAATTGAGTATAATTTCCTTGGCTAGAATTTAAATTTTCACTACGATTTACCTGTGAATAACTTTGAGACTTATTGGGACCATAAGTTTGGTGATCAAGTTCAAGAATCACATTATACGCCTCATTTAGCGACTTTGGGTTTCGGCTCAGCACAATAGACTTTGTGGGCTCAGGAAGATTATGTTTGAAACAATCGAGAGCAATTTTTTATTAGAATCGATCAGTGTAGGGTCGTTTTGATTTTTAAGCAAAAGAGAGTTATTAATTCTGCTTAGTAAGTTATTAATGTGATTGTAATACTCTTCTATATTTGTTTTAATCCTAGCAGTACGTATCTGATCGATCAAATGATTGACTGATTTTTTTTCCCCAAAGCTGTTTTTCAAAATAAGCTTAACCTGATCACAATCCTCTACCCTACCATGTTTTTGTAGCTCAATTCTAGCTTTACCTATGATTTTGACCCTAATAAACCCAGAAAGAATAGATAAAGAAGTAGCATCAAAGGTAGACAAAATAGGTACCAATGAGTCTATTCTGTCTAAAAAATATAAGAGGCAATTGGAATTTCCATTGAATTCTGGAGTTTTACTAATCAAATCTATAACTACCTTAAACTTTTCTGCATCGTTTAGACCATCCATGTTGACTTTGTTGACAGGTTATTCTCTTCTAGGATAGATTTGTTAAAGCTGTTTCTTCTTGATTTTTGTAGTTGGCCTCTTTGTTATTTATTTTCAGATTCGTTACTTATTATTTATTAAATTTTGTTTTTAATTGTTCAATAAATTTTGCGATTGAGTTACTTATTTTGTTTAATTATTGAAAATAGTTATTTCTGTTGTTTATTTTGTTTGATTCTCGCTTCAGAATGAAAAGAAACTTGATTACCAGTTTCTAGGTTTGTACCTTTGGTTTTTTTTCTACGAAAAAACACTATACGAGAAGTACATAAAAGTCTTGTGACGTGTACGGCGTAGTAAGGTGACCATACTGTACAAGCATATTCCAGGACTGGTCTCACAAATGAAACAAAAAGTAATTTTAAAACATATGGATCTCGGAAACCACGGCCAAATCTCTTAATGAAACCCAGAACTCTATTTGCTTTTTTAACTATGAAATTAATATGTTCATTAAATTTTAGTTTCGAATCTAAGACAACACCCAAGTCAGAAAATACATAAACTCTACTTAAAGGACAAGAATCAAACATGAACTAAAAACGATTGGAACTTTTTTGCGTGTAAAGCTCATGGTTTTACATTTGTCAACATTTAAAACAAGACGATTATTATTGCACCATTCCCTGAATAATATTAAGTCTTCTTGCAAGAGAAGACAGTCAGACGTGAGTTAATTTTTTTTAAAAATTTTAATGTCATCAGCATATATTAGGACAGACGAATTTTGTATGATCGAAACCAAGTCATTTATAAATAAAACAAATAGAATAAGACCAAGGTGACTACCCTGGGGGACACCAGAATTCACAACAAATGAACTTGTAGGAGTCTATCTAGCTAACGCCCGTTATTTCAAATATTCAAATTTGAAAGTCAAATAAATAATATCGAGCATTTCGGATCGCCCGCAAGAGTGCGTTACAAATTCATCTGCTCAATTTTACTTTTGCTTCATCATCATCATTCGTCAATTTGCCTTCAGCCAGATATCATACATACATACATAGTTCGTGTTTCAATAATCAATTAAATCGATTATTTTATAAATTAAAGTTAAATATATTGTTTAATAAGTTGAGTCGCGTTTTTTAATTAAATTTAGTCGACACGCTCCTAAATTGGTGACCCCGACGCGTACGCCAACTAATAAAATTAAATATATATGTACGTATTGTTGCAAATTTTTTTTTTCACGGTGAACAAAGAAAATGCCTGGAACCAACGACCTACCACCTCCTGTGAACGCTAAAGCTGATGCTCCCACAGACAATTCAATGGAAGCATTGGAAGCGCAATTGCAAGAACTCCAGCAACAAGTACTTTCCCAGCAGGCACTAGCACAAGCAGCGAGAGGTACGGAGGTTGAATCTAGTCATGCTCAAGTGCGACCACCACCTTTTTGGCGAGAAAATGTGAAGCTCTGGTTCGCTCAACTCGAAGCACAGTTTACATTGGTGAATTTGCGATCTGATGCCCGAAAATTTAACCTCGTCATTGCTCATCTGGATCAGACCACAGCCACAGAAGTACAAGACGTCATCATCAATCCACCACAAGGTAATGCATATGTTCGATTGAAAGAAGAACTCATTTCTCGTTTGGCCCCATCTAGAGACACACAGATTGGGCAAATGCTAGATCGAGAACAGCTAGGTGACAGGAAACCGTCTCAGTTTCTTCGACGATTGAAGGATTTAGCTGGCGGTACAATGACTGACGATGCTTTAAAGGCAATTTGGATTGATAGATTGCCCGTCCAAACACAGTCTATACTTGCTGCACATCCTCCTGGTACAGCTGAAAATCCAACAAATCTCGATAACCTTGGTCTCATCGCAGACAGAATCAACGACGTCATTCCACAGCAACAAGTTGCCAGCACATCTAGCCACCCAAATCCTTCATTTTTGAGTCTTTCAGAGAAAGTGGAACAACTGGCTAAGCAAGTTGAAGCCATATACATGAACCGAGGAGACCAAAATCGCAGGCTGACAAGATCGAGATCACGCTCTCGTGCTAGGCAACACAGAAATCCAACACCAACTTCGAACGAGAAGAAAAACAACAATCCAACTCGTTTTTGCTATTTCCATCGTAACTGGGGATCTAAAGCAAGAAATTGCCGCCAACCATGTGATTTCAACCAGCAAGCGGGAAACGAAAACGGATGTCATTGATGACGGTGAATGACAGCCAAACTTCCAGCCGTCTTTTCATCACGGACAAAACGTCAAAATTGCAGTTTTTGGTAGATACACATACCGGTTCACTTCAAAAGTCAAAACCATCCGACTATACTCTTTTCGCTGCAAACGGAACCCCGATTCCAACCTACGGTTTTCGCACCTTGCAGATGAACTTAGGCCTCCGTCGAGATTTTACATGGCGTTTTGTGGTAGCAGAAGTCAGCAAACCTATTATCGGTGCGAACTTTCTAGCTTTCTATCAACTTCTTGTGGACGTATCACACAGCAGATTGCTAGACGGAATAACTGGACTTTCCGCACTGGGTTGCCACGCATTTGAGATGTCATCACATGTGAAATCAGTTTCCGGAACTTCAAAGTACATCGAGCTTCTTAAAAAGTATCCCAGTTTGACTCGACCAGATGGAAGCTTCAAAGAAATCCGACACTCCACCGTTCATCACATCAATACGAAAGCAGGCCCTCCAGTTAGCTGCAAATCACGACGTTTAGCACCTGACAAGATGAAAATTGCAAAAAGTGAGTTCGAGACAATGCTGAAAATGGGAATAGCTCGCCGGTCCGAAAGCTGCTGGTCATCGCCACTTCATCTCGTTGCCAAAAAGTCAGGTGATTGGCGTCCGTGTGGAGATTACCGCTCTTTAAACGACCGCACGATTCCAGACAACTATCCTCCAAGAAATCTTCAGGATTGTTCAGCTAATCTCTCAGGGAAGAAAATTTTTTCCAAGATTAATTTGGTAAGAGCGTTCAATCAGATTCCGATCGCACCAAAAGACATCAAGAAAACGGCCATAGTTACACCATTTAGACTGTTTGAGTTTGCGTTCATGACGTTTGGCCTCCGAAATGCCGCCCAGACCTTTCAGAGGTTCATCGACGAAGTCACAAATGGTCTCGACTTTTGCTTTCCATACGTGGACGATATTTTGGTGGCATCGGATGACGAAGAGCAACATTTTCACCATCTTCAAACTCCTTTCGAAAGACTCAACAAATTTGGCGTTGTCATTAATGTTGCTAAATGTGAGTTTGGTAAGTCTAAAATAACATTTTTAGGTTACTTGATATCAAGGGATGGCATACAACCGCCCCAAGAACGAATCCAGGCAATTATTGATTGTAAGCCGCCAACGACAGTTAAGCAGCTTAGAAGATTTCTGGGTTCTATCAACTTCTATAGGCGCTTCGTCAAAAACGCAGCCAGCCTTCAAGCTCCACTGAACGAGTGCCTAAAAGGACCGAACATCAAAGGCAACAAATCCATTACTTGGACAAAACCACTTTTGCAAGCTTTTGCTGCTTGTAAAGAGGGACTTATTAAAGCCGCCTTGCTCGCACATCCTGATCCGACACTCGAATGGGGACTTTTCACTGATGCATCAGACTGTGCCATGGGTGCAGTCCTACAACAGAAAACCTCAATCGGTTGGCAGCCACTGTCATATTTTGCAAAGAGTTTCAACAATTCTCAACGTAAATACAGCACGTATGACAGGGAACTTTTAGCGATCTACTCAGCTGTAAAGTACTTCAAGTTTATGTTGGAAGCTAGAAATTTTACCATTTTCACGGACCATAAACCGTTGGTGTTTGCCTTTAAGCAAAAGCCCGAAAGAGCATCACCTCGACAGTTTAGATGGCTTGATCTCATTGGTCAATTTTCAACTGACATCCAACACATTGCTGGAACGGAAAACGTAGTAGCAGATACGTTGTCAAGAGTTGAAGGCATCAGCAAGTCAGTGAACTTTGAAGAGCTCGCAATGTCTCAAACAGGTGATAGAGAACTTAAAAACATTATTAAATCTGCTTCTGCATTACAGGTTGTAAAAGTTCCGCTTCCTAACTCTCAATTGCAAATATTTTGTGATGTGTCAAAGGGTGTTGCTAGATCGTTTGTAACAAAACCTTTTCGCCATCAAGTATTTGAATCACTACACAGCTTGAGTCATCCTGGAACAAACGCTTCAGTTAAATTGGTTTCATCAAAATTCGTCTGGCCTTCAATCCGAAAAGACTGCAGAGCATGGGCAAAGTCATGCATTCCGTGCCAACGATCGAAGATAACTCGTCATACGTCATCCCCTGTTGGAAACTTTGAACAACCATCGTCGAGGTTTGAGCATATACATGTCGACTTCGTTGGACCACTGCCATATTCACGAGGATTCAGATTTTGCCTCACGGTTGTCGATAGGTACTCGCGCTGGCCTGAAGCTTACCCTTTAGAAGATTCCACTGCTGAGACACTTGCAAGAACACTCTTCGCTAATTGGATATCCCGTTTTGGAGTACCACTCAAGGTTACGTCTGACCGTGGCAGACAATTTTTGTCTGATCTATTTCAGGCTTTGACAAAATTGTTTGGCATCAATCATCTGACGACAACTGCTTAATGGCATGGTTGAAAGGTTCCATCGCCAATTGAAAGCCGCTATTGAGTGCCATGAATCACCAGCATGGGCCGATTAACTTCCTGTTGTACTCCTTGGACTCAGGACAGCATACAAAGAAGACTTACAAGCTACAGTAGCCGAAATGTTGTATGGAGAATCCATCAGAATCCCCGGTGAATTTTTGTCACCACGAAACGATAGCATCAGTGATCCGACAACCTTTATCAACCAACTTCGACTTCATTTTGAACATCTAACACCAGTTTCAGCATCTCGTCACGGATCCAGAAAAATCTTTGTGTTCAAAGAACTATCTACATCATCCCACGTTTTCATCAGAAGAGATGCAGTAAGAATCGGACTACAACAACCATATGAAGGTCCATTCCCTGCCGTTAAGAGATCAAATAAATTCTTTGTGGTTAAGATCCGAGGAAAAGAGGTAACAGTTTCAATCGATCGTTTAAAACCGGCTTTTCTACTTTCAGACGGTAATAATCCCACCTCAGAAAAACCATCATCTCTACCCGTCTCTCCAGAAACAGCTGATGACATCATCATCAGAAAAACTAGATCAGGCAGATCAGTTCGAATTCCAGACAGACTTGGGATAAATAAGAACTAACTTTAATCCCATCGTAACAAAGTCACTGGAAGGGGAGTGCTGTAGGAGTCTATCTAGCTAACGCCCGTTATTTCAAATATTCAAATTTGAAAGTCAAATAAATAATATCGAGCATTTCGGATCGCCCGCAAGAGTGCGTTACAAATTCATCTGCTCAATTTTACTTTTGCTTCATCATCATCATTCGTCAATTTGCCTTCAGCCAGATATCATACATACATACATAGTTCGTGTTTCAATAATCAATTAAATCGATTATTTTATAAATTAAAGTTAAATATATTGTTTAATAAGTTGAGTCGCGTTTTTTAATTAAATTTAGTCGACACGCTCCTAAAAACTTGAACACTCATTACTAAATTTAACACTATAACGTCTATCTTGCAAATATGAGGAGATCCAGTTTATGAAACAGTCGTTAAAACCTTGCTGTGATAGTTTTAAAAGTAATGTTTTATGACACAATTTATCAAAGGCCTTGCTGAAATCAGTAAAGATACAATCTACTTGTTCACGTTTTTCAAAAACATCTAAACAAAAGGACGTAAAGTTAAACAGATTAGTAACAGTTGAACGCTTTTTAACAAAACCATGCTGGTTATCACAGATAATTGAACTACAATGAAAAGAAAGGACGCTACATACGATTGACTCAAACAGTTTAGGTATCACAGATAGTTTTGCAATAGGTCGGTAGTTCATTATTTCGTTTTTAGGACCTTTTTTGTGTAAGGAGCTCTTCCAGATAAAAGGAAACAGCGAGTTACTTAAAGACATGTTAAAAAGAACACATAACGGGTGTGCTAAATACGCAACACATTTCTTTAAAATGGATGATGGTACACCGTCGGGACCAGGACTAAAACATTCATCAAGTTGTAGGATACTATTAAGGACAGTATCTTCACTTATAACGAAATTGATAGAATTTAAGTGGGGGAAATTTAAAACAGTGGTAGATGTGTTAGGAAAACTAATAGTATTATAATCTACAAAAGCATCTTTGAAGTAGTTTGCAAACATGTTCGCAATTATTCTCGGCTCATTACTATTTGATGTCGAATCAGTCATTAAGTTAGGGTACCCACATGTTTTCTTCTTACGATTAACGTATTTCCAAAAACTGTCAGGATTATTTTGAAGGTTTAATTCAATTTTCCGAATGTAGTCGTCATATAGGATGTTAGAGTAGTCAGTGAAAAGTTGTTTTATTATAATGAACGTCCTATAATCATCATCAGTTCTTGTTTGATTATACTTTATCCAAGCTTTGTTCCTTTTGTTTTTTAAGTTTTTAACGTGAGAATCAAACCATGGTGGAACACTCTGTAAAGTGGGCCCTACCTCACCTACAAATCTATGGGGGATATTGAAAGGCTTCCCCAAGCCGAAAAAGGTTGATGGCTAAAGAGCCGATCTGCTTCCAAAGTTTCAAAGTAAGAACAAGGCTGAAGAGCCGAATTGTTGTTTCTACTTCCAAACTGAAAGTGAATTTATTCAGTCAAACTTAAGCTATTTATACAAAAATAATCTACTTACACACTAACATCTTAAGCCTATATCAAATACATATTATCACTTAAACATAGAAATATTTTATATAAACATAAACATATTTTGTATTCCGAATTCTATGGGAAATTTATGACAACGGAACCAGGCAGCATACTTGCTATGTCATCAAATTAATATTCGATTATCCAATGTGCATAGCCCTTCTAATACAATGCACAAATGTATCCAAATACATCCAGCCATATGCACTACACAATATGCAGTACATTGAACCTCAGCGAGTAGGTAGATACACTTGACCAAAGTAATCTGAAGCGTCGCGTCTCGCCATCGTCAGTGGCATTGAAATTATTACTTAATATTTTAGTGCATGAGGGTGATATTCTTGACCATGAATGAAATGCGAGTGCATTATTAAAAATAGAAAAGTAATGCGAGTGCATTTAAAATATAGGTCGGCTATTGTAAAGCGTAGTGTGGATTTAAGTCAATGACCGGAATTAAATGTATTATGAAGTGGTCGCTAGTGTGATTCCTTCACACCACCCTTCCTGGGGAAAAAGGAGAAATCATGACATATCTTGATTTCTTCTTTTAAGCGACACTAACTTGTATAATAGGAATATTCTCTTTTTTTTCGTTCGGAATCAATTTTTTTTTTTTTTAACATTATTTTCTTCTATATGTATTTTTAATAGTACATACTTAGTTTGTATCATTACTTACGTATATAATATATATATTTTTTTTTTTTATACATTCATTCATACAAGTAACTTATTTTATTTTTCTTATATTCTATTTTTCATTTATTCATACAAGTAACTTATTTTATTCTTCTTATATTCTATTTTTCAATTATTCATACAAGTAACTTATTGTATTCTTCTTATATTCTATTTTTCGTTTTATGTATTGCTAATCCTAGGTGCACCTTATTAAAAATTAAATGAAGTAGTTATCTTGTACATATATACATATATTATTATTTACATTCTTTCCCCTTTTTTTTTTTAGACTTTGATTTAATTATTGATTATATAAAAGTTAAATACATGTAAAATGGTTTTAGTCTATTCTTGTGTACTGTCATTCTTTTGTTATCGTATTGGATATCACAATTTACACCATTTTGAGACAAAACTTCGTATGGTCCTATAAATATTGGATCTAATTTCTTTCTGGATTCGTTTCTTAATAAAACTAAACTTCCTTTTTCAAAACTACTACTCTTTGTTTGTCCCTCTTTATCATATCTATCTTTCCTAATATTTTTCTTCTTTATAAGCGTTTCTCGGGCATCTCTATGGGCAACTTGTAATTTATGTTTAAGGTCAATTACGTAATCGTCATAATTGTACACCGGTTCCATTTGTTTTGTCAGATTTTTGGGCAAGCTACATTGCTTTCCGAATATCAACTCGAATGGTGTGTAACCCGTTTCTGAGTGTACAGAAGTGTTATAACAGAAAACGTAATATGGCAACCAAGTACTCCAGTCCGTGTGTTTTTCTGAGACGTAACTTCTAAGATATGCTCCTAAAACCTTATGTGAATTTTCTAAAGCTCCTATGCTCTCATGATGGTACGCTGTAGATTGTAATTGTTCTATTCTCAAAAGCTTACAGATATTTTTGAAAACCTGGTTTATAAATTCGATGTTCAAATGGTAGACATGTGCATTCAAGAGGACACAAGCGTCCACAGGTTTTTCTCAAAACCAACCTCTGTCTATCAACTCCTACTCTCACCTCCCCGTGGTGAACATCGGGTGCCTAGTACCTCAACTGGAGATTGGGTTCCAACCCCAGTGGAAAGTTGTTGGGGGCAGCAAACGAGAGAGGGGGGGAGAGGTGCGTCCACTAAGGCACCTCTCCTTATCCAGACGGCAGCGGAGGAATTCCCGAGATGGAATCAACGGTGGCGTCTACAGTTCCAGTAAGGCTGAACTACTTAGTGAACACCTTATAGGGCTTCTACGACTTATTCGGAGCCCAGGCCTATAAGGAGCGGTTTATCCGGCTCCCCGTCTTTGGAGTTATACTAAGGATCTGGCCCTCCAGGTTGGGGGTTGTGCCGTCAGGGTGACTTCCTGACCACTTAAAAATCTTATAGTTGCGAAGCACCAACAAGCCTCGGATACGGACGGATTTACTGCTGACAACCAACGCAAACGAATTAAGGACAACGAACTTCGGATATGCACGTGGAATGTTAGGTCCCTTAACAGACCACGTGCAGCCGAAGAATTAGCGGAGGCCCTAGACTGCTATAAAGCAGACATCACCGCCATCCAGGAAATACGATGGGATGGGCCGGGCAAAAAGAGGATGAAAAACTGCGATATCTACTATGGTGACTGCTACCGAGAAAACCAACAGCGCTTATTTGGATGCGGCTTCGTCATTGGAGCCAGACTTAGGCAACAAGTCTTAAGCTATAGGTGCATCAACGAGCGCCTCATGACCATCCGCATCAAGGCTAAATTCGGCAACATTAGCCTGATATGCGCGCACGCCCCCACAGATGAGAAGGATGACAACACCAAAGATATGTTCTTCGAGCTCTTAGACAAAACATACGAGCAGTGTCCTAGCTACGATATTAAAATTGTCCTGGGCGATTTTAATGCCAAGCTAGGAAGGGAAGACATCTTTGGTGGAATAATAGGGAAAAACAGCCTGCACGACAACACTTCCGACAACGGATTCAGGCTCATAGATTTTGCTGCGGGCGAAACGTCATGGTAGCCAGTACGCGTTTTCCACACCTCAACATCCACAAAGGAACTTGGAGATCTCCAGATCAATCTACCGTCAACCAGATTGACCATATTGCGATCGACGCCAGACACGCTTCCAGCATCATGGATGTCCGAACTTTCCGAGGAGCTAACATCGCCTCGGACCACTACCTTGTTGTAGCCAAGGTAGCACTTCGGGTTTCCAGGCCCAAGGCAAAACAGGGAGATGTTGGGAGAAGGTACAACGTCGAACGGCTACAATCGCAAGAGATCGCCAAATCCTTCTCCGACCGAGTTACAAGTAACCTCTCTCGAAGTTCTGTGCCGCCAACACAATGTATAGAAAACCAGTGGCAATATTGCCAAGACGCAATCAGAGAAGCCGCCTCTGACGTGCTGGGTTTCAAGCGACCACCAACAAGGAACCCCTGGTTTGATGAGGAATGTCGGCAGGCAAATGCAGCCAAACAACAGGCACGCAAGGCGGCGCTGCATAAAAGGACGAGAGCTGCTCATGAGCTCTATGAGCAGAAGAGGCGAGAGGAACACCGACTTCTCAGAAGGAAAAAGAGAGAGCATGAGAAGCGTGCGGTCGAAGATGTTGAGAGGTTTAAAAGCAGAAATGAAGTTCGAAAGTTTTATGAACAGGTGAAACGAAATTCACAAGTACATAAACCTAGAACCGAAGGCTGCAAAGACGAAAGTGGAAACATCATAGTGGAACCGCAGTCAATGCTGAGGATATGGAAGGACCACTTCTGCAGACTGTATAACGGCGACGACGAACCGAATTCCGCTGTCAGGCAGGATGATCCATTCAACATAGACGACGAAAGCCAACAATCCCGTCCTCCCGACTTAGACGAAGTAAAGATTGCTATATCTAAGCTGAAGTCTAACAAAGCCGCTGGAGCGGATGGCTTGAATGCCGAGCTCTTTAAAGCAGCTGGAGATAAGTTGGTTAGGAGCATGCACCAACTTATCTGTAAGATATGGTCGGAAGAAAGCATGCCCGATGAATGGAACCTCAGTATTGTTTACCCGACCCTGAAAAAAGGAGACCCTCTAAACTGCACCAATTATAGAGGAATCAGTCTACTTAACATCGCTTATAAAATCTTCTCTGCCGTAATATGTGAACGTCTAAAGCCCATCGTCAACAACCTGATAGGTCCTTATCAGTGTGGTTTTAGACCAGGAAAGTCCACAGTCGATCAAATATTCACATTACGGCAGATCCTGGAAAAAACCCAAGAACACCAAATCGACACCCACCATCTTTTCATCGATTTCAAGGCCGCATATGACAGTATCTACAGGGACGAACTGTATAGAGCCATGTCTAGTTTTGGCATCCCTGCCAAACTCGTCCATTTGTGCAGGATGACCATGGAGAATTCACGCTGCTCCATAAAGGTTGGAAACAACTTAACTGAACCTTTCGATGTCAAAAAAGGTTTTAGACAAGGTGATGCGCTGTCATGTGATTTTTTTAACATCGTACTTGAAAGAATAGTGCAAAGCTCACACGTCAACACCAGAGGCACTATCTTTCAAAAGTCTGTCCAATTACTAGCATATGCTGATGACATTGACATAATCGGAAGAACTCAGCGTGATGTCAATGGGGCTTTTGTGAGTATTGAGGCAGAGGCGGCAAAAATGGGTTTAACGGTTAATGAGGGCAAAACAAAGTACATGCTGTCATCAAGAAAGGACCTACAACACCGACGTCTTGGTCAAAACGTCACCATCGACAGACGTAACTTTGAGGTAGTCAAGGACTTCGTCTACCTAGGCTCCGCTGTAAACGCAGAAAACAACACCAGCGCTGAGATCAAACGAAGAATAACTCTTGCTAACCGCTGTTTCTTTGGGTTAAGAAAGCAATTGAGTGGAAAAATTCTCTCTCGAAGGACCAAAGTGTCGCTATATAAGACCCTTATCATCCCCGTCCTGCTATACGGTGCAGAAGCATGGACTTTGACAAAAGCGGATGAAAGCACCTAGGGTCGTTTCGAGAGAAAGATTCTTCGTGTGATCTACGGTCCCGTATGCATCGAAGGGGAGTGGAGGAGAAGATGGAACGACGAGCTGTACGGGCTGTACAGCGACGTAGACTTAGCAAGAAGGGTAAAAGTCCAACGACTAAGATGGCTAGGTCACGTAGAGCGCATGGAAACCAATGCTCCGGCCCGGAAAGTCTTCGAATCCACACCCACAGGACAGCGCAGTAGAGGAAGACTGCGAATCAGGTGGCGCGCACAAGTGGAAGGTGACCTCACCCAACTCGGAGCGCGAAACTGGAGACATCTAGCTAGGGACCGAGCTAGATGGAGAAGTTTGTTGGGTGAGGCCCTAGTTCACACAGGACTGTAGCGCCACCTTAAGTAAGTAAGTAAGGTTTATAAATTCGGTTCCCTGATCAGATGCTATTGTATGTGGTACTCCGTACCTTAGAATAAAACCTTCTACTAGAGCTTTAGCTACCGTGCTTGATTCTTTATTTGGGAGTGGTATAGCTTCGATAAACTTGGTAAGCTCATCTTGAATGGTGAGTATGTATTTAGATCCATCTTCAGATTCTTCTAAAGGTCCTACTAAGTCTATAAATATTTTGTCAAAACCTGATTCGGCTGTTGATGTGATAGTCATTGGTTGTTTCTTCGGTTGGATATATTTGTTTCGTTGACATACGGGGCAGTGCTTAACGAATGTCGTCACATCGTTTTGCATTCCTGTCCAAAAGTATTTTTTCTTTATATTTTGAATCATACGGTTTATACCTGCATGTCCACTGGTCGGAAGTATGTGAAAGTCGTTTAGTATTAATTTCTTCTTACAAGGATCGGTAATTTCAATAACATTATCTATGAGGTATACCTTTATATTACTTTCTTTAAACATTTCTCCTAATATATTTTTTAATTCATTAATTTTATATTCTCGACGGCCGTCCGAGAGTTTCTTTATTTCATTTTTAGTAATATATATTTTCTTAATTGATTTGGGTCCGCAGAGTTTTTTCACATCCCTCGACAATATTTTGCCAAATAATGTCGATTGGGTTGTAGTGCTGTCCTTGGACTTTTTTAGGAGTAAACTATTCCCTTTTGGAATATACGCCATAACTTTGTTTGGTCCTATAATTATGTCGTCCTTGAAATTAACTAAATCTTCCGTAAAATTGTCAACGATTTTTAATTCAATAACTTTTAGTCCACTTTATGGTGGTTTGAGAAGTTCTGTTATCCTTTGTTCATTGGTTTGTATCTTATTATTTTTAGGTGTATTTTCATCTTTATTTTCTACTTTCGACTGGGCTCTTGTTACTACACAGACATATAATTGTTTTAATTCTTCAGACTCTACTTTAATGCGACTAAGCGCGTCAGCGGTACAGTTATCTTTACCGGGTGAATATTCTACGTAAAAATTGTATTCTTCTAATAATAGTCTGAATTTAGTTAGTCTACTACTAGGTTCTTTTAGTGAGAACAAGTACACTAGGGGTCTGTGGTCTGTCAAGATTTTGAACTTTCTTCCGAACAAGTATGGCCGATAGTGTTTTACTGCCCACACTATAGCAAGTAATTCTTTCTCAATGGTGCTATAGTTTTTCTCTGCCTTATTAAGAGTTTTGCTTGCGTGAGCAATTGGACTGTCATCGGAATTAGACAAAACAGCTCCTAAAGCGAAACCTGAGGCGTCTGTGCGTAGAATGAATTCTTCACTAAAATTTGGAAATTGGAGAATTGTAGGACTTATAAGGATTTCTTTAAGCAAATTGAATGATTTTTCGCAATCTTTATTAAAATCGAATTCAACATCTTTTTTCAATAACCGATTTAATACAAATGGCAAAATTTTTAATGAATTTTCGATAATAATTTGCGAATGCTACGAATCTTCTTACTTCATCCGCGTTAGTAGGAGTTGGATAATTTTTCATTGCGGCAGATTTGGAGGGGTCAGGTAAAATTCCTTTGTCCGATATAAGGTGTCCGAGGTATAATACTTCTTTTCGCAAGAAAGAACATTTTTTCGGGTGTATTTTGAGATTTACTTCTCTCAGACGTTCGAAGACTTGGATCAAGTTTTTGTTGTGGTCCATTAAATTTTTAGCAAAAATTATAAGATCATCCAGATAGACGAAACATCGTGAATATGTTAGCCCTGACATGGCTATAGACATCATTCTTGAGAACTTACTGGGTGAGATCTTTAAACCCATTGGTAGACGTTTTAACTGGTAGTGACCATCCTCTGTTGAGAATGCCGTTATTGGTCTACTATTGGCATCTAGCTCCATTTGATAATACCCTTGACTTAGATCTATACATGAGAAGTAAGTTGCTCCTCCGATCATATCATAGATGTCCGTTATGTTTGGTAGTGGAAATTTATCATCTTCGATTCGATCGTTAACGTGACGATAATCGATCACCACTCGGAATTTTTGTAGACCGGTAACTGGGTCTTTCTTTTTCGGCACTATAAGTATTGGAGAATTCCATGGGGAGATGGATGGTTCTATTATGTCATCTGACAACATTTTTTTTATTTCCTCTTTTATATCTTCCTTCTGAGTATGTGGTAATCGATACGGCTTGGTATATTTCGGTGAAGATTCATTTTTAAGTTTAATGTCTGCTTTTCCAATATGGGTATAAGTAAGTTTGTCACCATCTACGTGAAAAATGTCTTGGAATTTTGTACATATTGCTTCAATCTCGGATTTTTCTTCGCTATTTAATGTCTCAAAATTTATTTCATTTAGAATTTCCTGAACTCGCTTGTTTATTGATTTATCTATATGGTTATAATGTAAAATAAAATGTTCCGAAGAAGAGAATGATATGGGTTCAACCCATTTTAGAGTTACAGCTGAATCACGTGTATTCAGAATTTTAACGGGTATTTTTCCATTTTTAACAGTTGATAGTGAACCTGCCATGAAAACATTTTCACATAATTCTTGTGGATAAAATATTCGAGAGTCAGAATGTTTTGTAGTCATCCAATAAGTTGCTTCACACCGTGGAGGTAAGGAAACAACATCTATGTTTTGTTGAGTATATATAGGTAGAATGACTGGTTGGTCATCTACTTTCAATTCAAACGAAAATTTCTCCAGATTTATAATAGCACTGAACTCTGTTAGGAAATTCGCTCCGATTATACCATCAACTGGGATCGGAAAAGAATCACTTACTACATGAAATTCATATGGAATGGAAAATTCTCCTAGTTGTAATACATAGATACATGTCCCTAAAGTTTCTAGATTTCCTGATATCCCTAATACTTTTGTCTTTTTTCTTTCATCTATATTAATGTTTTTAGTAAGTGAACATTTTTTTATAACGCATATTGAGGCTCCTGTGTCTAGTAAGAATTGTTTGTTTATGTTGTTTTTTCATGGTATCTGTATGTAAATGCCGTTTGATATTCCAACAGTACAAATGGCATCTGTTATCTGTGGATTTAATGAATTCCCTCCGATGGGTCGGCTTCCCCTTCGGTGGGTTGCTCGTTTCCCATTACCAACACCTGATTATTATGTCTATTACTATTAGGTTGACTTACACTATTCGACCTATTGGTATTATTGGTATTAGTGGTATTATTGTTGTTGTTACTGTGATTATTACTGTTATTATTATTATATCTTTGTCTGTCATTGTTGCTTGTATATCTGGACCTGTTATCGTTGTTATAATAGTTATTATTATTATTTCTATAGTTATTATTATTACGATTTCTAAAGTTTTGTTGGTTGTGATATGAAGGCCTAGTTGAGTTGTTAATCTGCGGGTATGAACTTCTAGCTTGGTTATTGAAATTGGTATGCGAGAATCTAGCTTGAGGGTTGTTAAAATTATTATGTCCATGACAGTTTCTACCTCTATTATTCATGTACCTAACAGTGTTTGATGTGGATGCAGAGGTTTGATCTAATTCTACTACATGCTGGATAGCGTCTTGAAGGTTAGTGTGTCTGGCGCTATCTAATACTATTTTTAACCTATCGTTTACCCCCTTTTTAAGAAATGCTAAACCTCTTCTTTCATTAGCTTTTGTTAGGATTTCCCTGGCTTCTTCACCATGACAAGAAACTTCTAGTTCTGTCATTTTTGTAATTAGTGTTTCGATTTCTGTTACGAATTCTCGCACTGGTCGATTACCCTGATATGTCTTGCTAAGTTTGGTTTGTATTGTTTCTATTGTCTCTTTTGGTCCACATTTTTCTATTAAAATTTTTTTAAATGAAGCAAAATTCTCTGGTTTTTGATTACCTAGTTCAGTAAGAGCTTTACCTTGAATTTTGCATTTCAAAATAAATTTTATTAGTGTGGGTTTCGAGGTCTCACTAAGGGTGTCATGGTAGAATTATATGCTGTTTATAAAATCCCTAATGTGTTCAGTTCTTTTGCCATCCTCATCGCAGTTGAGGGTAGGCAATTTCTGAGCTATACTTATATTGAATATTTCTGCCATGTTTTCAACTATTTCTATTATCTCTTTGGCTTCTTTATCTTCTTCTTCCCCTATATCTTCTTCGCCTAGTAATTTAGTTTTTTCTTCTAATATTTGATTCAGTCTGACTAATAAGTTATCTATTATTGTTTTTAAAGTTTGTTGGTTTGTATCCTTTTCTAATTTTTCATATTTTTCATTGAACTCTTTTTCTAATTCAGATATTTCTTGTCTTTTTTCGGTAATATATTTTTCGGAATATTTTCTTTTTGGGGTTTTATTGAAATTTGCAAGTATTTCTTTTAGTGATTTTATTATGTTTAACATATTTTTAATTATATATAAAAATTATAATTTTTTTTTTTTTAAAACATTGTTAATAATTTTATTTTTAGGGTTTTTTTTTTTTAAACTGTTACATTTTTAATTTCATTATTTACAATTTTTTGTACGTTTTGTTTGAAATAAAATTTTACAATTTTTCTGATTAAATAAACTATACAGATAATCAAAATTATGATTATGATGTCCACAATTAAAAGATTTGAAGTTACTTCATTATTATTATTGTTGTTATTGGTCACAACGACCCCTTCTTTGGAGCTTTTGCCTCCCATA
Organism: Eupeodes latifasciatus; assembly: GCA_920104205.1. Taxonomy (NCBI): domain Eukaryota; kingdom Metazoa; phylum Arthropoda; class Insecta; order Diptera; family Syrphidae; genus Eupeodes; species Eupeodes latifasciatus. The sequence continues at coordinate 23,432,861 of OV049927.1, forward strand.
ATATAATTTATATATTTTTTTTTTTTGAATTTATTTAAAAATTTTTTTTTGTTTTTTTTTTTTTTTGTTATTTTTTATTTTGTAAATTTTTTGCTTGTTGCAAAAAAAATTTTCTTAGTATCCCCTGTGCTCAGACTTGCTAGTCTGTATAGGTTGCCTACTTCTTGTCTTAATTTGACTTTTTTTCCAGCGCGTTTCCTTTTGGTTGTTTGTGGTTGCGCTTGTTGTTGTATTGTGTTTTTTCTTCTCTTCAGATATTCCTCGATGGTTAGAGGCTTAGGTCCAGCTGTCTTTGGTGTGGGCACGTATACGGGTGCCCCAATTGTTGGTTGTCCGGGAGTATAAGGACAGTCTAATGCTGCGAAGAGCTCGTCTAAAGCCTCCTTCTGATAGGACATTGGTGTTTCTCAACGTGGCACCTTATATTTATCGGATTTAATAACGAACTCAAGAAATTCAAGAAATTCGCCCAACTGATTAACTAGCTCCTGGCAAGATCGCCATGTAAAATGGGCCCTACCTCACCTACAAATCTATGGGGGATATTGAAAGGCTTCCCCAAGCCGAAAAAGGTTGATGGCTAAAGAGCCGATCTGCTTCCAAAGTTTCAAAGTAAGAACAAGGCTGAAGAGCCGAATTGTTGTTTCTACTTCCAAACTGAAAGTGAATTTATTCAGTCAAACTTAAGCTATTTATACAAAAATAATCTACTTACACACTAACATCTTAAGCCTATATCAAATACATATTATCACTTAAACATAGAAATATTTTATATAAACATAAACATATTTTGTATTCCGAATTCTATGGGAAATTTATGACAACGGAACCAGGCAGCATACTTGCTATGTCATCAAATTAATATTCGATTATCCAATGTGCATAGCCCTTCTAATACAATGCACAAATGTATCCAAATACATCCAGCCATATGCACTACACAATATGCAGTACATTGAACCTCAGCGAGTAGGTAGATACACTTGACCAAAGTAATCTGAAGCGTCCGTCGCGTCTCGCCATCGTCAGTGGCATTGAAATTATTACTTAATATTTTAGTGCATGAGGGTGATATTCTTGACCATGAATGAAATGCGAGTGCATTATTAAAAATAGAAAAGTAATGCGAGTGCATTTAAAATATAGGTCGGCTATTGTAAAGCGTAGTGTGGATTTAAGTCAATGACCGGAATTAAATGTATAATGAAGTGGTCGCTAGTGTGATTCCTTCACAACTCAAGTTATTTCTAGTCTTTTTAAATGGAATCGTCTTGTAGAAACAGTCAAAAAGAGTTAAATAAAAAATGTTACACATATTGTCAATATTTAAGTTACAAAATAAGTGATCCAATTGATCGTACATAATAAGTTAAAAAGGTTTTCAAAATTACACCTACTAAAGTTGAATTCTAGTTTGTTGTTATCAGATAGCATATGAGGTGAAGCCATGTTTAAATTAAGTGCAATATCTAATGCAGGATGGCGATCTTCGTCCACAATTTTGACAGCAGAAGAAATCACAGCTGCTTCAGAGCATATGGTTTCGGAGAAAAATACCAGATCGAGTGTTTTTCCAAAACGGTTCTTCACACCGTTGAGTTGACTTAAGCCACATGAAAACATACCATCTGTTAATAAAAACTCGTTTGAAAATGACGCGTTTATTGGGACGAAGAAGTTATCGTCGTCAATTTTAATCCAATTGAGATTGGGTAAATTAAAATCACCAACAACCAGTACTTCGTCTTCAGGCTCCAAAAGGATATAAGTACTTTCTATACAGTTGTTTAGTTTTTCATAAACCTCGTTCTTGGAGCTTGGAGGTATATATGCTGTTACAATAAATAAATGTCCTGTTACCATTTTAATTTTTAAGCATAGTATTTTGATGTCTGTTGATCGAAAGTCGTCAATCAGGTAACCAGTGAGTGTATTGTTGATAGCGACAAGAATTCCGCCACCAACGGCGGCGTTTGAATCGTCTGAGTTATAACGATCACGTCTAAAGACTTGATAAGAGGAGTCAAAAAGCTCCGAGTCCGAGATAGAGTTGTTGAGCCATGTTTCCGTCAATATTATGATATCGTGAGAAAGATTGTTAATGTTTTTGTAAACCATGTTGGTCTTTGTCCGAAGTCCATTTACGTTTTGGTAGTAGATTAATACCTTTTTAAGCTGCTTTGACGGTGGTTTAGCATTGTCCTATACTGACGAAAAGGGTTGTTCGACTTATTCATGAATTCATGAACTATTACTCCTTTAGGCCAAAACGATGGTGAATTTAAAACATGGAAAATTGAGTCAGGTGCACGTATTTTAAAGGACAAATACTTAGTATGGTTTCGATGTATAATTTTCTCAACATTTAACGTAAATGAGGAACCCAGCTTTTCGGACAAGTGATTTTTTATGTCAAGTGCATTTGTAGACGGTGGAAGTTTAGAAAGAAACAATATTTTTTGCCCTTCAACAGCCAGTCCGGACACAATTGGAGATGTTAGTGAAGTAGTTTCGTTGGTGATTTTTGGCAAAAATATGTTTTTCGGCAAAGTAGAAGTCGAAGAATCCACATTTAGTCGGGTCGTTGAATTAGATGGTGAGAGATTAACAACATTAGGTGCTGATATCAGTGGTAATGTTAAAGAAGAAATAGATAACGAAGCAGGTACATTGTTGTTAGAGTTAAAATTGGCTACTGGGCGGGATATTGCAAAGTCTTTAAATACGGAGGTTGCAACTTTCTTTGGTAAATGGCATATATCAGAATTTTCGTCGTCAAGATCATCGTTTTTACGTTTGGTTAAGGTTTTAGTTTTGCTTCCTAAATCAGAAGTTTTGTCTTTATTAATATTATTTTCAATATTTCCGTTGGTGCAGGTCAGATTATCAACTTTCTTTGAAAGAAAAGTAAATTGTTTCTCCAGTTTTTCTAAGTCCTTTATATTTTTTATGACGTCTCGTCGTCTCGAACAATATTCTTTTCGGAGATCGGGTCGCATTCATCACAAAAGTAGAAAAAAGATTTTCTCTTAGCAAAAAGTTTTATGCAACTGAACTGGGCGTCAATGCAAAGTACATGAAAAACTCTTCAACAATTACCGCTACACATAATAGAGTCGATTATGTAATCAGAGATGGTATTACAAGCACCACAATTAGCCATAGTAAAAATCGATGTTAAAATTTTTTTTTAGTTTGTATGCCGTGTTATGTTTTTTTATAATTAAGTTTTAAATTTAATTTTAAATATTGATTTAAAATTTTAATTGTTAGTGTACTCAGAAAATATAAAACTAAATTTTAGTACATACACAAACCAAATAGTGAGGTGTCGGTAGTGTAGTAAATCAATGATAACGTCGGATGAGTAGCTATAAACAAATGACAGGTTCTATGTAAAGATGTTTGTTGTATTTTTGCTAGTCAGAGCAATATTGTCAAAATCATCTGGAAGTTTATGCAATAATTTCAAACAGCTGCAGCTTCAACCAAACCAATAGTCGTCAGTGATATGAAATGATAACAAAATTGTATGGCTTTGGATACAATGCAGTCTCTTATGCTTCAATGGCAGAACATATACACAAATGTCACTCACCAGGAAAGACCTTTGTTGAATTTATCATCGGGGCCAAAACGGAGTATATAGATGGGAGCGGGAACAGACACTGTGTATGCACTATGTATATAAGAGCGATCAATTTATGTATACATTCAAAAAAAATTAATAAAAATACCGACTACCCTATTTCACATTTTACACAGAAACGACCCGACTTTTACCGACTGCGCCAGTTAGGTGTTTTATTTATCTTTTAAATAAAACCACTTTTTGTTGTATTTTAAATTTAAATACTTTATTTAATACAAAACAAAAAAATACCGAGTTAACAATAAGACGGGTGATAGTCGACTAACTAAAGACTTAAAAACTAACATACAAGATTACGATATCACGATTGATCTCTCTTCTTAAGAAGACAATATTGGAGAGAGCATACGTTCTTTACTTAAATCCACTTCTAGCGTAGTGCATCGTGCATACGAAGAGAAGTGTTTGGAAAACTCTTAGGCCTCTTTCACACGAGACGGTTTCGTCCGTACGATTAAAATCCGTACGGTTTTTATCCGTGAGTCATGGATAGTAAACTAATAAAATTAACTAAAGCTTTCACACTGGACGGAGACGGGTTTTTTCCGTACGGACGATTTAAAACATCCGTCTCAATGACTGAGATATACTTCGGCCGTGTACGTTTTTTTTCCGTACGGAGAAAATCGTCATGTGTGAAAGAGGCCTTATACTTAATGGATAAGAATATAACTACTATCAGTGGAATTTTATTATGTAACTATATACATACATATGTTTGTACCTATGTATACTTTAACGTTGTAGGTATTTTGAATTTAATAATTCTCGTTTGATTCTAAATTTTCAATTTTCAATTTTTGTGAAAAATGAAATGTTGCCATATTTGGCATATGATGCATTGAAGATTTTAAATATATTCAATTATTTTGTTGTTGTTATTATTGCGTATTATTTGTTATTTGTACGTATCAACTACAAACACAATCAAAATTGCATACATTTGAAGGTATTTAAAACTAGATCGTTATTTGTTTTTTTAACGGCTTAACAGGATGTACTGCATTGAATTTTAATAATAAATATAATATAATATAAAACTATGTTAATTAACCTTACAAGTGTCAATGCCTAAATTGGAAAGGTATAAGCTTAATATATGAGGTATCATGATGACATGGTCTCAAAAATGGATATCTTATTAGAACTTATAGCCCATTTGACTCTAGTACATGAGAACTTACCAAGGAATTCGTAGATAGTTTGAGGTTTAGCTGCAAGTATTGACGCAATCAAAATTCATGGTTAAATTATAGACCAAACTGAAGATGTTTGACAGTGAAACAAAACACGAAACGTGCGTCAGTTGTTTAAACCAGTGTTGCCAAAAAGATAATAGCTTAAAAATAACCCTTTACTTTAAAAGGACTCTTTTGTTTTCAAAAGGATTTTTTTCTTGATAAGCTATTCGTTAATAATTTTGATAATAATTTTTTTTGTATTACAATTTAATTCGTCAAGCGAAATATTAACGTCCATTTTGAAAGTTTTACTTGTGTAATATTTAAAGTTATTGTCTTAATTTTTACTTTTTTATTGCGTGCCACAAGAGTGTGGACAATTATTTTACCGGAAATTTGATAAGATTCCGTGGAGGAATTCTTTCCGATCTCGCTCGTGGGAAGCATGATTTTGCCCCTAGATACGAACCACACATAGAGCTCTATTTGTAGGTAGGATATAAAGGGTGTTCGCCTTGTTTTTATTGGTGTGAATTGATACACCGTACAAGTAATTGCGAGACTTTTGGCGAGGGTTTTGTCTGCCAAGGAAAACCGGTAGATTTTCCAGATTTTTTTTTGGTGTTTTAATATTTTTTTAATATTTTTGATTATTGTTTAAATAATCATTTTTATATTACAATTTCTTAAATTATTTGATTTTTTTATTATATTAAAATATGTTAAATTAAATATCCAAATTTCTTGTTTAATTAAATTGACTTTTAATGTAATATCAATCAAATTCCGCATTTATGAATCCTTGCATCAATAAATGATAATTTTGATGACTTTTTATGTCGAACAAAATCGAATTTTTGTGATTTTTTGGTTGAGCGATAGCTCAATGGAGAAATGAAGTGTTATTCCAGGGGGTGATTAAAGGTAAGCTAGGAGAAGTGGCGAAAATGACATTTTCAGGTTTGATGAGGACCATTTAGAGGAGTTCCAGTTCCAACGGCCTGCCGCATTCCACAAAGGGGTGGGAATATAAGGCCAAGCTGCGCCGTCTCCTGCAGCCCTCAAATGTGTTGGATCATCAGTGGTGGTATCGATTTTAAGGTTTTTCGATCTCTCCAGGCGTGATATATGTTTTTGAAATAGGAGGAGGTCCGTTTGCGAGGGCAAGATCCCCCCCATTCCGGCGAGCTAAGCCGAGCACAGCAAGCATGCCGCGACTCTCGCAGCGGACGGCTGCACATCCTCTCCAATCGTCTTAGGTCTTCTTTTCCGGGTCTTTATCCGTTTCTCTTTTTCTCCCTCTGTTCTGATTATTGTTTCTGACATCTGTCAAATCTTTCCTTCCAGCCTAAGAAGAACTGTCACTGCACTGACATCCGGAGTGACAGCGAGGAGTGCCAGCACTGCGGCCGGTCCTTAGCCGGTCCTATGAACGTCGTTATTTAATATTTCTTTTTCTTCTTCTTCACCTCTATTCTATTCTACCTTTTCTATTTCAAATGGCGCCCAACGTAGGGCCCGAAGGTAAGCCATTGGCAAGTAACATTGCAAATGGCGAACTTTCGGTTTTGCCCTAGTTTTTCCTAATGTCCCGACCTTTTTCGTTCCTTGTTCCTTCGATGTTAGGTTGTCATGTCTTCATAGGTATAGTCTTTACATAACCTTTGAATTGCGGATAACAGGTCGGAGTCTAAAGAAATCGCAACTGACATCTCTAGTTTGAGTCGTCCTTGTCGTCGAGATCGAGGCATAGCGTAAGTAAATAATTACATAAGTAAAACTTTCAAAATGGACGTTAATATTTCGCTTGACGAAATAAATTGTAATACAAAAAAATCGACCCGCGCTCTTGACTGAGGTTCGTATGCGCTTTTGAAGGGGATTTAGAGCTTCTTGCTTGAATCCAGGAACTTTTGCTTGAAGATTTGAGCTTGAAGATTTGAGCTTGAAGAATTTTTATCTTGAGTGACTTCGGTTTTCGTGCGTAGCAGCACTCTGTACGACACGTCGTACGAATTGGTAAACTTCGGCCAAAATTGGCTCAGACTTCGTAAAGATTTGGTTTATCAAAAATTTGTGTTTGGACCACAAAGAAAAACTATATGTATAAATAAAACAAAAAAAACCGAAAAGGGTGTAGTTCTGCGACTTGCCGCCGGCACCTTACTTGAAACCCGGAGACTCACGGGCTATATGCTCGCTCTTCTTCTGGCCAAACTGCCTCAATCCCACGGCTTTCTTTGGATGAACGTTCGTCGTCGTTGGCAGAATTTCCACCCCATTCTATTTGTTAAATAGTGAATAGCGAAAATAGAACAATTGATAAGCGGAATTCTGAAGGATTCTTTGTTCCTAAAAAAAAAAAAAACTTTCAGTGACTTCTTTATTGTACGACTATCGAACTTCAAAATGCCCTCTTAGCTGAACAAAACTTCCACAGACCTTCTTTCTTATTCGTCGATCTTTCTTTTTTCTTTGTTCGATAATTCTTAAGCCGCCGACAATAGTTTTAGCCGGTTCGCTGGCTAAACACATTGCGCTGCTGTTCGCGCGTTCAAATTCACCACGGTTGGCGTTCGTCCAGTCCGAAACAAATAAAGTATGTGAAATTTGTACCGTCTTGTTGTGCCAAAATACCTATTTATTCGTGTTCGTCACATTTGTTTTTGTTGGTTTATATAAATAATATATCATTATGTATATTATCATTATGTTAGTCATTTTTTGTTGTCACTTATCGTCTACTGTCACTATATTTTTCTTGCAAAAATTATGTACATTACATGTAAAACACAAACAAAAACTAAAAAAACACTAATAAACTAAACAGTATAACATAAAAACAAACATCTCCTAATTAACTCATTCACATTCTTTCATCACTTTCAAACTCACTTTACCATTTTACATTTTCAAACCTTAAAGAAAACACAAAACCAATAACTCTAACCCAATCGTCACACACACCAACGACTATTGCACACCTCCCTTAACATTTTAGAACTCCCTATTCCAGTTCGCTTTCCAGGAAGACTTTCCAATTATCTGTCATCACTGTCTCCTTTTTCTTTTCAGGTAATCCCCAAATTGCAGCCACCACAGATCATCATCACCAATCTCAGCCAGGCAACGAGTAAACAATATCGTAAGTAAACATTCATATGTGTGTTAGTTTATATACATTGTTTTTGTTTTCTTTTCGTTATAGGTCATTTTCATAGCGCCGACGACGACGCCTGGCTTGCCGAAGTTTTTTGGAGAACCAGTGACGGCGACGGCAAACGCTCAGGACTTTTCGTTAGGGAAGAACCCACGTCTTCAGCCGGGCAATATCGTGGTTAGACTTAGTTAAGTTATTTTTCTATTGGTTCTAGCTCTTTATTTTATTTTAGTTTAAGCTATATAATGTAAAATAATTTACAAGGTAATTAGGATCATTTAAACAATATTTGAATATATATTGAATATATTCATCATTTTTTTTTGTAAAAGAAAAGGTAGTGCCAAATTTAGATTAAGCAAACAAAACAACAATAAATGAGACAAACGCGAAGAATAAATATGTATAAATAAATCTGGCCTTAAACTAACAACAACAAATACCAAAAAAAATCACAGATGTTTTGCTCTGGTCAAGGTTTAAAGGGCATTGACCATATCACAGTTACATTTTTTTGTCGCGCGTTATCGCTTAAGATTTGTGAAACGATTTATTAGGGGATTTCTCTATCGGAGTTAATCATGCCTGGTAAGCAACCGGGTCGTAAACGTGAACTGGGCCGGCGCGCGGTGCATTTCGGGACTTATTTGGAATTTTAATTCTAATCTAAAGTTTTCTGATAATGTCGTTTGTTCGTTAATACCGTCCATCTTACTATTCTATTCAGTTTTCTAATAAAATTTGATATCACAGTTCAACATTTAACTAGCCTAATCAGTCTTGTATAAAAAAATAATCATGTTGGTGCATTGCACAATTATCCCTCAAGTATTTAGTAGGTAAAACATTTTCAAATCGCAGATCTGTCTTAAATTCTAGATGGTCAATATGTAAAAAAAAACTATAAAAATATCACAGTCACGCTTCTTAAAATCATTTTTAAAAAAAAATGTTGTTGTGGGTGTTCAGGGTGTTCTTTATATTCTATTCAGTCTATGTCTCTTCGTGTTTTCATATCACAGTGGGCCTTAATACTATTCTAATCAGTCTTCATAAACAAAAAATATACATATATCATCTCGTATCACAGATTAGCACTTAATTCTAACTTAAAGTAAGACTTAAAGCTAATCAGGTATAGTGGTGGACATTTTGGTCAAAGAGTACAGGTACTTATGGACTTTCGTCTGAACATGCTTGTTCGTTATCACAGGTGTTTACTATATCCATATATATATTTTATTTTCTTATTCTTAAAATAGAAAAGAAACAATTAAGCATAAAATTAATATAAACAAAAAAAAAATGTATAACACTTTAAATATAAACTAACGAACATTAGCCCAAAGTGACATTTCTTGTCAGATTAATAATTGAATGTAATAATTATAAAAGTCATAGTTTTAACCTTCTTGAACAAAAAGAAGGTCATTATTCTATTCTGATTCTTTTGTTCGACACGACACCATTTTATAATAAAAATTTCTATTCTTTTTTGCGAATTAAAAATTAATTATAACGAAGTGTGAAATTTGAGTTTTATTTTACATTAATTGGAAATCTAAATAGAAAATTTAACTGGCGAGAAAAAACATTGGTCCTTCGAGCCTTAAATTAGATTAAATTAAAAAGAAAAGTGCGTGTGAATTTGCTTTTAAATTAAGTGCAAACATACATTATATATATATATACACGTTAAACTTTTATAATTATTAAATGAACTAGTTGTGCAATAAAATTGCGTAAAAAAATCATTTAATTTCAATTAAGTGAACTATAAATTACAATTGAACTATAAATTACAATTATTTAAAAAGAACATTTTTTTGTGCTGTGCAAATCGGGGCTCCCGCGACGCGTAATAAAAACCCAACACAACTCTACATCATCCATCGAAGGCACACAAAGTAAGTCCTCATTTTTTAAAGTATTTTTTTTTGCTCTTTTTTTTATTACATTTTATAAATAACAAAAGTCCATTATGTCGTTTGGTGAGCTTCAAAAAGAAGTTTTGCCGCAATTAGAGCGCGACTATTCAAATTTTAAAAAGACAGGCCAGGCTCGTCGAACGAGTAATTATTTGAAAACTCGCATGGAGCTACTTGAACAAAATTTAGAAAATGCCAAACGATATCACGAGGAAATCGTTAGCGGGGGGAAGCTCGAAGACACTATTAAAAAGGAAGATATGATAGCGGTATTCGATCAAATTCGTGCCATTTATCTCGATTATAGGACTGAATTGATGGATGGTTTGGACAAATTAACTCCGTCCGCTCCACTTACGCCTACAGTGGGAGCACCTCCAGGTCTTCCACCAGCAACACATTCGTCACAACCAAATGTCCTCAAGCTTCCTCCAATCAAACCCCCCACTTTCTCGGGGTCTTATACATCGTGGCGTTCTTATCACGATATATTTACGTCACTTGTACATAACAATGCTGCCTTAAACGAGATCCAAAAAATGCATTTTTTGAAAGAAAGTTTGACTGGCGATGCCGAACGTCTTCTGCATCATTTAGATCTTACTTCTGGAAATTATGCAAAGGCATGGGATTTGTTGAAAGAAAGGTATGATCACAAAAGAGTTTTGGTCAATTCCTATCTTAAGGTCTTTTTTGGTCAACCTGTACAGAGTAAGGAATCTGCCGAAACCCTTCAAAGCTTACTTGACACCACAATCGAGGTTGTCCATGCTCTGGAGAATTTAGGGTTACCAGTGAAAGACTGGGACACAATTTTAATTTACATACTTTTTTCAAAAATTATCCGCCAAAACCCAACAACTATGGGAAGAAAAGCTCGGCAACAACAAAGAACTCCCAACCTTCGCCGATTTCACTGATTTTCTTAAATCACGGTTTCGGACTTTAGAAGCTATTGTGCAGCAAGCCAGTTGCACCACACAGCCAAAGCCAATCACAAAATTGCCTGTCACAGCTAAAACATTTCATGCCAAAACCCAAAAACAACAATTTAAAACGCAATATCAATGTCAAATTTGCAAAAAAGGACAACAATCATTGATGAAATGTTACCGGTTTTAAAACATGGATGCGGTACAAAAGCAACAAGCTGTATAGCAAAATGGAGTGTGTGAAAACTGTCTTGCTTATAGTCACAAAACACGTTTTTGCTTAAGTAACCTGTCCTGTTATTTTTGTAACCAAAAACATCACTCTCTTTTGCACAACAATTTACACACACAAAATACGATTTCCAACCCCATTAACTCAATTTCACAAAATTCAAGTTCTAATGCGAACAACTCAACACAGTTTCAACAACACAGTTCACAGCCTCGGAACCAACAGGTTGCCGTGAATCCAAATGCTCCTGCTTTCCAACCAACGGGCGAAAATGCTCCTGGTTGCAGTACCCGACACAATTTGTATGCGTCTCAAGTCCACGGTACTCAAATTTTATTAGCCACTGCGATCGTTAGAGTTAAATGTGAATATGGAAGATATTCAGATCTCAGAGCACTTATTGACCCAGGCTCAGATGCCACCTTTATCTCCGAGTCAGCAGCAAGGCTTTTAAATCTCACCCAACACCAAACACACGTTAATGTATCAGGGCTAGGGAAGGTCAGCAACGGCACCAGTCAAAGTTACGTTAACATAATGTTTAAATCTAAACATTCGACGTTTGAAGGCGCAACCAAACCGTACATTTTTAAGTCGTTGACTGGCCTTCTTCCGACCCACAAAATGATACCACACAATTATGATCATTTGGCTAACTTGCAGTTAGCAGATCCTCAATTTTATGTTCCCGCTCCAATTGACATACTTTTCGGCTCAGATGTTTATCCGGACATTATATTACCGGAAATTATTCGCAGCGAGCACGTAGTCGCTCCCATTGCACAAAACACCCAATTGGGATGGATAATATTGGGTAAGAATCCTGAGGTTAGTCCAAAGTCGATCCGAAGTTTCTTCCAACACACTGATCTCGATACACAAATCCGAAAATTTAGGGAGATTGAAGAAATTCCTTTCGTAATTCGAGCTTCAGATGAGGATATCGCCTGCGAAAAGTATTTTACAGAAACAATCAAACGATTGTTCGATGGCCGTTACAAAGTGAATCTTCCATTTAAAGTAGGATTTCATCCTGAACTAGGATCCAGCAAAGACATGGCAACTCGACGTTTTTTATCTTTGGAACGACGATTTGAAAGGGATCCAAAATTGCAAGAAAGTTACAGCCAATGTATCATGGAATACCTTAGTTTGAAACACATGGAAGAAGTGGATGTAAACTATTTTCTTCCTCATCACGCTGTATTTAAAGAATCGAGCTCTACTTCAAAATTAAGAGTCGTTTTTGACGCAGCCTCAAAAACATATGATGGTACATCATTGAATCAACACCTGATGACAGGTCCTAAACTTCAAAAGAACATTGTTGACATAATTTTAAAATGGCGAGCATATAAATTTACAATAACAGCTGACATTGAGAAGATGTATCGCCAAATTTTTGTGCAAGAATTGGATCGATACTATCAACTCATTATTTGGCGAAAAAATCCAAATCAACCCATCAAAGTCTTCGAACTGAAGACGGTCACTTTTGGCACGGCTTGTGCGCCTTATTTGGCCATTCGTGTCCTACACAAAGTCGCTGATGATGAGTCTAAAAGGTATCCAAAGGGAGCTCTTGCAGTCAAAGGTGAGATGTACGTCGATGATTTCATCAGTGGAGGAGATTCTATCGACGAAACTCTTATTAAACGCGAAGAAACGCGACATCTTTTGGCGTCTGCAGGTCTCAAACTTCGGAAGTGGACGTCAAACTGCAAAGATCTTCTGCAAGACTTACCCAAAGAAGATTGTGAGATAAGTTTTGAATTGCCTTTTGAATCAAAAGATCATGTAAAAACATTAGGCATAAGATGGAATCCACAAGAAGACTCATTTTCGTTCAAAAACTTTCAACAGGAAACCGATGAAGTGACAAAGATGACAATGCTATCAGCAATTGCAAGACTTTTTGATCCGCTCGGCTGGATTGCACCATGTGTGATCAAAGCCAGATCATGATGCAAAAATTATGGTGCAGAGGAACTGATTGGGATGAACCCATTTCATCAGATCTCAAAGAAGAATGGCAAGTTTTTCAGAAAGAACTGCCTTTAGTACAACACGTTAAAATCCCACGATGGATTAATACACATAATACACAGAAATCGGTGGAATTTCACGGCTTAAGTGACGCGTCGGAGAAGGCTTATGGAGCAGTTGTCTTCATACGTGTCCTTGATAATGCCGAGAATATCCACATGCATATACTAATATCAAAAACAAAAGTGGCTCCATTGAAAACAATCAGTCTACCACGACTAGAACTTTGTGGAGCTGTACTCTTGGCATCACTATTAAATTACACAAAAGAAGTTCTCGATGTTTCGAACGCAAAGGTATACGCATGGTCAGACTCAATGATTACGTTGGCTTGGATTAAAGCACAACCTTCCAAATGGACAACTTTTGTCAGTAACAGGGTGGCTGTCAGTTTTTCAAGACAGTACCTACCCCCGAGGATTGGTCAATTGATCTGTTTCACTATGTTCTTTTTTGCAGAAATTCACATTTGAATATCTTCCTTTTACATTTTTTGGCGAACGCTGTGATGTAGTTGGTGAGGATGTGTTTAAAAATAATAAAATATAAACTATCTTAATTTTTGCTTTTTCAAATTTAAATTGTAGGTATCTGGAATTCAATTGAAATACCTTTCTTCATTCATGATTTATTGCTTTCGATGCCGTCAACATCTTCAATTCAATTCAAACCCGAATCCAGAATTACTCTTGTTAATTTAGGCTCTTGAGATATTATTTTGTTTATAATTCGAAAGCAATTATATACATACATAAAAGGCTTTTCGAAGCTATCAATTTCATGAAATAGTTTTTTTTTCAAAAAAAATGTTTGATGATTATCAAAATCTTTAATATCTTCCTTCAATATTTTCTTCCTTTACAATTATTTACTATTTCCTATAACGAATTTGTAGTCTTAAGATTATAACATCAAGTTCTTGTAATATGTATATTGAAAAAAATACAAAAATAAATAATAAAAAATAAAATAAAATCGGAGTTGGGATTCGTAATCAGCATCAAAAATTAAACGAAGTATTTAAAACCACAAAAGAATTACAATCTAGTTTTTTTCAAAACTCCAGGTAAAGTCAAATGAAGACTTATGAGTCTTTCATAACTAATAAGAAATTACGAAAACTAAGTGAAATAGCAAAATGATTTGAACTGGAGCTAAAAGCAAAGATATGTACTTTGCAAAATCATCTTGCAATTTAAAGTTAAGAGATACGTCATGCCTTACCGGTTTTAAAAACCTGGTGTAATAGAAAATTTTGAAGGTGAGGTTCGAAGTCAGGATATCTTAATCCTCTTAAAAAAGAACGAGTTTCTGACTAATGCTATTGACCACATGTAATCACAAAGAAATACATACCAACGTGGTGAACCAAAACATAGGAATAGGATTAAAAATACTAAGGTTTTAATTTTGTTAAATTAAACATATGTCTGAATAAAAAAATAAAATCTACTTAAAACAGCTTATTTATTTTTTTATTATTATTTGCTAAAAATGAAACAAAAAATAAAAAAGGTATAATACACTATAATAATTGACCTGAGCAGATCAAATTTGGGAAAAGCAGAAAGAAGTATTTTTCTTTGAAAAAAGTACATTTAATATCTTTTTTATTTACTCAAAAACTAAAAAGTTACTATTTAACATCCAGTTATTGTTTTTTAAGTGAAAATACATTATTAGCGTTGAATTTAAAACAAAATTATACTAAATTACATACAATTTTGAAAAAAAAATTACAAATTTATATAAAAACTCGCTGCGCCGCGAACCTTGATTATTAACGGATGAGATTTAAAACAAGTCGTCGACTATAATCATTTTCACTTCAGGATTTGTTGCAATACAGCTTCGTTTCGTTGCTGAAAAAAAAACACATCAATTAGGTAGTACTTTAAAAGTTTGTGGTTTATGTAAAGCTTACTTTGAAGTAGTCTTGCCATTATAAGCCTTCTGGTTAATGGACGCACAATTAAATTGTAGCAAATTGATTGTTTTATAATTATAAAACTCCCGCTGGTTATTCGATCCGTTGATTAAAAAATTGTGGCAAGTCGTTTGTGACATTCTTTTGCGAGGCAAATTCCCAAATCCCAATCGGACCATGTCATAAATGCACAATTTCCGGTTTTATTATTTTTGGAAATTTTCGGCAGGTGAAAGTTGCGGGAAATTCTTAAAACATCATTTGGACAGTTCCCGTGTCGATGGTCTTCTATGTGATTCCAGTTAGGTCTTTTGGTGATTCAACAAGCATTGTGTATTTAGGAATTCGGCTTCTATTTTTTCTGTCTATATAAGAAAATTCTAAAATAGTACATAGGAAAATGATCAGATTTTCATTACTCAAAAGACTTACCAATGATTTTTGATTCCCGTCATTTAGGAGGTGTTCTCCCAGCAGGTTGCTTCAATGTCGACATTCATTTCATCATCTACGTGGTCTGCGTCGGCCTAAGTGGCCGCAGTAGCCGATGACTCGGTCAGAAGTGTCCCTGCCGTTCTTTAGTGAGATATTTGTTTCGATTTGTACTTACACAACCGAACCTCATGTGCTGTTGCACTCAATGAAACCAGAAGATGTTGCTTTAGTTGCAGCTGCAAGAGTCGTTTTTTTTTTGGTCGGCTTGTACCATACTTCTTGGCAGCTGATGAATGGGCAAAGGACGTTGGAAATCCTAAAGAGCCATCGAATTTAAAATATCCGTGTTAAGATTACTCGTAAGTAAATGAATGAACTTACCTGATTTGCCTGCATACTCTGCCGTTGCTATTGCCGCTGTTAAGTCATTCCAAAACTGGGCGGTCGACTATTGAATGTCAAAGCTTTCCCTTGCACCATTGAATTGAATTTCACAAAGTCCATGACATACATAGCTGTAGCTGAGGATGTTCGCTAATTCGGAATTGAATTCGTGATTCTGGTGGTGTTGTTGCATTCCATGAATCTTATTATTGGCAGAGACGTTGACACCTCTATCGTTGACGCCTGCGCCCACCATAGCCGCTGAGACAGATCTCAACGATCATGATACAGCAGCAATTGAGTGTAGAAATATACTTATACTTTACTTCAACAGGCTTCGAATAACTATTTACAAATAAAGGCGAAAGTCTGTGGTTAAAACATTGATATTAAGAGAAATATAATATAAAATAAATTCACCTGGGGACTAGCGCCCTTGTTTTGAGCAAACCTTCCAAATTTCTTGAGAGAAATTGCTTTTTGTATCATGGTTTGTAATCGGCAGCACCCGAAATGAAAACACGATTGTTATTCTTATGTACATCTTCTTGAGTTGGTAGTAAAGTATATTATTGGAGCAATCCATAGCTGAAACAAAGCAATATAAATGTTTTTTTGTTTACGAGATTCTTTTTTTTAAACGTACCTACTTGAGCTCCGAGTAGAATAAGTCTCATTGTTTTTTTCTGGTTCCTGGTCTATTCTTTTTTTCAATTAAATGCACTTGTAGCTCTTAATCGTTAAGGTTTTTGATCTGAAAAGGAATGAATTCTGTTAAATGTTTAGACAAAACAAAATAATTTACAAAAACTTACTTGTAGAATCTCAAATTGAATGTTTTGTTTTTGAAATTGAAATTGTGGAACTGTCATTTTTGACAAGAATTCAATCTGACATTTTGCCTTTTTTCCACCACTCACATGTATTCACCGATACGGAATTTGAGAGAGTTCACCTCGAATAAATTTTGAGGGTGTTTCAGGTAGGACGGGTACCGGTCGGGACTCTAGATAATATATTTCCTCTATGATTCAGGTACTGTGCGTGATACAAAACCTGCACGTACTAGCCCATACGATTCGATATGAATAAGTATTTTGCTTCGTCATACTCTCTATGTTAATTTTGGGACTCGGTGTGCATGAAATATATCTTGCACATATGAGGTGGCATGGAACTTTTTTGTGTTGAGATTTTTTCGTTTTTTCTCTTGCATGGAACTTTTTTGTGTTGAGATTTTTTCTTTTTTTGTCTTGTATGAACAGGGTGAATGGTGAAATATTTTGAAATGAGGTAGGTAGGATTTTTAGTTCTGCGATATCTTAAGTTAAATTTTCATTGAATGCAACAATGAAATTGATGTTAGTTAGTGCGCAAGAGATAACTTAGGATAGTTGTGATGTGATGGATGTTTTTTTTTAGATTTTTTTAAGAATGTTTGTGGTTCAAAAAATGGCAAATAGTAGTACATATTTGTTTGCGCAAGATCAGATTACATTTTCTTGCTCCTGGCAATGCGCCCCCAGAATTCTGCGCCCTGTGCATTTGCACATCTTGCACATATGCTTTGTCCGGCCCTGCCTGTGTCCATTAGGCTCCTGACCGTAGGGATGGGTTCGCTCAACATATAGCCTCTCTTGAATCATTCGCCTAGAATGATGCGGCTGTGGTGGAAGTCTATCAGAATATTGACTTGTCTGCGTGTGTAGAAACTCCGAAGTCACTCTTTGCGAATTATTAGACATAGTTGGTGGCAAGTTCCTCACCAGAAGTTGAATCGGCGGAGCTTGAATACTTTCAAGTGCAGCTCTGGACGTCGACGCTTGAGGCGCCTTTGTCGGCCGAACTCTTTCTGAAAGTGGTGGAGTTGGTCGTGTGGCGTAGTTGATTTCCTTCATGAAATCTAAGAATCCTCGTTCTACTTCATTTCTGACAGCTTCTGAGACGTTTCCGCTTATCGAGCTGTTGTACGACTCGTACGCGTTCACGACAGCTAGATTAATTAGCGTCTTAAGTTCAGCCGATACGCTACTTGCAGTTATTTCCACATCTCGATCTTCACCGTTTCTAGATGTTTGCCCAGCCAAGGCTGCATCTTGGGTCGGATACACTGGCTCAAAGTCCATGAAGCTGGCATTGTTCACCCCATTCCGCTGGAATTTCCACTCCCCTCGTTTGGTCTGACCTTCGGTTTCCCTCTTCTGCTGAAGTCAGATTGCTATATGCGGGCGTGGTAATCGTACGACCTGACTTTTCGAACTACCTGGCTTGTCCATCAGTTCCGGAACTTGATTGGTTGAACCGCTCGGTCCCTTATCAATAGATGGTGGATCTTGAATATTTTGATCAATCAATCCGGGTGGTGGAGTGCGACTCATGGGCATGGCGTCGTCGTTTCCCACTAGTTTCAGTTGTCGGCGGGTGACGGGTCTATGGAAAACTTGTGTTTTGCGTGGCTTTCTCGGTTTCTTGACCACCGGGTTATCACTCATAACCTACTTCAAAAAAAAACTACGCTAGGGTGACTCTCCCAGAAATCCTAGCAAGTTATACGGATTGGTAACTATACCTTTTCCTCTCTAAGACCCAATGACCTATCGCGAACTAGGATCAAATGGAAACGACTACAATAATAAATAACTCACCAAAAATATAGCTGAACAATTTGAAAAAATACAAAAAAAAATGTTTTTTTTTTTTTTTTTTTTTTGTTTTTTGAAATTTTGTGTTTTTGGCTTAAGACCTAAACTTATTTACTACCAATCACCAGTTTTACAAAAAAAAATACAAAAATAACTAAATAAGAAAATAACGAAAATAAAATTGCTCTATAGACTCAAAAAAAAATCATAAACAAATAGATGGCGAAACCTCAATTTCCACAAAAACTTAATCGTTTTCTAAAAAACTTCTCGCAGCAAAAACAAACCTCTGAAATGATGTATGAATTGAAATCAAAATTGAATTAGTATTTGCTTTATGTTTTGTTTGTATTTGTGTTTGCGATTCGGGGGTGTTTGGGGTAGCCAGGGAAGTGGCTTACTCTGAATTTGTGTTGACGAAATTGTATGACTTCAATTTCGGTTGATGATAAAGCTCCAAAAGAAGAAATTTGTTTACTCAAAGTGTGGTGTATTTAAAAAACATTGAAACGACACGTAGACAATTTCAACTCGTTCCTGCCGTCGGGGTCGAAACATCGCGTCGCAATTTAACAAGCTTTCTAAAGAGCTATCTTGACAAAGACTTACGCTATGCCTCGATCTCGACGACAAGGACGACTCAAAGTAGAGATGACAGTTGCGATTTCTTTAGACTCCGACCTGTTATCCGCAATTCAAAGGTTATGTAAGGATTATACCTATGAAGACATGACAACCTAACATCGAAGGAACAAGGAACGAAAAAGGTCGGGACATTAGGAAAAACTAGGGCAAAACCGAAAGTTCGCCATTTGCAATGTTACTTGCCAATGGCTTACCTCCGGGCCCTACGTTGGGCGCCATTTGAAATAGAGAAGTTAGAAGAAGAAAAAGAAATATGAAACAACGACGTTCATAGGACCGGCTAAGGACCGGCCGCAGTGCTGGCACTCCTCGCTGTCACTCCGGATGTCAGTGCAGTGACAGTTCTTCTTAGGCTGGAAGGAAAGATTTGACAGATGTCAGAAACAATAATCAGAACAGAGGGAGAAAAAGAGAAACGGATAAAGACCCGGAAAAGAAGACCTAAGACGATTGGAGAGGATGTGCAGCCGTCCGCTGCGAGGGTCGCGGCATGCTTGCTGTGCTCGGCTTAGCTCGCCGGAATGGGGGGGATCTTGCCCTCGCAAACGGACCTCCTCCTATTTCAAAAACATATATCATGCCTGGAGAGATCGAAAAACCTAAAAATCGATACCACCACTGATGATCCAACACATTTGAGGGCTGCAGGAGACGGCGCAGCTTGGCCTTATATTCCCACCCCTTTGTGGAATCCGGCAGGCCGTTGGAACTGGAACTCCTCTAAATGGTCATCATCAAACCTGAAAATGCCATTTTCGCCACTTCTCCTAGCTTACCTTCAATTCACACCAATAAAAACAAGGCGAACACCCTTTATATCCTGCCTACAAATAGAGCTCTATGTGTGGTTCGTATCTAGGGGCAAAATCATGCTTCCCACGAGCGAGATCGAAAAGAATTCCTCCACGGAATCTTATCAAATTGCCGGTAAAATAATTGTCCACACTCTTGTGGCACGCAATAAAAAAGTGAAAATTAAGACAATAACTTTAAATATTACACAAGTAAAACTTTCAAAATGGACGTTAATATTTCGCTTGACGAATTAAATTGTAATACAAAAAAAATTATTATCAAAATTATTAACGAATAGCTTATCAAGAAAAAAATCCTTTTGAAAACAAAAGAGTCCTTTTAAAGTAAAGGGTTATTTTTAAGCTATTATCTTTTTGGCAACACTGGTTTAAACAACTGACGCACGTTTCGTGTTTTGTTTCACTGTCAAACATCTTCATTTTGGTCTATAATTTAACCATGAATTTTGATTGCGTCAATACTTGCAGCTAAACCTCAAACTATCTACGAATTCCTTGGTAAGTTCTCATGTACTAGAGTCAAATGGGCTATAAGTTCTAATAAGATATCCATTTTTGAGACCATGTCATCATGAAACCTCATATATTAAGCTTATACCTTTCCAATTTAGGCATTAACACTTGTAAGGTTAATTAACATAGTTTTATATTATATTATATTTATTTATTTACATGTTTTTATATGAAAATTAAAAATTCAATGCAGTACATCCTGTTAAGCCGTTACAAAAAAAAACAAAAAACGACCTAGTTTTAAATACCTTCAAATGTATGCAATTTTGATTGTGTTTGTAGTTGATACGTACAAATAACAAATAATACGCAATAATAACAACAACAAAATAATTGAATATATTTAAAATCTTCAATGCATCATATGCCAAATATAGCAACATTTCATTTTTCACAAAAATTGAAAATTGAAAATTTAGAATCAAACGAGAATTTTTAAATTCAAAATACCTACAACGTTAAAGTATACATAGCTATAAACAAATGTATGCATATGCACAAGCACATCTCCTCTACAGTCACACGTGAAAGCAAAAAAAATGTAAACAAATATTATTCCTTCTTGGTTTGACATTTGTATTTTGGCTATCTCCCTCGAACATTTTAATGCTTATGAAACATAAAGAAATTTTTTTCTCATTCTTTCTTTAGTAAAAGTTTCGTCTCATAATAGTACTATAGTAAATATATATACAATGGCGTAACCGTAAAATCATTGCTCTTCAAGTATAATATGCATACACACATATAATGTCAAAAGGTTGTTTCTATTGTCTCCCTCGATCTCCTACTACATTTGCATATGTTTTTCTCTATTTTCTATTCTTTAATTATTGTTAAATTTTCCCTCATTCTCAACTCCTCCCATCTATTGAGGGGTATACAAAAAAGAAATCAAATTTAATCATCTCCACGCCGCTCAGATGTCGCTTCGATCGTTCCTCTTCATAAGAGTACTATAAGAAATATATATACAATGCCAATGGCTTACCTTCGGGCCTTACGTTGGGCGCCATTTGAAATAGAAAAGGTAGAATAGAATAGAGGTGAAGAAGAAGAAAAAGAAATATTAAATAACGACGTTCATAGGACCGGCTAAGGACCGGCCGCAGTGCTGGCACTCCTCGCTGTCACTCCGGATGTCAGTGCAGTGACAGTTCTTCTTAGGCTGGAAGGAAAGATTTGACAGATATCAGAAACAATAATCAGAACAGAGGGAGAAAAAGAGAAACGGATAAAGACCCGGAAAAGAAGACCTAAGACGATTGGAGAGGATGTGCAGCCGTCCGCTGCGAGGGTCGCGGCATGCTTGCTGTGCTCGGCTTAGCTCGCCGGAATGGGGGGGATCTTGCCCTCGCAAACGGACCTCCTCCTATTTCAAAAACATATATCATGCCTGGAGAGATCGAAAAACCTAAAAGTCGATACCACCACTGATGATCCACCACATTTGAGGGCTGCAGGAGACGGCGCAGCTTGGCCTTATATTCCCACCCCTTTGTGGAATCCGGCAGGCCGTTGGAACTGGAACTCCTCTAAATGGTCATCATCAAACCTGAAAATGTCATTTTCGCCACTTCTCCTAGCTTACCTTTAATCACCCCCTGGAATAACACTTCATTTCTCCATTGAGCTATCGCTCAACCAAAAAATCACAAAAATTCGATTTTGTTCGACATAAAAAGTCATCAAAATTATCATTTATTGATGCATGGATTCATAAATGCGGAATTTGATTGATATTACATTAAAAGTCAATTTAATTAAACAAGAAATTTGGATATTTAATTTAACATATTTTAATATAATAAAAAAATCAAAAAATTTAAGAAATTGTAATATAAAAATGGTTATTTAAACAATAATCAAAAATATTAAAAAATATTAAAACACCAAAAAAAATCTGGAAAATATACCGGTTTTCCTTGGCAGACAAAACCCTCGCCAAAAGTCTCGCAATTACTTGTACGGTGTATCAATTCACACCAATAAAAACAAGGCGAACACCCTTTATATCCTACCTACAAATAGAGCTCTATGTGTGGTTCGTATCTAGGGGCAAAATCATGCTTCCCACGAGCGAGATTGGAAAGAATTCCTCCACGGAATCTTATCAAATTGCCGGTAAAATAATTGTCCACACTCTTTTGTGGCACGCAATACAAAAGTGAAAATTAAGACAATAACTTTAAATAGTATACAAGTAAAACTTTCAAAATAGACGTTAATATTTCGCTTGACGAATTAAATTGTAATACAAACAAAATATATATATATAAATACTTCGGACGCTCTTGCGCGTCGCTTCACTCGACCCCGCGCTCTTGACTGAGGTTCGTATGCGCTTTTGAAGGGGATTTAGAGCTTCTTGCTTGAATCCAGGAACTTTTGCTTGAAGATTTGAGCTTGAAGAATTTTTATCTTGAGTGGCTTCGGTTTTCGTGCGTAGCAGCACTCTGTACGACACGTCGTGCGAATTGGTAAACTTCGGCTAAAATTGGCTCGGACTTCGTAAAGATTTGGTTTATCAAAAATTTGTGTTTGGACCACAAAGAAAAACTATATGTGTAAATAGAACAAAAAACACCGAAAAGGGTGTCGTTCTGCGGCTTGCCGCCGGCACCTTACTTGGCACCCGGAGACTCACGGGCTATATGCTCGCTCTTCTTCTGGCCAAACTGCCTCAATCCCACGGCTTTCTTTGGATGGACGTTCGTCGTCGTTGGCAGAATTTCCACCCCATTCTATTTGTTAAATAGCGAATAGCGAAAATAGAACAATTGGTAAGCGGAATTCTGAAGGATTCTTTGTTCCTCCAAAAAAAAACTTTCAGTGACTTCTTTATTGTACGACTATCGAACTTCAAAATGCCCTCTAAGCTGAACAAAAAACTTCCACAGACCTTCTTTCTTATTCGTCGATCTTTCTTTTTTCTTTGTTCGATAATTCTTAAGCCGCCGACAATAGTTTTGCCAGTTCGCTGGCTAAACACATTGCGCCGCTGTTCGCGCGTTCAAATTCACCACGGTTGGCGTTCGTCCAGTCCGAAACAAATAAAGTATGTGAAATTTGTACCGTCTTGTTGTGCCAAAATACCTATTTATTCGTGTTCGTCACATTTGTTTTTGTTGGTTTATATAAATAATATATCATTATGTATATTGTCATTATGTTAGTCATTTTTTGTTGTCACTTATCGTTTACTGTCACTATATTTTTCTTGCAAAAATTATGTACATACATGTAAAACACAAACAAAAACTATAAAAACACTAATAAACTAAACAGTATAACATAAAAACAAACATCTCCTAATTGACTCATTCACATTCTTTCATCACTTTCGAACTCACTTTACCATTTTACATTTTCAAACCTTAAAGAAAACACAAAACCAATAACTCTAACCCAATCGTCACACACACCAACGACTATTGCACACCTCCCTTAACATTTTAGAACTCCCTATTCCAGTTCGCTTTCCAGGGAGACTTTCCAATTATCTGTCATCACTGTCTCCTTTTTCTTACAGCCATTTGTATCTTGTATCCATGGTATAAAGAATACAAGGTATGCTTGACAGTTCTGGTCGACTGAATCTTGACGTCATTGCGAGTGAATTTTCTTATTTATGATGTACTTTGATATTCTTTGGTTCTCAATCGGCAGATCGAAAAAAAAACTAAACAATAATTTATTTGTTATTGAGAATTGAAACATTCATAATTTATTTCATTTATATTATTGTATGTTCTGCAAAGACCAGCATCACCTCAAATTGATAGTGTTAAAAAGGTCCTTAGTGATTCTTAAGTGCTTAGTTAATCCCTGGCCTATTGTATATATCTATTTTGCTTGAAGAAGAGTTATTACGGTAGGTGGTTCATAATATGGTTAAACATATTGTTACAATTGATTAATGTTTAATTATCTATAGTTTTAGATGGCCAAACATTTCATGAAGAAAAAGTGCGAACGATTATTGAACAAAAATTCTCAGGATTCCAATTGCTTGAATTGAAATTATCTTGTGGTTTTTTGATAAATTTGATCTTCTCAAGGTATAATTAATAATTAAATTAAATAATGAAATTCTATTTAAACCAATTTTGTTTGTTTTGTAGAATTTACAACCAAGAATGCCCTTGAACAAGGTAACCAAGTCAACAGATATTGGAATTGTAGCCACACCGGAAACTTGTAGAATATGTGGATATAGGAAAGGAGAAGAGGAAATCGAAACTATAGAAATCCCATTTTCTTATAAATATTTAGTGGGTGAATTGAGTTTGGTTTTCAATTTCTATCTATATATAATATATCTATATCTATATCTATATATGTAAAACTTTGAAATAAGAAGATAAACTAGGTATTTCTCTTTTAAGTAATAGTTTTTATTTTTTTTTTGTACCTACGTTTGTTTCTTTTTTTCGTTATTAGTATTATTTAAAGACTTTATTCTAAAATAAAGTCTACATCTAAAGAACAAAAGTTTAATTTTTTCAGGTAAATTTACATCATCACAGTTTGTTAAGTGAAACTTTAAGTAATCACTTATCACATGTATCTTATTGCTATTGATTTTAATAAATTTGTTTTCAAGAGCAACAATTTTGCGGAGCTTGCAGTTATCTTCTTCCAATTGTTTTTTTTTTTTCTTTTTGGCAAAGCTGCAACTGTTTCTCCAACTCGATTATTTGAAGCTCTCTGCTACACTCCATATCAACTCTGTATATAAAAAAATTTTGATTTAACACAATGCTTTTTAATGTTTTAATATAAAAATGAACCTACTCTGTTTGAGTTGAAATTGAATTTTCCATCTCGACAACATGCTGCATTTGTTCTTGCATATTGGGTGAAACATTTTCTTTTTCTTCATAATGTTGGAGGCAACTTGCCACAGTTCTTCGGTTGTTCCTTTTGTCCGCCCTAAGAGTCCTTGATAAAGCAAGCGCATTGTCACCGCAACTTTCAGGTATGTTTCTGGTTGGTACGGCTTTCGGATCAAGTTTTGATTTAGGCAATGGCACATTCATAAGCTTATCTTTAAGACAATAATCGTCTTCTTTAAAATGCAACGATTATATTCGTGCAAAGCTGGTATTAATATTTTTTTTCCACAAGCTTTAACCCAAGCCAAACTCAGATTTGGATCTTTTGGGAAGCAAAAAAATCTCAGGTTTTCACATTTTTTGTTGTTTGAATAACTTTTGCAATTTTTCACACAACAGTAATTTGGCATATTTACATTTATGTAAATAGTTTGTTTATTTAAAAAGAAGTTACAATTATTTATATTTTTCAGGGGAACACTGTCTATTTACTTTTGCAAATGAAATCAACCAAAACATTAAGAAATAAAAACCGCACAAAACTGGCTGTCACTCGCAATGACGTCACACGAATACAAGATGGCGACCTATCATCTCATATACAGCATACCTTGTATTCTTTATACCATGTCTTGTATCAATGAGGGATGAGGCTGAACAACAAGGACGACGAGGTAAGTAAACAACAAAAAAAACAAAATCGCCTATCGGATTAAATTAATATCCTTTTATTTTCTTTTCAGGTAATCCCCAAATTGCAGCCACCACAGATCATCATCACCAATCTCAGCCAGGTAACGAGTAAACAATATGGTAAATAAACATTCATATGTGTGTTAATTTATATACATTGTTTTTGTTTTCTTTTCGTTTTAGGTAATTTTCATAGCGCCGACCAAAAACACTCTATATGAAGATATAAATCCTTCGTACGTATCACCCTTCAAAACCCATTTGTTTACATTGATGTATTTGTAATGTGGAAGAATTCAACGAGTAAAATTCACGTGTTTTCACGCATACATAGACACATTTACTGAGTTTTTACGGGAAATTTAATAAATTAGAGGAGAAATTAAACGCACACTAGGAAATACTTTATGAGGCCAGTTTCCGGTTTAGCTTGTAGGCAAACCAATATGGCTACCGAGGATTTATATCTTTACTAGAGTGTTTTTGGCGCCGACGACGACGCCTGGCTTGCCGAAGTTTTTATGAGAACCAGTGACGGCGACGGCTGCCGCTCAGGACTTTTTGGTGGGGAAGAACCCACGTGTTGAGTAAAACTCGGTTGTAAGTCGAAATGAATACTAAAATTTATTTCACTACGTTACTCTATATATATACAATTTTCTTGTCTTATCTTTCTATTCTTAATGTCTATGTTCTTATCTTTCTATTCTTAATGTCTATGTTGTTTACTTATGTAAATGTAATTTATCTGTAGATAACCGTCAGTGTATGCTTAGGGTGATCTGCCTTATCTTTATTTCACATACACATTGGGTTATCTATAGATTGGTCATGTTCATATTTGAACATTCTGCGGGCCAACAGAAAGTGCTTAAATTCTTTTTCTGAATATTATGCCTCGTATTATATAAATTACTAAATTAATAACCAAAATGCAACATAACATTAGTCCTCTGTGACCGCTTATGTGGTGAAAGTCCAAGCCCTTAAGGTGAATGTTTTCCTTCTTGAACCTTTCCAAGTCCCGTTGAATTTTGAGTAGTTCATTCTTGTTGTTTATTATCGTTGCGTGTATAGGTTTGATTCTTTCCTCTGCAACTTCGTCCATATCATCTGTTCCTCGAAATGGCTGATGGTGTCAGATTTGACTTGTTGCGGTGAAGTAAGGAAACCTCCGTTGTATCTAACCGTGCATTGTGGCCTTAATGTTAGAAGCCCTTGTGCTGGAAGCTTAACCAATTTGTGTTCAGAGTTTCCACAGCTTACATAAATAGCCGTGGTCGTAAATTGCTTAAACAACCATGTATTTGGTTTAGTCAACTCAATCCATTTGTCTTGCTGACTAACTCGTTCAAAATGACAGCTTGTTGTTTTTGTTTTCTTTATTGGTGATATCTCATATGATCCATCTGCTGCAGTTTTCCATGGCCAATTACCATGGCAAATATAGTGCGTTTCTTCGTTTTTTACACAGAGATTTAGTTGTGCCTGACTCATTAGATTATATGCGTCTAATTGGAAGTTGAACACAAGTATTTCGGTGTATATTTTTGGGTCACAATAATATCTCCCTGACGTATTGGCACGTCAATTACCCGAAAAACGTCCGATGCTTCTGAGTGAAGTAGTGGAATCTCCGCGTCTATTACTAAACGCCGGCCAAGTATGAATCCCCTCGCTTTCATTTGGCGAAATGTTTCTTTTAATTCATATTTTGTACCATCGCCAGGTAAACGAAACTTCCCTAAGATTTTATTCCGAATCTTGTGAATCTCTTCTTGTAGTTGGGACGGTTTTAATAATAACGGATTTATATGGTGATTATTTACATCAATGAGGATGCTTATAACTGCCATTTGCACATCATTACATTCACTTAACATTGCATCAAGTTGCATTGCTGCTAACTGAAATATCATTCCTGCTTTGTATGCATTATGAGCTTGAAGTGTCGTATTGCGTATTTCATTAATTTGACCATTAATTCTTATAAATTGGTCGTTTACTTCTTCTGTCGTTTTCTTTAAGACATTAACTGTAGCATTTACCAGTGATGTTTGCCTCTTGTTTAAGCTATCCAGTTCATGTTGGTTGTCCAAAAGATTTTTTATGTTTTCTTCTAAGGATTCTCTGTCATCACTGTCCATGATACCGAATAATATGTGGTAGAGTGAACCAACAAATTCAAGTGGAGCTCTTTTTACCCTGTTGGTTATTATTAATAGTTTGTTATTTTCAGCCAGTACTTCATATCTTCTCTTTAAGTTTGCTGTTATTAAACTGCACTGCTCGCTGAAGTAGAACATTTTGGAACACTTGTCTTGTAGTTTAGTTATGTAGCTTGAAATGTTATTGGTTTCTTCAATATATGAATCTAAGTCGTAGTAAACTACAAGTCTCCATTTTGATGCCACGACATCCATTTTTCCGATTGGGTCTAAGTAAATTCCCACATTTTCGTCTAAGTTTTTAATTGTCATCTCAAGTGTTGTGCTCATATTGGTTACTGAACTCTTTGCACGTCCAAATGCAATTAATACCAATAACATCAACATCAAAAATTTAATTCCATTCATTTGTGTGTTTTTTGATCCATTATATCCTTTTAAGCGGGTGAGCTGGCATGTTTGCTGTGAAATGTTACTCTCCGATTCTTCTTCAGACGTCTCGAGTGGACATAATTTATGTATTGGTCTTTTGTAGAGTCCGTCCTTTGTTTTGAGTGTAACTACTCGTACATTGCCGTCTGACCCTTTGTGGACTTCAACAACGCGTCCCATGGGCCACCTCGGCGGTTGTGTATTTTCGTTTTTTATAATAAGGATTGCACCTTCCTCCAGATTCTTCTTTTCAGATTTCCACTTGGTACGTTTTTGAAGAGACACCAAGTATTCGTCCTTCCATTTTTGCCAAAAGTCTCGTTTTAATTTTTGCACCAGTTTCCAGCGATCTAAGGACCAATTTTTTCAAGTTCTCCTGATTCAGGAGAATCCAATAACGGACGTCCCACCAAAAAATGTCCAGGTGATAATACATCAATGCTGTCTATGTCATTACCCATCGCACGCAAGGGACGTGAGTTTAATATTGCTTCTATCTGACATAGCAATGTTGTCATCTCTTCAAATGTTAATTTAGATTCTCCCATTATTCGTTTCAAATGGTGTTTCATTGACTTGACGGCTGCTTCCCAAAGCCCTCCAAAGTGAGGACTTGCGGGTGGGATGAAATGCCATTCCACCTTGTCTTCAGCTAACCTTGAAGCGAGTGACGCGTTGTTTTTGATGGCGTTCTTGAATTCCTGATCTTAACATCGATTCGCTTCAATGAAATTAGACCCATTGTCTGAATATATGTGAGCACTTTTGCCACGTCTTGCAAAAAATCTTCTTAGTGCTGCCCTGAATGCTTCTGTTGTAAGGTCACTCACTGGTTCCAAGTGAATGGCTTTTGTAGCCATGCATACAAAAACTGCAATGTAGCCCTTGTATGCTTTCTGTCCTCGACCTCTTGATGTTCGCATCAATATTGGTCCAGCATAGTCGACTCCAACATGTTGAAATGGTGGAGAAACTGTAGTTCTTTGCTTTGGTAGATCTCCCATTATTTGGTTCGCACCACTACTGTTGTATCGAATACAAATCGGACAACTACGACAACATCTTCTTATTAGTGTTTTAATACCAATTATGTAGTATCTTCTTTTAATATAGGCTTCCATCACCGAATTTCCACCATGTAGTGTAGCTGCATGTGCTTCTTTAACGATCAAACTGGCTAGTTTACATTTATCCAGTATTATTGGGTGTTTCTGGTTCAAAGGCAACTTTGCATACTTAAGCCTTCCACCCACTCTTAAGATTCCTTCATCATCTTGGTAAGGTTTCATTTGAATTATTTTGCTGTTTAAAGGAATGTCCTTTTTGTTTTCAATTTTTTGTAATTCATTGCAAAATTGTATTATTTGCTGTTGTTTGATGATCAAAATTCTCGCCTGCGACAGTTCGGATACAGTTATTGATCCTGGCGTTGTTTGTTTGTATCGAAACCACTGCATAAAACGAAGCACATATGCAACACTTTTCTCAATTTTATTGATGTTCGATAATCGTTCGATTAAAGTCGATACAAAATGTTTCTTGCATTGTAATGTTGACATCATTCTTAGATCTGTTGATGGTGCCAGGTGTTGCTGTTGCGGCCAATGGTGTTTTGATTGTTTCAGCCACTGCGGACCTGTCCACCATAGTTCGTGACCAGCAATTTTTGAAGGGCATATGCCACGTGATGCAACATCGGCTGGATTGTCTTTCGAATTTATATGCAGCCGTTCGATATTATCCATTAGACTCTTGATGTCAGCTACTCTGCTTCGTATAAATTTTTCTTTACTCTTGCTGTTTTTTATTCACCACAAAGTAATAGTGGAATCACTCCACCCATAGTATTTTGTATCATTTGAGAAATATTTTTTTATCTTGTTGAATAACCTTGCAAGTAGTTGAGCTGCACATAACTCTAATTTGGGAAGAGTTTTTTTTATTTTTGATGGGTGCCACCTTAGTTTTGGCTGTTAGTATTTCAATTGTCATATTTGTTTAAACGTATATGACAGCTGCATATGCTTTTTCTGAAGCATCCGCAAATCCGTGTATTTCTATTGGACCTGCTTCGTCATTAAATATCCATCGTGGGATTTTAATTGATTTGATTTCTTGTAAGTTTTGTTGAAAGGTCATCCATTCTGTCTTCATGATTTCATCAAGTTCATCATCCCAGTCATAGTTTGATTGCCACAATCTTTGTATGAATATTTTAGCTCTTATCGTGACTGGAGCAAGCCATCCAATAGGATCGAATATTTTTGCAATATTTGATAACACACCTCTTTTGGTTTTTGAAATGCTCATTTTAGATGAATCTATAACAAATCGGAACTTGTCTTGATCTGGATCCCAGTGAAGTCCCAATGTTTTCATAGTTTCGCCTTCTTTGACATCAATTATTTTATGCTCATCATTCGACATTATGCCAGTTAGCAAATTTTGATTGTTTGAAGACCATTTTCGTAATTGAAAACCAGCATTTGAAAGATTGTCACTCACTGCTCTTATTATGTATCTGCATTCGTCTTCGTTGTTGGCACCTGTCATTAAGTCATCCACGTAAAATTCTTCTCTGCTGCTGTTCCAAACGTAACTGTTGTCAGTTTATATTCTCTTATATTGTCCTTTGGTTGTTCTCTCCAAAATATTCGATGATACTCTTGATGTTCTTCAGCTATGTTGATCTGCCTGTACATTTTCTCGATGTCTGCCGTAACTACATATTTCCATTGCCTCCATTTGATGATGATGTCAAAGATATTGTTTTGTAGTCTAGGGCCAATCATCATTGCGTCATTAAGGCTGTATCCGTTGGACGTCTTCGCTGAGGCATCGAATACAACTCTGGTTTTTGTTGTTAGGCTTGTATCTTTCACAACTGCATGGTGCGGTAGATAGTATTTGCCCATATTTTCGTGTTGTTTGTCAACCTTGACCATGTGGCCCAGGTTTTCGTATTCTCGCATAAACTGTATGTAGTCGATTTTTACCTTGTTAATAATCTTTTTCTCAAGCTGTAAGAATCTAGCTAAAGCTTGTTTTCTAGATTCTCCAAGCTCTATATCTGTTCTTAGTGGCAACATAACTACATATCTGCCATTCGTATCTCTTGTTGTTGTTTCTGCAAATGCTTGCATTCAGATGTCGTTTTCTGATATTTCATTATCTTTTCCTATTTCTTCAATCTCCCAGAACTTCTCCATCGATGACGTAACCGCTGACATGATTTTACCACATTGTCGTTTCTCGTGTAGTGAGCCGGAAACTATCCACCCGAAAATCGTATTTTGTCCCACGATGCCATTGTGCTTCCTAACTCCTTCTTCAATTAACTTTGGATACAAGTCACTTCCGATGATAATGTCAATACGATCTTTTGTATTTAGGTTTGGATCTGCCAGAATATAGTTTCCCCACTCATTTTTATTAAATTCAAATGATTCGTCAGGTAGTGGTTTTATGAGGATGGGTAATACCAAAAACTCTGCTTGCATTTTGTTATTGCTCATAAATCTTGGTCTTATCTCTAAATACATTCTTGATTTTGATGTACCCACTGCTGCATCTGAGAGTCCAGTTAATTCTGTATTTATTCTTTTCCTTGGAAAGGAGAGGATCTGCGTTGCTTCCTCAGATATCATTGATATTTGAGAACCTTGATCAATCAATACCTGAAATAGACTTGTTTCACCATTTGACTATTTGGCTGATATCTGTGCTGTAGCTAATATTACCATTGGACTGTCTATCTTCTTTACCATAAGGGAAGATAATGATTTCTCTTTTTTATTGTTGTTGACGAGGGGCTCAATTGTTTGTATTGATTTCCCTCGACCTTTTTCTTCGTTTGGTAGTTTTCGTTATGTAGTAGAGTGTTATGCGATTTATTACACTTCTTACATTTTATTTGAGAGAAGCATTTGGTTTCTGCACTGTGTTTAAGACATATACTGCATATTTGCTTATTGCGTATATATGTATGCTAATCGATTGGGTATCTCGGTGTTTAAGAATTTCTCACAATACAAAATTCGATGCCCACTCTGCTTACAGAATTCACAGTTCCACTCCCTTCTGTCTGATTGGAAATTTCCAACTTGTTTTTTATATTCTTTGCTTCGAGTCATTGTTTGTTGTTGAGACTCAAGGGTTTTAAATAATTGCTGAAGAAAGTCCATAACATCCTCCAGTTTTTGTATTTGGCTTGGTTGTTTGATGTGTTGCTCATATAATTGTAAGCCCTCCTTGTCAAATTTTCGAAGGAGTAGGTGAGCAAATATTTCATCGTTTTCATTCTTATCTTTGCCTATTGTCGTTGTGATGATGTAAATACTTTCCTTTGCTGCATCGTGAAGTTTTTTAACATTAGAAGGTGATGTAGCGTTCATCATTGGCATGTCCAGCAAGTAATTCAATTGTGTGGAGAAATTGATTCTTTTGTTTTCGTACCTTCTGACGAGAGTCTTCCATGCTTCATTAGAAATTGCTGAAGATCCTTGTATGAGGCTAGCAATTGAAGTTCGAGCTTCGCCGGTTATACATGATCGCAAGTGATTTAATTTCACAGAATCTGGCACATTATTCTTATTGTGAACCAAATCTATGAACAGGTCGGAGAATATCTTCCACTCTTCAATTTTTCCATGGAATTTAGGCAGTTCAATTTTAGGACTTCTTGTTGATACATTTGCATATGGATCAGATATTATGCTTTTATGTTTTTCTTCCAAATTGGAAAGAAGTAATTTAACATCTTCTTCCAACTCGATTACATAATTTTCTTCTCTGAATGCCTCTTCTTGTATTGGATTCATCTTAGACAGTTCAACTTGCAGTCGGTCATTCCATAGTTTCAATTTTCCAATCCATATGTTTTTGGTATGAGGATGGGAAATTGCCTCTAGTTTCGCCTCGTCGTTTTTTGTAAGCTCTCCATTATTATACGTATTTTCGTCAAATCTATATGAGTTTCATGATTTGTTATTGTTTTCATCATGATCTCATTCATTTGTTTTTGCTGCAAGTCTAGTCCAGTGGCTATCTGCTGATTAACAGTTTTTATTTCTGCTATTTTGCTGGATAACGTTGCTTCGCTTGTGCTTTGTTCTACACTGTCTAGATCTTTGTTTTTCAGCAAATTTTGAATTTTCTGAAAGTAATTTTCTGCTCCTTTCATCCATTGTTCCTCAAAATAGGGAACATCAATGACACCAAGCATATGAAGTAGCTTGTCATTTTCCTTGAATGCTTGAAGGTTCTTTTCAGCATAGACAAGAATTTCTTGATTTTTGCTGCGCGTTGTTACACTTTCTCCTTCTTTTAATTATTTTTCAAGGTTTTTTAATATTTCAACCTGTTTTCCAATAACTTTTAAATGCTCTGATGACATTGTTGAATTTGTTTTTTTTTTTTGTATTATTTTATCTGTTTATCTGTTTTTTTTTCACTTGTCAGTATTTAAGCTCTGACAACGCTTTTTCACTGAATATGATTTTTTTTTTACTTGTCAGTATTTGTAGCTCTGACACGCTAATTTTCACTTTATCAGTATTTGTAGCTCTGATAACGCTAAATTTACACTTGTTCGTTTATTAAAATCTCTTACCACTGGTGGGGGAAAATTTTAATATATGTACGTCTCGAAGGACCAAATGTTGAGTAAAACTCGGTTGTAAGTCGAAATGAATACTAAAATTTGTTTCACTACGTTACTCTATATATATACAGTTTTCTTGTCTTATCTTTCTATTCTTAATGTCTATGTTGTTTACTTATGTAAATGTAATTTATCTGTAGATAACCGTCAGTGTATGCTTAGGGTGATCTGTCTTATATTTATTTCACATACACATTGGGTTATCTATAGATTGGTCATGTTCATATTTGAACACCACGTCCCAGCAACGAGTACAAATATCGTGACTAAACGATTATTTACTTCTTTTTATTCATTTAATTAATTCATTTGTTTTGTTTTCATTTTAGATCTTTCTTCAGCGCTGAAAATGTCTCAGTTTGCCGACGGTTCTCCCAGCTGCACCATCGCCACCGTTCTAGGCAGCCATAACAGTTATGATTATCAATTAAATGGTATTAAAATATGGAACATGCATGTGGAAAGAAATATCAATAAAAGATGGTAGTTTTGTTATTATTTATTGTTAATTTATGAGCTTTTACTAAATATACACAAATATATATGTGATACAATAGCAACATAAATAAAAGTTCATTTTAAATAAAAATAATAACCACAATAAAATTAAAATTCAACTTACTTGGAGGACTCCTGGGACTTGGTGATTTAAGACGACGTTCGAAAATGTCGTTTAGGTGATGGACTTTTGTGTAAACTGCTAATGTATAGCGACGTCTGTGCTCTGGACTTGGAGATCGACTTAATTCAAAACTTAAATCTGATTTTGAACTTGTTGAACTGGAATAAAGTGAATTACTGCTACAGCTTTGTACGTCTATCGCGGCTACTTTTGCCGCTTCTCTCACGATCCAAAAGCGCATGACCACCAGGGAGCTTGGAATGCATCAAAGGATCATTCCATTCACCACCCCGGCCTGGGAATTTAACTTTTTGTACAATCACTTCCATTGTTGGACGCAAACCTGTCTCGCCTCATAATGAGATGTCATATGTGCTGGCAGTTCTGTGTTTCTAGCACTGCGGTCATAAGGATCTAAATCTTCGTAGATTGGAAGTGGTGGTCCTAGGGCAAACGAGGCGGAATCAGACCGATTGGTTCTTGATAATTCTGATGTCTTGGATATTGGATATTATGGAACAACCTTTAAATAAGTAATTCAATCAATTCAAATTCGTTTTGGATCTTAAATTTACTTACTTCTGGTGGTGTAGCTGTTCTTGATATAGTAGTTATCTTCGGACTTCTTAGCATCTTCCTCCTTCTTCTTGGCATCTTCGAGATTCATCTTTGCATTGCACAGGTGGTGAAACATGACCTGCCTGTGCTATTTTTACCAAATGCTTCAATTTATTCAGCTTTTATTTGAACCAATTGGCTTAGCTATGAATGGCTAGGAAAAGTGTCAACAAAAAGAGCGATCCCTCAACTTCATAGCAACATTTACGACATGTTTATCCTTCTCGACAAATAACGCATGTCAGACCGGTTTCGGAATAGAACGATTTGATTGTTAGGAACAAAATCTTGTCGTGAAGTGTAATTTCTACTAAAAAAAACAAAAGAATATTCATATAATTTGATTTTAAAATGAATGTGACGAACACACTTACCTTGAACTTTTACCTCTTCGTGGCCGATAATTTTTCGCTCCAGAGTAGACATGTTGGCATTGTAACTTCCTTTAGGGAATTCCACTTCTTCTGTTGCAACATTCTCCATGATTTCTTTTTCATCTAAGGAGTAAATTAAGTGCAAATTCATTATATATTTTTTTAAAAAAACAAATTAATATTTTAGATTTAAATTGTTTTACCTTCATTTGCTTTACTGGGAATGAATTTTGTTTTGTTTACATTTTGTTGAGTTGTCAAAATTCTCACCTCGTTGTTAATCTGTCAAAACTCAGCCGAACTCTAGGGCGCACCTATACTTTCTGCATTATTTTTTCTGTTTTTAGCGAAATTTTCCATAAAAATAATAGAATTTGTATGCCAAAAGTAGTCAAATGTTATTTTTAGCAAAGTTTTCACAGAAAAGAAGTATCACAATTCATTTTTCTTCAAATATTGAATTAATTTTTCAATTTTTGAATTCAACGGATCTCTTTTTTGAACGGCTGAGTTCACCTCACATTGTTTTCCCCCTAACTGTGCATATTGAGCCCCAAAAGCCCATAACAACTACATAGAATCTGGATTTTTCCATAAGAAATGCATGGGACAACTAACACATGCTTATGCTAACGGGCAAAATGTGCTCAGTAGAGCTTGTAGGTCGAAAGAGAGCAAACCCCATAAGTCGGTTCTCTTGGTAGATATATTTCTCTATGGTTTCAGGTAGGACGGGTACCGGTCGGGACTCTAGATAATATATTTCATCTATGGCTTGTAAACGGGGTAAATATTTCTTTCCTTGTAAAGAACAAAACTACTCAATTAACCATCTGTTAATCTTAGGCTGTCATTTGACTAAAGCTGGGAAAGTGTGCGTAAAATTGAGCAAAACCCAATATATTCACACATTTAGTCCTCAGACTAATCAAATTTCTTTACCTTAAAAGTTTCATGGCCGCGTTTAAAAACAAAAAGACATTTTTAGTCAAAATAAAAGCTGTAAATGTTTATTAAATTTAATAAAGTTAGACAAAAATATATTTAATGGTTTATTATTGCGTTTTTTTCAGCTACTGTTATACTACTTGAACGCACTCTATGACTTACTTTAAGAATGACCGAGCTAATGGAGTAAAAAGCCAAGCGTAGCTGACTTCATGTTTGTTTCGCGTGGTATAAAGAAACAGATGGGAAATTCTAAAACCATTGATAGTTCAATTCTCCTGTGTTTCCCATAAATAAATCGGGGAGGTCTAATCTAACTGCTCAGAGTATACTCGAAGTACTCATTAACTGCTCTGAGTTAAAAAAGAAAAACGCGTAAATCCAACATTACGCCTTTTCTGCAAAATTGCATATGTAAATACATGTTAACATCTCTGTTCTTCAGCCAGACAGCCAACATGACGACAAAACCAAAACGTCAAAAATCAACGAAACGACCTTTTTGTCCTTCTATTTTTTGAGGTTAACTTGGCGGGCATAGTCATATCAGAGTAAATTCTTTCTAATTGTTCTAATTTGAATATATTAACCCACATAAAATAATAAAAGTAAACTAAAAGCATGTACAATGTAAATTAAAATAGAAATCTTGAATTTAAATAATTTTTATTAACAGGAATTTTGTAACTTTAGTGAACACAATAAATACAAAACTGAATTCTTACTTGAAGTGTTTCAATAAGTTACAAAATCTGAAGAGTTGCGCTTTAAACGTAACATTTTACAAAATTCTTTTAAGAATTCATCTTTAACAAGTAATATCGAATATGCTTAGCAGAACCCCACCTGCCTCCCTTGCAAACCAGCCTAGTGAACCGATCGCGCCAGAAAACGCTGCGAAAGAATACAACTGCAAAGCGTGTAGCGCATCGGATTCAACGGACAACATGGTACTGTGTGACAACCCCAGATGTGGCTCTTGGTTTCACTATAATTGTGTAGGTGTCGATGGTCTCGTTGCTCTTGGCCCTTGGATGTGTGCGACGTGCACCCAAGCTGATGCCGAGGCTGCAGGATCATCTACAGCAGCAGCCAAATTGTCAATTATAAGGCCATCAGCGGCATCTCGTATTTCTAGGTCATCAGCAAATTCGCACGTTTCCAAGTCTTCAAAGGCATCAAACAGCAGACAGCTTCAACTTGAATTGAAGAAGTTAGAGGAAGAAAAACGTTTAACTGAAAAGAAAGCACAAAGCGACCGAGAGTACATCAACAAAAGTACAAAATCCTGAGCCTAATGGAGGATGCTGAATCCAATTCAGATGAAGAAGACGATACACATTCTAATGCGTCTGCCACAGGTAGAACCTCCAGATGGCTCAAAGATGCTAGATCTAATATTCAAAGCACTAAACTGACACAGCCAAACAACGATCAAATATGTATGAAGAAAAAACTTCCACATCAGAGTGCAACTGCAGATGAAAATCAGGAAGAACAACAACAAAACTGTTTGCCCGAACCGACGAACTGCCGAACATCTGAAACAAATTTCATAACATTTGGTTCACCACTTACGGAGGGAGTACGCCATGAACCACTGCCGCAACGACCACCTGTTAATGATTCATTTTCACCAGCAATTCCAACCAAATTACCCACAACAGCACTCCTCACCTATCGACTTACCATTTACAGCTACTTGTTTTGGTGCGTCCAACCCAATCATCACGAGAAACCATCTGGCGGCTCGTCATTCGATATCAAAAGAGTTGAAAAGTTTTAGTGGTGATCCCGATGAATGGCCTCTCTTTATAAGAAGCTTTGAGCGTAGTACAGAGTTGTGTGCCTTTTCCAGTGAGGAAAACCAGTCACTTAAAGGTAAGGCTCTAGAATCAGTTAAGAGCTTATTGACTCAGCCGGATTTTGTTCCACGAGTGATTTCAACTCTAAAAATGTTATTTGGAACGCCAGAATATATAATTGAAACGCTAATAAACAAGATACACGTCACTCCGTCACCGAAAGCTGATAAACTTGACAGCATAGTCAACTTCGCAATAACCGTGCAAAATCTTTGTGCTACTATAGAAGCGACTGGGTCTGTTCTTTATTTAAGTAACCCTACTCTGTTAAGAGAGCTTGTGGACAAACTACCTCCAGCAATACGACTGAATTGGGCTATGCACACCCAGTCTCTTCCCATTGATAATCACAATCTCTCACATTTCAGCACATGGCTCTACAAAATGGCTGAAGCTGTTAACCGTGTCAGTCTTCCAAGTACAATGAGTAGTGATAAACAGATTAAACCAACTAAAGACAAAGGATTTCTTCATGCACATTCGCAAGACTTTGAAGCAAATAAATATGCATCGGCCAAACATAATTGTTGTGTTTGCAAGGGACAGTGTACATCCATTTCGAATTGCAAACAGTTTGAAAGCCTAAGCCTTTCTTTAAAGTGGGCATTTGTTCGTGACCAAAGACTTTGTCGAAGTTGTCTCGGCAACCATGGGAGGCAGAGATGTAAGATTGAGACGGTGTGTGGTAAAAATAATTGCTCTTTTAAGCATCACCCTTTGCTGCATAATGAAGGATTTTGGAACACATAAAACGCAAAATGAGACCAAAAAGTCTGAAGACACATCAACTCATCATGACGACCATCTTTATCACCACAACTCTGAAGCAATCCTTTTTAGGGTGATTCCGGTGACCCTCTATGGCAACGGTTCTAAGGTAAATATTTGTGCCCTGTTTGACGAAGGCTCATCAGTGACCTTGTTAGATGAGGAAATAGCTCGTCAGCTCAAAGTTAAAGGCATTGCTACACCGTTGCGATTGAGATGGACTGCGAACGAGCATCGCTGTGAGAATGACTCTGAAATTTTGGATCTTAAAATATCAGGTATTTCTTTTCAAAATAAAAAGTATACGATAGAAAAAGTCCACACTGTAAAAAGCCTTCAACTACCTCTGCAATCTGTAGATAATGAAAAGCTCCAATTACAGTTTGATTATTTGAAAGGTTTACCAATAAGTTCCTTTACCAGCCAGAGACCTCGGTTACTTATCGGCATTAATAACTGGAAGCTGGGTTTACCTTTAAAGTTTAAAGAGGGTGCTGCCGGTCAACCTGTTGCTACCAAGACACGACTGGGCTGGACAGTTCATGGTTTCTTTAAGAATACTCCTCATGAAGAAATGACAACGACTGCCAGCTGCAATTTTCACGTATGCAAGTGTGAAAAACGTGACGAGAATGAAGGAAACCTTCAATAACTTGTGAAGCAGTTTCTGTGCTACGAAAACCTTGGAGTGTCTGTACCAAATAGTATGTTAATTCCTGTTGAAGAAGAGCGTGCCCTGGCCTTGTTAAAGGAGCTAACCTGTCGAAAGCAAGGATACTTTGAAACGGGACTTCTATGGAAAGAAGATGACATCGTATTGCCAGACAGCTTTGAAATGGCATCTAATCGCTTTAAAAGTTTACAAAAGCGGATGGCAAAGGACCCAGAACTAGGTAAACTACTTCAAAATAAAATTCAAGATTATCTTCTTAAAGGCTACGCGCGAAAGCTGTCCCCACAAGAATTAAAGGGCAACTGTCAGCGTTTGTGGTACCTACCCGTATTTCCCGTGACGAATCCGAACAAGCCCGAAAAATTGCGGATTGTTTGGGATGCTGCGGCCAAAGTCCGAGGTATGTCGTTGAATTCGTTTCTCTTGAAGGGCCCAGACCAGCTTACTAGTTTAGTCTCAGTACTTTATAAGTTCAGAGAAAAGAACATTGCTCTTTGTGGAGACATTATGGAGATGTTCCACCAAGTAAGGATTCGACATGAAGATGAATACTCCCAGCTTTTTTTGTGGTGCGATAACGAAAAAGAGTATCCCGAGACCTACGCAATGACTGTCATGACGTTTGGTGCAACCTGCTCACCCGCTTCTGCCCAATATGTTAAAAATGAGAATGCGAAAGAGTTTGCGGAAACCTACCCAGCAGCAGTAAAGGCAATTCTGGAAAATGACTATGTTGATTACCTGCTTGTTAGCGTCGATACTCACGAAGAAGCGATAGAGTTAGCTAGGTTAGGTTGCAACGAGGTAGGGTAGAGGAAAAGGAAAAAGGTAAGAAAGAGGAAGAGGTATCGGGAGCCATTGGTATAGAAGTATGGTGTCATTTGTATTGAGGTAAGACACCCTATAATGACATTGGGTATCATTTCATAACTAGGTCGGGTGTCAGTTGTCGTTCGGCAAATGGGGGAGGTATGGGTAGGATAGGTTCGAACGAAGAAGGTAACTCTGGGATGGGAACTAGGATAGGGATTGGGCAGGGGAAGGAATGTCCGTTACGGTAGCTGCGGCATGCTTGCGGTGCACAGCTGAGCTCCTCGGATGTTGGGGGGTCTTGCTACCGTAACCGGAACTCACCTATTTGCAAAAATATAGATCATGTCGGATATTTTGAAATTAGGTGTGCACTACAACCACTTCATTCACTTTTCTCGGCGGTCGCTGATGACGTCACGCCTTGCCTTTTCCCTTCCTGGAATCTACTCGGCCTGGTTTTCGGATTCCCCAAAAGCGGAACCAGGAAAGGCCACTGCCGTGGAATTACATTTCCGCCAAGCCTGAAATTAGTTACCCCATACCTCACCCCCTGAAATATCTTCACTATTCCATCTTTAAATTCAAATCACAACCCAAAAAGAAAAACACACTTGAATTCATATCATCGCATATACAAAAAATCTTAACTATTTTATTCACTGAAATTTATCACTAAAAATTCGTATAAACAATAAGAAAGAACAAGACTACTAGGGAAATTTCTTCGACGGTTCCCCACAACAAAAAAACAACAACATCGGGAGCTTTAATCGCCGGAGCCACGCGGCGAGTCTTTGCTTCTCTAGCGTCCCGTATCTGGATCGTTTCTTATACGAGTTATTTTTGTTCTCCCTAATCGAGCCCTAATTTCCTGCCTACAAAGAGCTCCTTGTGGGTGGATAAAAAGGGGTGATGCAAAATATTGCGTCGCGAGGGACGTAAGAGGAACCCTTCTTCACACTGGCGACGTCGGCGACTTCTTCCCTAATCGGAATGAACCAAAAAAAATCAGAAATAACAACAAAAAAAACTAACGCAAATGAATATAAATTTGAAAAACGAAAAGTAACAAAAAAAATGAATAAACAAATATAACATGAAAAACCAAAAAGTAACGGAAATTTTTAAATAAATGAATGTAATAAAAAAAACAAAAAGGTAAGAAAAATTTAAATAAATAACTATATATATAAGAAATAAATAATACGAATGAAACGATAATATAAAATAATAATTTAAAACGAAAAAAACAAAAAAGGTTTAGGGCAATAAATCCTAGTATCGTAGGTAGTGTCGTGTATGTAGCGAAGGCATAGTATGCATGTATGTACGTATACATGTACATATATCAGTGGCGTCCTGTGCGCTGTACGCCTCGAGGTCCAGACAGGATCATCCAGCTCTTGCGTAATCTTTTTTTTTTTGTTTCACTGCGCGGGCGGATTTTTCACAGAAATACTGAATAAATATTTGTTACTTGGTAGCCCGGGTAGTTTCACAGGCTTTTTTTTTCCGGATAGGGAATTCCTTCAATCTGCTTGCCGGGTATGTCCCGCGATCGAAATTGCTTTCCTCGCTTCTGTTCACTTATCCACCCGCGCAGTTTACACTTCACTAGCAATAATCAATGATTAAATTTGAATTACACTTCCTTTTTTTGTAATTACTTCAACACCAACACGACTTCCTTTTTTTTCTTGTAATTGCTTGATGATATCACTACTTCTT
Organism: Eupeodes latifasciatus; assembly: GCA_920104205.1. Taxonomy (NCBI): domain Eukaryota; kingdom Metazoa; phylum Arthropoda; class Insecta; order Diptera; family Syrphidae; genus Eupeodes; species Eupeodes latifasciatus. The sequence continues at coordinate 23,475,558 of OV049927.1, forward strand.
TTTTTCCACTCGGCCGTCTTTACTCGGCGATGCCTCCGAACCGATTGCCACCCACTATTGCTAGTTGAGCTGGTGACATACATCCGAGGCACTACTATACGCACCGAGTGTACATCGCCTCATACTATACTTAATCCATCACCTCATCCGATATTATATTCATATCCATCCTATGTAATTTAAATACCGTCAGCTGTTGGGTTCAACGGCTTCTACTTTTATATACACACGATTCCTATTTACCGACGTCGGTTGTGTATTAAGATAGAGTGAGTTACTCCCTCTACCAGTTAGCATTAGTTAACATAATTTGGGTTTGGACCCTCGCTAACTTGTCAACCAGCAACGACAGACGTCAGATAGCAATTTTGTTTATTTTATTTCAATTTTTGTTCCGTGCACAAGTGCCTCCGTTAATTATTAAATTATTTTAATTCGAATTAACAAAAAAAAGGTATAAAAACAAGCAAGAGTTCGGATCAAAACATAAAAAAAACAAGAAATCTACAAAAGGAAGGAAGAGGAGGAAACATACATCCCATAACTCCAACCTGGGAGCGGCAGGAATCCCCGAGGCCGAAGCTAAGTATCATTTTTTTTCCTTCTTCTCTACCTTCATAGCCTTAAGTTTTTCCTACAGGTTAGGATCTTACGACACTGGGACGAGCTAACGAAGGACTTAGGAGCAAAAAGATACGCGAAAACATGGAATGGAATATATAAATAGATACATATAGTTTCCTAACCACATTTTTATCTTTCAGGAGCAGCCACAACAAAACTCCGGATCTGGCAGGTCTCTCGGATACAACATAGACGGTGAAGGCTGCTGGTCCTCTAGATTTCAAAGTGCGGAAAAACTCACGCCCACAAATGCCCGGCTTTGCAAGACTAATCAACACAAAGTAAGGATTAATATGGAGGTGAGGTACATAAGGTTAAGATTTAGGATATTATTATATGAAGGTGTATTAACATAAGTTTTTAGTTTTAAGACGTATTACTTTTTCTTTATATAGTAAATTCGCAGCTTAAAGCAAATAAAAGAGCTTTCACTCTGTTGTTGTCGATTAAGTGATTCATGGTGTTGTTGTTTAGGTCAATGACCTTTTTCTTTCCTTCTCGTAAAATAAGCTGTTACGTTCGCGATTCTAGTCATTTTTTTTTTCTTTGGCCTTAGTAAGGTGATGAATATTGGCACATGTGATGCAAAAAATAGGTTCATAGGGACGGTTATTTTTGAATAAATTAACAAAAGTTAATAAATAACACGAATATGGGACGATACTTATTTTGACCTATTCTATATCACAGTTTGAGGGGAGGATTTGAAATAAATAATGAAAACGTACACACAAACAAAAAATCAGTCTCGAAAAGATATCACAGATGGGGTTGGCATTAGATTCCAATAAATAGGAGATGTAAGTTATACAAAATATCACAGGTTGCTTATGGATTCCTAGTTCAGTCTTTAGGTTCGAATTTCATTTATCACAGGTATGACTAGGTAAATTTTTAATAGAATTGCATATAGAGCGCATATGAAATGCGATGTCTCTTTGACTTGTTACAACCAACAACCTCGAAATTGGTGGTGCTAAATGCAATTGCCTATGATTTTCATTAAGAGACGATTTGCACTGGAAATCAAAGAGTTTGTGTGTATCACAGTTTCAGATTAATTTCATTATTGCTTCAAATCTTTGGCATGGAAGATTCCAAAGGCCTTCCCTGCTAAGTTTTCCAATTCGTACATATTCTTACCCACGGGTTTGACTATTCTGCATTTAACGTATTTAGGACACAATTTCGCGGATAACCTTTTCGATGCGTCACTTAAAATAAAATTTCGTTTAAAGACCTCTTGACCGGGCAAAAACCGAATTTTTCGAGTACGGGTATTGTACACTTTTGCGCTCTTTTCGTTTGCTTCTTGGATCGACTCTTTGAGTTTGGTCCGAAGAAGTTGCAACCGGTTATGTCTAGGGAGAGTTGCGATCTCACCATATTCAAGGACGTTAAGTCTCCTTGCCAAGTCGTAACCGCTGCCATGGGTCAACATATTGACTCCGAACAACGCGAAATAAGGTGAAACACCTATAGAAGTGTGAACTGAGCTTCGCAATGCCACTGCTATTTCATGTAGGTGGGCATCCCAGTCACGTTGGTCTTCTTTTAGATATGACCTTATGGCTGCCAGTAAAGTCCTATTGACTCGTTCTGACGCATTGAATTGGGGCGCATAGTTGGCTGTCTTGAAGTGCCGTACACCGAAGTACCTCAAGAAGTTCTGGAATTCCTTGGAAATGAATTGCTTTCCATTGTCTGAATGAAGGACTTGCGGAACTCCGAAAGTATTAAAAATTTCTTCCTTTAGATATTTTACTATGCTATCCGTTTTCGCTGCTCGTAGGGCTTTAAGAAATACAAATTTTGACATATGATCAAGGACAACAAAAACACAGGTGTTACCATTTTTGGATCTAGGATACGGACTTATAAAATCAACATAGAGTTTTTGAAAATGACGTTCTAACAAATAGCTGGTACAGATAGGTGGTCGGGAAACTTGGTTTGACGATTTGGACATTTTACAAACATCGCAATTAGCAACATACTGGCGAACCTGAACGGACATATTTGGCCAATAAAAATGTTGTCTTATGCGGCTTAAAGTTTTAGCTATTCCACCATAAGCGGAATTTGGTGGATCATGGGCCTTCTTGATCGGATCTTCTGTTAGGGTGGATGGTATCAAAAAACACCAGGAGTGTTCGGATGGGGGTGTCTCCAATGTTTGAGGAATCGTTCGCTTGTACACGAAGTTATCTTCTAATTTTAGATCTGGAATTGATTCAGGGTGCTTCCGACAGGTTTCTAAGAGATCCGTGTATTCTTTTGATCTGAATTCTTCGGAGTCTAGATCGATGAGAGATGCAATTAGATCTAATTCCAAAGCATCTGTGTTGAACCATCAATGACAACAACATTCAAAATTGCATTGTTTGTTTTTTTTTTATTGAATAAAATAAAATACAAAACTTTATGTACATATGTATGTTGTTATTTTTTAAGTCTAAATTGTAGAATTAAAGTTGCAATCTGCAAAAAAAGGGAAATTAATTAGTTAAAGCCAACATAAGGGTAAATATACATACAAACCATTGGGTGTTGGGCTTGCGATTCAACAAAGAATGTTGGTAGGTGTCCCACGGAGCCCCGGTAACAATATTTAATGAATAAATCTGTGAAAACACATAAGGAAACAAAATTAATATAATAATAATAAGTAGTTAATGAACAATTAACAAAATAAAACAAAACACAAACTATTTATAACACATTTATGGACAAAACTTTGTTTTTTTTTAGAAAACACAGGTTATAATTATAACCTATAAAACACATCACACATTATTAGACAAATAATAGCACGAAATTCATAATTAACAATAAGTAAACACTTGATTTATAAGTCGTTTAATTAAATACACTAAATTTATTAAAAAACACAAAGAATTTCACAAAATTAAAACAAGAAATTGGCACAAAACGTCACTTGGTCATGCGCATATAGGAATATGTCAATTTGACAATTAAACTTTAAGGACCGAACAAATTGAATATGTTCAGTCAATTCACCTTTTCACGCTGAAATCAATTTTAAAAACATTTTGTGAAAATAAATTTTAATTTTAAAGATATTTTGATTTTAAATTTTTACATTTAACCCTAATGATAGAAAGGGACAAAAAATAAGTAACAAGGACAAAATGGCATAAACAAAGCTGCGCGAAAATTATGAAGCAAAAAGACAAGTGCTGCCAAAATGAAAATTGCTGGCATAAATATTGCAATTTATTCACCACGATGCCATTGGTAAATTCATTATTTGGCATGATGAATATCCAAAATAATAAAAATAGACAAATTCAAGTGAATTTTAGATCTTAATTCACCATAATTAATTATAAAAGGTTTTAATATATGTTTTTTTTATTATTTATTTCATGTGGTGAGTTTTCATATGGGGAAATTTTGACACTTGGTAGCACTCAAATGAAGCGCGGGAAGCATTTTTCTGCGCGAAATGGGGTATAAAAGGCCGGAAAAATCAGCAATCAGTCTCTTTGAATTCCAGAAGCAGTCCAGAACATCAAGTCCAAGTAAATCAATTTGAAATTGTCCAACGATCTATACGTTGAACAAATATATTTTGATACCTTTTTTTTATATTAACATATAATTATAAGTAGTAGAAAGGAAAAATCAATTTTGAAATCGATTGATGACTTTATACGTCATTCGAATATAATTTTGATAAAAAACCTTTTTAGAAATAATTGAACTAATTTGTTTATTTAGAATATCAAACTTTCGATTGGAATTCGTTAGACGGGCATATACATACGTCAAGCGAACATCTTTCGAATACAGTAATATTTTTAAGTAGACATTGTTAATAGAAAAGTAAGTCAAATCGGACAATAAAGGCAAACATATTAATTTACATATGACTAAATTCCAAATTTTTTTCATTTCTTAAATTTTGCTTGATTTGTTGATATTTCGTCGGTATACAGTAAGTATCAACGTTGGGCAAAAGGCATTGGTGGTTCCATCCAGGAATAGTGATATCGATTAATATTTTTGCTAAATCCGTATTTGATTTATTATTATTTTTATTTTTTGTTCACTTGTTTTTTTTTTTTTTTGTCAATTAATTTTTTTTGACCGGGCTATAAATCAATCATATAGAATTCAATTTAATCATGAGTGAACTTGAGAAGTTGCTTGTGAAACAACTCGTTTTAAAGGCGAAAATTGAGAAAACGATTGAAAATGGTAGAAAAACCAGGGTCGAAAAACGAACTGCAGGCTTCTATTAGCAAAGAATATTAGATCTTCGTGATTTATGGCACGAGTTCGTTCAACAAGATCGACACATCAATGAAGTCATCATGAGTTCCGATACGGAATGTGATCATGCCTATATAAAAAGGCAACAATTTGATGATGTGGAGGTCAAGTATTTTGGATATGTAGGTGAACTTGAAGATGGTCATAATCGAACCAATCAAGACCTCAGCCATAATGTTACAATTCAAGGCGATTCCCAGTTCAAGCAGACCCAACTACCAAAAATAACTTTGCCCAAATTTGATGGCGATTATAACTCCTGGAGATCATTCTCTGATTTATTCACATCGCTAATATCGGGTGATTTTTTTGAGGTTAGGATTTTCATGCATTAGTATTTGACAGATCACGCGGGATTTCAGACATGGTGTCAAAGAGAAAGATGCTCAGTATGCTTTGACATTTCATCATGAATAGACTTACTAACGAGCAACGCTTGCAAATAATTGAATTTTATTACTAAAATCAGTGTTCGGTTCGAAATGTGTTTCACGCTTTACGCAAATTTTATGCGTTTTTTTTTTTTAAAAAGTTCTCAAGCTCTTAAAAAATCACCCATTATATTAAACAATGTCCTCTTTTCAATGGAGGACAATAAATACATAATGGGTGATTTTTTAAGAGCTTGAGAACTTTTTTTTAAAAAAAACGCATACAATTTGCGTAAAGCGCGAAACACATTTCGAACCGAACACTGATTTTGGTAATAAAATTCAATGATTTGCAAGCGTTGCTCGTTAGTAAGTCTATTCATGATGAAATGTCAAAGCATACTGAGCATCTTTCTCTTTGACACCATGTCTGAAATCCCGCGTGATCTGTCAAATACTAATGCATGAAAATCCTAACCTCAAAAAAATCACCCTATAGAATTAAAGTTGCAATCTGCAAAAAAAGGGAAATTAATTAGTTAAAGCCAACATAAGGGTAAATATACATACAAACCATTGGGTGTTGGGCTTGCGATTCAACAAAGAATGTTGGTAGGTGTCCCACGGAGCCCCGGTAACAATATTTAATGAATAAATCTGTGAAAACACATAAGGAAACAAAATTAATATAATAATAATAAGTAGTTAATGAACAATTAACAAAATAAAACAAAACACAAACTATTTATAACACATTTATGGACAAAACTTTGTTTTTTTTAGAAAACACAGGTTATAATTATAACCTATAAAACACATCACACATTATTAGACAAATAATAGCACGAAATTCATAATTAACAATAAGTAAACACTTGATTTATAAGTCGTTTAATTAAATACACTAAATTTATTAAAAAACACAAAGAATTTCACAAAATTAAAACAAGAAATTGGCACAAAACGTCACTTGGTCATGCGCATATAGGAATATGTCAATTTGACAATTAAACTTTAAGGACCGAACAAATTGAATATGTTCAGTCAATTCACCTTTTCACGCCGAAATCAATTTTAAAAACATTTTGTGAAAATAAATTTTAATTTTAAAGATATTTTGATTTTAAATTTTTACATTTAACCCTAATGATAGAAAGGGACAAAAAATGAGTAACGAGGACAAAATGGCATAAACAAAGCTGCGCGAAAATTATGAAGCAAAAAGACAAGTGCTGCCAAAATGAAAATTGCTGGCATAAATATTGCAATTTATTCACCACGATGCCATTGGTAAATTCATTATTTGGCATGATGAATATCCAAAATAATAAAAATAGACAAATTCAAGTAAATTTTAGATCTTAATTCACCATAATTAATTATAAAAGGTTTTAATACATGTTTTTTCTATTATTTATTTCATGTGGTGAGTTTTCATATGGGGAAATTTTGACACTTGGTAGCACTCAAATGAAGCGCGGGAAGCATTTTTCTGCGCGAAATGGGGTATAAAAGGCCGGAAAAATCAGCAATCAGTCTCTTTGAATTCCAGAAACAGTCCAGAACATCAAGTCCAAGTAAATCAATTTGAAATTGTCCAATGATCTTTACGTTGAACAAATATATTTTGATACCTTTTTTTATATTAACATATAATTATAAGTAGTAGAAAGGAAAAATCAATTTTGAAATCGATTGATGACTTTATACGTCATTCGAATATAATTTTGATAAAAAACCTTTTTAGAAATAATTGAACTAATTTGTTTATTTAGAATATCAAACTTTCGATTGGAATTCGTTAGACGGGCATATACGTCAAGCGAACATCTTTCGAATACAGTAATATTTTTAAGTAGACATTGTTAATAGAAAAGTAAGTCAAATCGGACAATAAAGGCAAACATATTAATTTACATATCACTAAATTCCAAATTTTTTTCATTTCTTAAATTTTGCTTGATTTGTTGATATTTCGTCGATATACAGTAAGTATCAACGTTGGGCAGAAAACAATCTGCATGTGCACGAGACAGCGTGTCTGGAACGACATTGAGTGACCTATTTCGATGCTCTATGTCGAAAGCATATGACTGTAGCTCCAGCCTCCACCTCGCCAGCCAGCCACTTAAATCTTTCATGGACATTAGCCATTTAGGACTCGAATGATCGGTTATGACGGTGAATTCCATGCCTTCAACGTAGGGCCGACATTTTTTTATGACCATAACCGCTGCCATACACTCTCTCTCGGTAATGCTATGGTTTCGCTGAGTGGAATTAAGTTTCTGCGAAAAAGTATGATATTGGTAGCTCTTGGTCATCGTCATGTTTCTGAAATAGGACCGCGCTGATTCCCGTATCGGACGCGTCGCATTGAATATAAAACCTTTTGGAGAAGCTGTTAAAGCTCTTTTTAGTTCTTCAAAAGCGGCTTTAGCTTCCTCGGTCATTGCGAACTTTGAATTTTTTTTCTTCAGCGTATCCGTAAGAGGTGCTGTCAGGTTGGAAAAGTTCTTGATAAACCTTCTGTACCACCCTGCTAAACCAAGCAGTCGCCTGAGATGTCTTGGGTTTTTAGGTATTGGAAAATTGACAACAGCTTCTATTTTCTCTGGGTCTTTCATTAACTTTCCCCCTCCAACTATATACCCTAGGTATTTTAGTTCTTTAAAGCAAAACTTCGACTTTTTTACGTTAATTGTTAGTTTTGCCTTCCTCAGGTAATCAGCTACATATTCTAGCAGGGCGATGTGAGAATCGAAATCTGGAGAGACTACCAGCAGGTCATCTAGATATACAAAGACCCGCTCCCGTAGTCGTCCTGGGATCACCTTGTCCATTAAACGACACACCCTCTATACCTAGATACAATTCTTGATCAAGGTTGGGAACTAAAAATAAGGTTATTGTATGTTCTTGATTTCTATAACGAATCTTAGTTTGTACTTTACCGACTATATCCTGGTTCTTACCATCAGCTGTTCTAACGCCGGATTTATATGGTTGAACTAACAAACACAAATCCTCAACTAATTGCATGCAGCCCTTACCCAATATGCTCACGCTGGCTCCGCTATCGAGTAGACCCAACACTTCCTTGTCAGCAATGATCACTTTGGCATAAGGCCGAAGATCGGAATTTGTATATACTACTGTTGACGCAATGTTTTTTCTTAGTTGTTTTCTATATTTGTATCGTTCTCTAGCTTTCGCTATCCTTTTTGATGGTCCTCCTACTTTCATACCAAAAATTCTATCCCTAGCTTCTCTATATTCTTTTATCCTGATGTGGAACGGTTTTATTTTCTTCGTGATGTCTTTTGTAATTGTGTTTTTGTTTTCCTGTAAATTTGATTCATCCCGAGCTAGTATTTGGCTTTTGGGATTCGCCGGGGTTATTTCGGACAAACGCGTGTCCCCCGGACTGCTCGCGTTCTGCTTGAAGTTTTCCGGTCTACAATTTGGACACTTCGGAGTTATTACTCCCTCTAGGCCACACTTAAAACAAAATACGTGCCAAGTTGAAGAAGGACAATCCACATATGAATGGCCTCGGACTTTGCAATTCCAGCATACCCACGTCTTAGCCATATCGTGTCCTCGATTTGGATTGGAACGAGAACCCTGGTAATGCACCGCTTCTATATAATCTTCATGAGATAGATCAGCTTCCAGCTCGTTGGTGAACCGAACCTGTGGTCTCGTGAACCTTTTTCCCTCTCTATCCTCTTTGAAGATTACGTATTCAACCTCTTTACAGGCTAATCTTAATTGGTCTATCGTTTCAATGGCTTGAGGATACACTAGATTCCTAATCCGTTCATTTTAATTGCCTTTAACAACCCTTACAAGTTCAGATTCTTTCACCGGATTGCTAAGCTGGTATCGCAATTTGTTAATGGTTGCAAAGAAGTCATCACTTGATTCCTTCAAACCTTGCTGCCGAGCTCCCATTTCTCTTTGTATGTAACGAATTAAACATTTCATTTATCTTCGATTCCCTTCTTTTTATAAATAGAATCAATCCCCACCTTGTGTTTGGGCTATCGTTCTTCAGGCCCCACACTAGGGCACCATCTGTAACGAATCTAAAAAAAAAGAATAATAATTCCTCACAGAAATGACTCAGCCTACTCCGACATCGTTACGTCTCGATACCGTCGCAAACTTCATCACCTTTAAAGAACTGCATCGATGTTTTACACTTCCATTTCCTTCACCATGTTTCGACTCAACAGCCGAGTCATACGCTGAAATTCACCAGAAAGTATATCCTCACACAACTTGCTGTCACAGTTGAGCTATAATAACTCATAGGACATTGAAAGACCCTTCTTTATCTTCTATTATCCAGCTGACTACTATAACTCGCTGCATACATCGACCGCATTCCCAAATAAGAGTACAGACAGCTATAGAGATTAAAGTGAATGAGAAAGGAGATGGGTTTAATCACCTCTGGTCTTCAGAAAAGAAACCTCCTACTCTCTTTATCTACCTGCCTCTAAGAAAGGAATCCTTAACCTTGCCGTCTGATACGATGTCTACGTGGTTTTCAGATAAGGGTTGTCTGCGCTGCTACAACCACCTGGTCTAAGGTTGCACGCTTGTGCTAACTCATTCGGCTGAGTGGGGTTCTTGCAGTTGGAGCGAAACGGTGTTACATTGTTTTCGACCAGCCAACCTTGATCTCATAGGTCAGTTTAAATGCTAAATATCCTAGGGCCCTATAAGATGCTTTTACCTGAACAGATTGTCCTACTCTTTCCTTCGTGAAATGTTTAAGTTAGTTTAGAAATGTCTTAGATTTTCTCGTGATTTATGATGAGGGAAACTTAGGTGTTCGTGTCCCTGGAATCGTACTAACCCCTCCCTATCATACCAAAGATACTACCTGATATGAATCCTTTGGTTTCTATTTGATTCCTAGATTCGGAAACCCCTGGTTTTGAGAGACACTGGTGTTGGTGTGCTCTCAGCCTTTCTATACCCTCCCTTATACCTGAGTAAAAGATCACCTCCCCTTACGTCCTGTATTGGATTCTCCGATTGGCTTGCTTATTTCTTAGAGAATCCCCAACCTACATGGTGGAATCTCTAAATCAAACCTCCTTTACTTTCTCGAATACAACTTCCCTCGACCCATTATTCTTCGACTTACTTCATCATACTTTATCAGTTACGTCTCCGATAATTCAATATAATATTATAAGAACTTTAAATTTTGAATTCTATATAAAATTTTTCTTTTATTTCGAATAACTTTTATTCTTAATTTCAATGCGTACAATAATAATCGTTTATTAACTAAATATACTTCCGCTCTTTTACTATAACAAAAATTCTAAATTCGGAATGTCTAAAAATTATCTCTTCGGAATATTCTTTCATTATTTGCGACAGAATCGACTAATAAAACTGATTTAAGGAATTTGTTTATAGACGTACTAAAGTAATCTTCTACAGTAGTCAAGTCTCTTATGATTGGTCGTTTAGTTCCAAAAAAAATTTTACTCTTATTTCTTATTCGCTTCTTTAATACTATAGTCTTTTAAAATTTATAGACTCAGTTTATTTAATCTCAAAATTATAAGTAAAAATAGTCTTAACTGACTCAAAGACTTAAAGAAAAAAAAAATACCAAAACGCTTTCACTTTTCTTACGGTAATAAAGTTTCAATATACAGAAATAAATGTCAATTACTAATATGTTAATCCGAAAAATCGATAATATAATATAATTGGACAGAATGAAAAATGATAAAATTCACTCACCAGATCTCTTCCTTGTTGATGTGCACACGAACTTGGAGTTGATTGATGTATCTTGCTGTTAAATTGAATTGTTTTAAAGAGTTATATCACAAATTTACTATACACTTTCTTTATCCGTTTTATGCGATATGCTTTTCTTTTCTTGATTTATCCCTGAAAATTTGTCTTCAAGGAAAGGAGCGGAAGAATTTACAAGAAAATCAAATAAACTAATCCCTACTCTTCCATCGACTAATCCGGAATAAATATTTCGATATCTTTTAAGAGAACTTTATATGCCAAATATGCATTAAAACTTAATTTCAAATGAGTGTTTACTCTCACAATTCTACATATGTACTTTTTTTTTCACAAATGTGTTATGGAAATCTCTAGGCTTTTCATGAACTTTAGTATATTTGTATAGGTTGGTATCGTTTTAGATACATTCATTAACTTCCAACAAAAAGAATATACATTTACTTTACTTTACAAATATTTTTAAACAACTTTAACTTTACTTTTCTATGTTTTAAACAACTTTAACTTTACTTTTCTTTGTGCTTCTTGATTCTTAGATCTTTCACTCACTAAAATTTATCTATCTTTGCACTATCTAATCCTACACTGAAATAATGATATATATATATAACACCAGGATAACAATAATACTACTTCTGATCTCAGTTGTCCATAGATCGATGTCATCTCGTTTTATGGTTTCCTTTTATCCTTAGGGTGTTACAGGTCGCAAGTTGTTAGTGAAGTTATTTCTTGATAGCTTCGTCATAAAGTCAATTCTCGACTAGTACTGTCTCGAATCTGACTGACTGATTGTTTTTAACAGATTTATATCCGTTGATGATGATTTTCACAAAAAAAATATGCGTTACGATTGCTAGAACGTATCTAGGGTTCTGTCCGCAAAACAGAAACTATTTCTTGATGCTTTTGTTGTTGTTAAATTGATGTTGGTTCTTGATTTCAGGATTGCTTTACTTTGATGAATTTTGATTTGCGATCTCATACAATAGTGACTCCAATTTCGTTAAGTGTGTAATTTGGGTTATTACTACTTTACGATTTTGAGTACGAAGAAACTTTACACATCCACACAATGATTTTAAGGTCTCATAGATATCTCTTAAGATGGATTTTAGATTACCACTTGTAGATTGAGAATACTTTTCATTTAAGATTGAACACTGCGTACACAAAATGTGACCATGAAGATTTTGAGAATTAGATCTCCGAGAATCTTGATTCTTAGAATCTGAATCTTGAGAATCTAAATCTTGTGAATCAAAACGTGAACTAAATTGTGGTTCTAAATGCGGATTTATATTTGTTTTAAGATGAGGTTTAGAATATAAATCGATGTTAAAAGTATCGTTGGACATGAAATTGTTGTTAAAACTGAAATTGTGATCGAAGTTGAAATCGTCTTGAATCTTGAATTTGAGATTGCAATCGTCGTCTGGTCGTTGCGTGTATTTTCTAGGGCGTTTTTCTTTAATCCCACACAGCCGCGCCATAATACTCGTCGCACCTGTTGGATTAATGATGGAAATAGAGACTTTAGGAACTGAGTTTACTTTTACTACCAAAACGACTTTTTCTCTTTTCTTCCGTATTCGGAATTTAGCACTTATCAATTAAGAGTTCATGCTGTAGACATACATTTATCATGCTTCTTGAAATTCGTGTGGGATATCAATTTTGAGTTGAGTTTTTCTAATCTCGATTCATCCTGTTTGCTTGAAGGTTATTCTTGTAAATTTTTGTTTCACAATCCTAATAAGATTTTTATGAAGCTGTTACTATAAATATTTCCTATAATAAATTATAATTTTCTTACCAAATTGCTGGGATAAATTTCCTATTTTTATAATAAGAGTTCTACTCTTCACGACGACCAGACAGTAAAAGAATGATGTCTGCCTCGACGTGATAGAAGACACCTGGGTCGTTCCTGCCGGCTATATGGAATTATTTGGAATTCGAACAATCCAATAAGATGACGTGGAATGACTCATTCACAATAGTGCACTTCCGTCTCTAACTAGTTCTGATTTGCGAACACACCAAATTAGGTTAGTTCGACTTCTTGACCTTAAATTTGGTTCTGAATAAGTTGGATCTGTCTTACTTTTTCTAATTTCATTGCTTTGGCGAACGAAATTAATTTATGAAGAGAAAATATTCTTATCAGAATAGATTTTTGTTACTTGTGTTATTTTACAAATACAAATATCATTATTATAATACGCTGATGTTGTTGCGTTTAGCGAATAATATTCTGCTAGTGTTTGCGTATACGTTGTTTCCAACATGTATGTCCCAATCAGTTTTAGGGTTTCGGAATTGTCGCCTTAATGCTTCTTTCAACATTGGCCAATTGGGACGGCGGGATGAGTTTTCCATCTGGTATTGCCAATACCATTGCTTCGCATCACGGGCTAAGAAAAGATTGAAGTCTCGCAAAATTTCTGACCAAGCGCAATTATGCCTCGACTGCAGAAACTCTACTCGGCCAATGAAATCTTCGACCGTCAAAGATTCTGACTTTTCATCAAAATATATGCTCCATTTGTCGATCCGTACCGTCTGCCGATTGGACCCTGTTGACAAATTATTTGGTGAATACCAATTCGGTGGAGCGTACGCCTGAAACGGCATCGGCCCACCCCAAAAAGAACTTCCCGGTTGGCTATCAGCCATCCTTGCTCCAAAACTGTGGTTTCCTATTGGAACGAAGGACCTTGCTTGAGGATAAAACCTGGGAGGTTGCTCCTGGATCGGTGGTGGTGGATGGCTAAACATTGGGTTAGGTTGAGGACGAGGAAGAGGTGTAGGTTGAACCACGGGGGGAGTTCTATTTTCAACTGGCTGGTCGGCTTGCCGCGAAATGTTTAGTTCCTTGAAGAACTCTGCCAGTCCCTTCTGGATTTCGGTTTTCACCGACTCGGCTATAGCTTCATTAATCGCAGACCTGATTTCTGGAGTAATCGCGGACGCTCCAGCTGTATGCTGGTTTCTTCCTATCCCCACACTTGACTCAACCATAACCTGATCGGTTTGCGGTAAGGTTTGCACCCCGATTATCTCCAACATATCTCGGAGTCGACTTTTGCTTAATTTCCTTGCACCAGTTTGTGCAGGAAGACTCACATTACTGTATGGAGGAGTGTCAACTGAAGAAAGTCGACTTCCCGCCGAACTACCACTTGCAGATTGATCAGTGCCTGTTCCCTCTTGCGCACTCTCTGCATGTACATAGCTGTTCGGGATTTGAAGGAACCGATTCTGGTGGAACCTTCTCAGTCTCCTTTGATGGTGAATGGGGGACTGGCATATTTTTGCTTTGGATAGTGCTATGTTTTAACAAAGACCGAGTAACTGCTCTATCTCCGATTTTCGTTCTTAATAACCTTGCCTTCTCCTCTTCTTCTTCATTCAAAAAGTACCTGCTCATTAATGTACAAAAAATGGATCAGAATATTGACTTGGACAATGGTGTTGGATTATGATGATGGACTAAGTAATATATTCTTCCCAAAAATAACACTGTCAAATAGTGGTATTATCTATTTTTTTTATATGTATTATAACTATATTTTTTGTAACAAAAATGCTATTTTTTTGT